>CAUYUJ010022505.1:0-25000 GCA_963575745.1 Prorocentrum cordatum
ACGCACACACGCACACACGCACACACGCACACACGCACACACGCACACACGCACACACGCACACACGCACACACGCACACACGCACACACGCACACACGCACACACGCACACACACGCACACACGCACACACGCACACACGGACACACGCACACGCACACACGCACACACGCACACGCGCACACGCGCACACGCGCACACGCGCACACACGCACACACGAACACACGCACACACGCACATGCGCACACGCGCACACGCGCACACGCACACACGCACACACGCACACACACACGCCTACACACACACACACACGCTCACACGCACGCACGCACACACGCACACACGCACACACACACACGCACACGCGCACACACGCACACACGCACGCAAAACGCGGACGCACACACACACACACACACGCACACACGCACACATACACACACCTTCACACACACACACCCACACCCACACACCCGCACCCACACCCACACCCGCACCCACACCCACACCCACACGCACACGCACACGCACACGCACACGCACACGCACACGCACACGCACACGCACACGCACAGCCACAACCACAGCCACAACCACAACCACAACCACAACCACAACCACACACACACACACACACGCACACGCACGCGCACGCGCAAGCGCACACCCGCACGCACACACACGCACGCACACGCCAAGCCTGGCCGCGGCGCCAGTGGCGGCGGGCCTCCCCGACGAGGCGCGCGAGCGGGGCGGCGTGGTCGAGAGGTCCCGCACGGAGGGGCCGGGGACCGGGCGGGCGCCAGCGCGACGGAGGGTCGGCATTCGACTTGGCTCTCGCTGCCACCGGGGCCGCCAGGAGCGCGGTGGGGCCCACGGTGGTCCACCCGAGGGGAGGAGGCGCCCAGAGAGCGGTGCAAGCACACGCGTATGTTTATGCAGAGTTGTGTATGTGTGTATCACATACATGCGCACATTTCCGGGTGTGTGTGTGTGTGTGTGTGCGCAAGTGCTTTTGTATACATCACCGTCCTCCTTCTCAGCAGGCCTTCTCATCCCATCTCTCCTCCTGCTCCTTCTTTTTCCCTTTTCTCCTTCATTTCATACTCCTCCTCCGTCTCCTCCTGCCCCCTCTGATTCTCGTCCTCGTCTTCCTCCTCCTCCTCCTCCTCCTCTTCCTCGTGCTCCTCATCGTCCTCCTCGTGCCCCTCGTCGTCCTCGTCCGTCCCCCGTTCTCGTCCTCCCTGGGACAGAAGCCCCTCTTGGAAAGCCGCCGACCTTGCTCTTGTTTTCGCTGGAACTGACTCCTGATCGTGCTGCTCCTCCTCCTCCTGCTTCTCCATCTCCTCCGTCGCGTCTTTCTTGCTCCGCTTCCGTCCCTGCACATGCTCCGCGTCTGTCCTTATACCAACGTCAGCTCGTATTCAGAAAAGTTGACCCCTCCGAGGCTGATGAATCGACCCCGTGGCGCGCGCCAGAGCTCGGAGGGTTCGGGGTGCCACCGCGCCGCGGATGAGGACAAACGGCATGAACGACGCGGCGCTTCCGATGGGGGAGCGCGCCCGCGGAGCGCAGCGCAGTGCATGTGTGAGTGTTGCGCGCGTGTAATGCGATTTCGGTCGCTCGTGGGGCCTGCGGTGCGCTGCCCGCTGCATTGGGCTTGTGGGCGTGCACCTCTCGAGGTTGCGTTGAGGCTCTGGCTTCGTTTGCTCGTCCTGCCTGCGTTTTCCCGAATGCCCGCCGTCGCATTGTTTTTCCCCCTGGCGCGTGGCTGGTGCTGGATGCCAACTGGACTTATCCGAGGAGTTCGTGCTAACAAAGCTCATCTCCCGCCCACATCTTCAGGAGGGCGCGGCGCAGGAGGAGGAGGAGGATGACAAGGAGGAGGAGGAGGAGGAAGAGGAGGAGGAGGAGGGCGAGGAGGAGGAGGAGGAGGAAGAGGAGGAGGAGGAGGAGGAGGAGGAGGAGGAGGAGGAGGCGGAGGAGGCGGAGGAGGAGGAAGAGGAGGAGGATGAAGAGGAGGACAACGGGCGACGGGAGCCCCGCTCGACTGCGAACAGGTTCATGCGGCGGCGGGGAGGGCGACGGTCGCGGCGGCGACGGCCCTTGCTTCTGCCGCCCCTCCCTCCCCCCCCAATCCGTGGCCACTTTGACCCGAGCGCCCCGCTGCAGCGGAGGCGCTCCTGCGCCTGTCGCCCCGTCGTTGGCGGCCGGGCGTCGGCGCGAATCGCCGGCGCCGCCGCGGCGCGTTTCCATTTGGCGGGCGGGCCCCCGCGATTCGCCCGAGCAGGGGAGCCGTTGCTTACAGGCAGAATCGATTGCACAAGGTTCTTCCGACGGCGACATGGCTTCCCAAACCACGGGGCGCAGGGGTACCCTGCCGAGGCCGCGGCCGCAGTCGCCCGCGGCCGACCCGCAGCCCCGCGAAGGAGGGCGCGCGTCGGAGGACACCAGAGGTAGCCGACTGGCCGCGCCGCCCACCACGTAAACAATGCAGCGTGACGCGCCGTCCGCGCCCCCCCTTTGGGGACGATCGCGCGACTTGTCGCCATGGCAGAGGGCCATGGAACAACGGCGCGGCACTTTGCCCTCCCGCGGGATAGCGACCTGTCGACACGGCGGAGGACCAGGGAGCAGAAACGCGGGCGCGGACATCACAAACGAGGGGGCAAGCTGACCACCTTCCCGCGGCAGGGCGACCTGAAACACCGCAGCGCAGCGGCGCCAACCGAGCGGCGCCCCGAGCGCACGACTCGCAGAGCATTTTCCCCGCGCCCCGCGACCTCTGCTGCGAAGTCGCCGCGGGCGAACGCGCAGATCTGGGCCGCAACATGGCGCACAGCGCGCCCTTTCCGCAGGGGGTGGGGCGCGGAAGTTGTATGGGTTGCGTCAGGCAGGGGACAACGCGATTTGGGTGGGCTCACTGGGGTACAGCAGAACCGCCCTGGGTCAAGAGTGGCCAAAAATGACCCAGCTGGCCCTGCCAGGACGCAGCGAAACTGAACGGCTGCGCCTTGCCACGAGGGCCTATCGGGGCCAACTTGGGCCGACACGGCCGAGCATCCAGCATTACCTCGCAGGACCGATCATGTTTGCTTCTGTTATTCACAAGCTGACATTAACCCTGTCAGTTTGCACTTGTTTTCCTAAGCCCCACCCCTCCCCCGAACTCATCGCAGCGGGGTCGAGGCAGGATTTCAAAGGAGTGGTGCGGGCAGATAGGGATACGGGAGGAGGAGGAGCAGGAGGAGGAGGAGGAGGAGGAGCAGGATGAGGAGGAGAAGGAGGAGGAGCAGGAGGGAAAAGAGGAGGGGGCCGAGGAGGAGGATAAGGAGGAACAGGAGGAGGAACAGGAGGAGGAACAGGAGGAGGATGAGGAAGTGGAGGAGGAGGAGGACGACGACGAGGACGGTGGCCCGCCTTCGACAGGCAGATTCAAGAAACAAAAAAAAGAAATGGGCAAGGAAGGGGAGCGGCCGTAGGAGGACACGCCCGACCTACCGGCTGCCAGGATTGGTAGGTCGACCCTGCCAGCTCGAGGCTACCCTCGTGTCTTGCGCCTCGCGACGCGTGCCTTCGTGCACTCCTCTGGCGACGTGGCCCTCGCAAGGGCCTCGTGTCCTCCCGCGTGTCCGGAGGTCGTTGGCTGCTGCTGTTCTCCCCGCACTCTCCCCCCCCGCGAGGAGGGGTCACCTTACACCGGCGAGATCGAGACGAAAGAGATCAAGGTATGCCCGGGGGCTCCGACGTTCCAGTCTCTTGCCCTCTCCGTTCGAAGCAGGATGCGTCTCCCTTTTGCCCCATCTGTCCGCTCTCCTGCCGGGTGCCCTCCCTCTTCCTGCCCTTCCCCTCATCTCTCGTCTTTGTCATCTGTGTCTAAGACATGTGGCCTCCGTGTCTCTTTCTTTTTTCCCAACCATCCTGTGGTGTTGGGTCCTCGTTTTGAAAACACATCGCCCCGCGTCTCCTTCCTCTCGCTGCCCCCTCCGTCCTCTTCTCCTCCTCCTCCTCCTCCTCCTCCTCCTCCTCATCCTCATCATCATCATCATCATCATCATCATCATCATCATCATCATCATCATCATCATCATCATCATCATCATCATCATCATCATCGATATCATCATCATCATCATCATCATCATCATCAGCAGCAGCAGCAGCAGCAGCAGCAGCAGCAGCATCAGCATCAGCATCAGCATCAGCATCAGCATCAGCATCAGCAGCATCATCATCATCGCCATCGTCACCATCATCGTCGTCGTCACACCAATTTTGGCACACCCCTCCCACGTCTCGTGGCCCCAGAGGGAGCTCCACCGAAGGCCCCAGTGGCGCAGCCCGCATGCGTCACGCACACCCATTTCGGCACACCCCTCACACGTTTCGTGGCCCCAGAGGGAGCTCCACCGAAGGCCCCAGTGGCGCAGCCTGCATGCGTCACGCACACCCATTTCGGCACACCCCTCACACGTTTCGTGGCCCCATAGCGAGCTCCACCGAAGGTGCCAGTGGCGCAGCCCGCATGCGTCACGCACACCCATTTTGGCACACCCCTCACACGTTTCGTAGCCCCCCAGGGAGCTCCACCGAAGGTCCCAGTGGCGCAGCCCGCATTCGTCACGCACACACACACATTTTGGCACACGCCTCTCTCGCTTCGTGGTCCCATAGGGAGCTCCACTGTAGGTCCCAGAGGCTCAGCCCGCATGCGTCACGCACACCCATTTCGGCACACCCCTCACTCGTTTCTTGGCCCCATAGGGAGCTCCGCCGAAGGTCCCACTGGCGCAGCCCGCATGCGTCACGCACACCCATTTTGGCACACCCCTCACACGTTTCGTAGCCCCCCAGGGAGCTCCACCGAAGGTCCCAGTGGCGCAGCCCGCATTCGTCACGCACACACATTTTGGCACACGCCTCTCTCGCTTCGTGGTCCCATAGGGAGCTCCACTGTAGGTCCCAGAGGCGCAGCCTGCATGCGTCACGCACACCCATTTCGGCACACCCCTCACACGTTCCGTGGTCCCATAGGGAGCTCCGCCGAAGGTCCCACTGGCGCAGCCCGCATGCGTCACGCACACCCATTTCGGCACACCCCTCACACGTTTCGTGGCCCCATAGGGAGCTCTACCAGAGGTCCCAGTGGCGTAGCCCGCATGCGTCACGTACATCATTTCGGCACACCCCTCACACGTCTCGTGGCCCCATAGCGAGCTCCACCGAAGGCCCCAGTGGCGCAGCCCGCATGCGTCACGCACACCCATTTCGGCACACCCCTCACACGTTCCGTGGCCCCAGAGGGAGCTCCACCGAAGGTCCCACTGGCGCAGCCCGCATGCGTCACGCACACACATTTCGGCACACCCCTCACACGTGTCGTGGCCCCATAGGGAGCTCAACCGAAGATCCCACTGGGAACGCCCGCAGGCGTCCGCCACACACATTTCGGCACACCCCTCACACGTTTTGTGACGCTTCGTTGCCTTATGGCGAGCTCCACCGAATGCCACAGTGCCGCCGACCGCATGCGTCACGCACACCCATTTCGGCACACCCCTCACACGTGTCGTGGCCCCATGGGGAGCTCCACTGGAGGTCCCAGCCACCGCCCGCATGCGTCCGCCTCACCCACGTCGGCACACCCCATCACACGTTTCGCGGCCCCACGGGGAGCCCCACCGAAGACGGTATTTCCAGATGCGGCTCTCACAATTGCATCCAGTTGGCTACTGTTTCCTCCCTTGTTCTTCCTCTCTTTGGGTTCTTTTTGTTGGGAGCTCAGATTCAGACTCGGCCTCCGTATTTTTCATCATGTAAGGGCGATTAGGGCATCGTTCGATATTGTTTGTGAAGGCCCATGAGCTCTTCGCTCGCGCCGAGCCGGTTTCATTCATCAGGGGTGTCTTGGGCCTCAGCCAGGGAGTGCGTTGGGATTGTGAATTGTTGCCCCCGCCTTCGGCGGGCGGGATGTATGCAGTAGGGCGGTCCTCTTCTGCGCACCGCTCACACGGACGCGGGCAACAGCCTGCGCCAGGCGACCCAGCCTGCCCGAGCACAGGGCGCCTCTCGCGCCCGCCCGAGCCCGCGGGGGCGGCGCCGCGCGCGCCAGCCCCGAGCACGGCGCCCCGCGGACCCCCGGGCCGAAGCGCGGCCAGCTCTCCCTCTCTCCCTCCCTCCCTCCTTCCACTCCTTGCTCGGGGAACAAAGAGTGACATCAGCATAAATGAAGGGGCCCTGGGACAAATAACCAGATTCCCAATATTTTCAAATATTTTCTGGGTTTTTGTCTTCCCCCACTTCCCATATTTTCGCATATTTTCTGGGGAATCGACGATTAATTGTGTCTAGGCGTTTCTTCCCTCCTGAATTAAAACTCGGAGGTCCGCGCGGATTTCCCGGATCGGCGCTGGACCCCCCCTCCCTGGTGCGCGGAGCGCGCCAGGGGCGGCGCTGGAGGCGCCGCCAAGGGGCCCCAGCGCCGATCCGAGGAATCCGCGCGGACCTCCGAGGTTTTATGTCTATGCCACTCTTTGCACCCTCAACCCACAGCTATTCAATTCATCCTTCGTCCCTTCCCTCTCCCCCCCCTCGCGCCCCATGCTGGCCGGCCACGGCAGCGGAGGCTCGGGCAGGCCCCTCCGGCCGCCCGGCGGGCGGCCGGACCTGCTCAGCAGGAGCGCTCTTGGGAGAAGAGCGCATTCCGAATGCACTTTTCTCTCGAATGATTCGAGGATCTCCAATGATTCGAGGATCCTCGAATAATTCGAGGATCCTCGAATGATTCCGAAGAGAGAGATCCTCGAATGATTCGAGGATCTCTCTCTCTCCCTCTCTCTCGAGCCTCGGCGCGGCGTCCTCCTGAGGAGGTGCGGCCCGCCGCGCGGAGCCTCCCGCGCCCCTCGCCTCGCCCGGTTTGGCGCCGCACCCGTGCCGGCACGAGGGCCGGCTCGCGTCGCCACCTCCGGGAAGGCTCGCAGCCACGGCGCCGAAACGTCGGGGTCCCGTCGGGCACGTCCCTCCTACAGGGGGAGTGTTCAGAAAGGAGTCTACAGGTAGTACAGTCGACCCTGCCAATCAACGGTACCCTTGTGCCCTGTGTGTCGCGACCCGTGCCTCCTACATTCCTATGGCAATGTGGCCCTCGGAAGGGTCTTGCGTCCTAATGCGTGTCCTATCCAATCGATCCCGACTGTATGGGGGCGATGTTTGGGCTATGTTTGCTGATTTTTAGTATCTGTTTTGGCCATCGCTCATTTTTCGGCCAAAATCCGCCTGTAGGAGGACATGCCCGACCTAACGTCAGGGCCGCGTTCCTCGTCGGCCTTCATGCAAGCCGCCCGCGGCGAAAGCTAAGGGCCGCCGAGCCCCCGAGTCCGCCAGTCTTCTCGCGCGCAGGAAGGCCTGCGCTGCAGCGCTCCAGAGCCGCCGCGGCATATGGGGCGTTCCAGAAGGGGCTCGCTTCTGGGATCAAAGGAGTTGTGATCTCTTCCGCGGTGGAAGGCGGCGGAAGGTCGGCGGAGGTACAACGAGGCCGCCTCCGCCGGCGGAAGGTGGCGGAAGCCAGAGTGAGGGGGCTGAACCGAAAGGTCATTCATTGTCCCTGGGTGCGTGGCTGAAGTGGGATTCCGCGATGCGGATTCTTGTTGTTGTTGTTGTTGTTGTTGTTGTTGTTGTTGTTGTTGTTGTTGTTGTTGTTGTTGCTGTTGCTGTTGCTGTTGCTGTTGTTGTTGTTGTGCTTGTTGTTTGTTGTTTGTTGTTTGTTGTTTGTTGTTTGTTGTTTGTTGTTTGTTGTTGTCGTCGTCACACCCGCGACCCACCCGCGACCCACCCGCGACCCACCCGCGACCCACTCCGCGACCCGCCCGCGACCCACCCCGAGACCCCCCTGGCGACCCACCCGCGACCCACCCGCGACCCACCCCGAGACCCACCCGCGATCCACCCCGCGACCCACCCGCGACCCACCCGCGACCCACCCGCGACCCACCGCGACCCACCCGCACCCACCCGCGACCCACCCCGCGACCCACCAAAATTTTCGGCGCCTGCGGCGGGTTTCTTTTGCAGTCGTTCCAGGTGGAGAACCTGCGACCCACCCACGACCCAAAATTCGTTCAGTGTACGAATCAAAATTTTCGGCGTTTGCGGCGGGCTGTTTTTGAATTCCTTCCAGGTGGAGGTGGAGAGCCCGCGACCCACCCGCGACCCAAACTACGTTCAGTGAACAAGCCAAAACTTCGGCGCCTGCGGCGGTTTTTTTTTGCATTCGTTCCAGGTGGAGAACCTGCGACCCAAACCGCGTTCAGCGTACAAATCAAAATGTTCTGCGCCTGCGGCGGGCTGTTTTTGAATCCATTCCAGGTGGAGGTGGAGAGCCCGCGACCCACCCGCGACCCAAACTACGTTCACCGAACAAGGCAAAAAGTCGGCGCCTGCGGCGGGCTGTTTTTGTACTCGTTCCGGGTGGCACACCAGCGACCCCCCCCGCGCTGAACTGGTCAGAGCACTCAAATCGGCGCCTGCGGCGGGCTTCCTCGCATTGGTTTGGGAAAGCGCCCTCCTGCCATTCCCCCGATCCGGCCCATGCTGACTCTACAACAGCACATAGGCGCCTGCGGCGGGGCTGTGTCTGAACACGTTCATTGACAATCCAGCTGCCTGCTGTAATTCGGCATCCGTGCCAATAGCCTGGGTTCAGGGGAAGCTGCCTCAAGGCGCCCACAATTAAGGGAGTAGGAGGAGGAGCAGGAGGAGGAGGAGGAGGAGGAGTAGGAGGAGGAGGAGGAGGAGGAGGAGGAGGAGGGGGAGCAGGAGGAGGAGGAGGAGGAGGAGGGCGCCATCGACAGGGACGGTGAGGGCCACGAGGTCCGCCGGCTCGACGCCCGCGTCGGCCGCGCCCGCCCCCTCGCTCGTATCCGCAATTGCGGGGTGCTGCGTAAAACATGCGCCCCCACGAGATGAAAACGTTTTTGTGTTCAGGGTTTCCGGAATCGCCTATGTAACGTGCTACTCAGGCCTACAACGATCTGGCCCACAAACATCGCAACGAATTTGATGCGACCTATCAAAAGCACCGCACAGTGCAGAGCTCATGGGCCTGTGCGCTCGCGACCGCATCAGCGTCACGAGCGTCCATTGTGAACGCATCAGGATAGCACAACGTAAGGCATCACGGCCCGACGTAACAGCGTCCCCAGGCCAATCTGCCATCCAGCAGGGCACAAGCAAACATGTCATCAGCCTGGATGACAGCAGTTGGACGGCGCCCGTCACCCACGTGCCCAAGAAGGCTCCCGACGGGGCGCGTTATGACAGTGCCATCTCGCTTCGTTATTTGGAAGAGGGGGGTACTCTTCGCCAACAGTTGCGCATGCAAGACGTCCTGTTGGCCATCGCGGTCATCGGGGCTAATGACCCACTCTGCGTCGGCACCGACATGCCCGTTCCTGTCTGAGATGAGGGCCCCGTGCCGCGAAGTCCACACCAGGACACGCCGATGGCACACAATACCCGTTCGGACGCACCGAAGTTGTCAGCACACATAATGTAGTCCACGTCCAGCTTGACCTCTCGGACAACGCAATGTGGATATTGCCACTATCCACGAAAACGAATCGGTCGATGAGTTCCCAGCAGTCCAAGACCCCTTCGCGGCTCAGCTTCTAGGGCCAGCACCCATCGGATGCAAACGACAATCACGGGCGGACGGAGTCGACGTTCAGGCCGCTGCAAGTGCTCGCCAACGCGGCCAACCAAAAGATTGAGGCCACGCTTGCCTTCGACTGCGCCCTTGCAGAAACTTTCCAGGTGGCGTTTCAAAACCACTTCCGTACGGCTGCCATCAAAGAACCGTGCAATACCCTCAGTCGCCATGACAACGTGGCCAAGCTTGCCCTCGGCCGCGACCTTGCAGAAACCTTCAAGGTGGCGTTTCAAGACCACTTCCGTGCGGTTGCCATCAAAGAGCCGTGCAATACAGTCGGGGCTCTGAATAAGGAACCTTTTTCGTTGGGGAGAGGCTCCGTGTTCCTTCATTGTTTCACATTTTGCCCCAGGTGATCCTTGGATTTTCGATGGGAAGTCGAAATTGAACTTCTGGAGAAAAGGGGCCTCGTTCCTTATTTAGGGTTCCTTTGGTCAACGCCTCGACGGTACCCTCGGTCGTCGTGGAAACGTGGCAGGCACACGCCGCCCCTCTCGGCCGCGTGCGGTATCGGCCCAGTTGCTGTGGACGCATGGTCCTCGCGGCCTCGGGTGAGAGCGGATCAGCGTAGGATCTCCGCTGCCGCGCCAACACGACACGGCCATGTGAGGGGCACTTCGTGGTGTATTGCCCGGGGGGGAGCGCGACGTCGCTCCAAGCGGCCGCCAGGTTTGGTCCGTTTTCACACCCTGGGGGCAGCTAGCAGCACCACGTCGAGTGGTATTCGCGTTCGTTGGCATTCTCCTCCTCATTCTCCTCCTCCTCCTCCTCCTCCTCCTCCTCCTCCTCCTCCTCCTCTTCTTTTTCAGCATGCGCTGCGGCCGTGCTGTCCCCATGGATTCCGACGCAGCTAAGGTGTTCCACCCTCACAGGACTCCTCACACGCAGAGTGCCACACACATGGGGTTCCCCACGCACAGGGCTCGGCACGCAACGGATTCCACACGCACAGGGTTCCGCGCGCAGGGTTCTGTACGCGTTGGGCATGTTCCTGTCCTCACTGTTGGGGGTCCGTGCATTTGTATCACCGCTTTCTTCCACCCCCTATCCTGCCCTCCCTCCGTCCTCTCCTGTCCCACATGCCCCCCCCCTCCCTTCCTGCCCCCCCCCCAGTGTCTCCCATCCTGCCATCTCTTCGTTCCCTGCCCTTCGTTCTGGTCCATCCCTCCCATCCTTCCTTTCCCGCCCCTCCCTCTCTGTGATTCCCCCTCCCTCCACCTCCGATCCTCCTGGGCTCCATCGCGGTCGCCGCAACGAGACTCGCTGCGGTCTCTGCCGCGGTCTTCACCGCGATGGAGGGAGGGAGGAAAAGGAGGAGGAGGAGGAGGAGGAGGAGGGGGAGGAAGAGGAGGAGGAGAAGGATGAGGAGGAGGAGGAGGAGGAGGAGGACGATGAGGAGTAGGAGGGGGAGAAGGAGGAGGAGGAGGAGGAGGAGGAGGTCCCGCCGCCCGCCGCCCCTCCCCGAAGTCACCGCGGTTTCCGCCGCGCTCCTCTCCGCGGTGCCCGATCGGGGGGCGTGGTCGCGCCGATGGCGATTTGGATTTGGCGGGTCTCGCCTGGGAGGCCTCCTCCCCCCTGTTCCTCCGTCCTTCTCTCCATCCCCCTTCCCTCCCTCCCTTCCGCCCTCGTCCTCCTCCTCTCCTCCTCCTCCTCCTCCTCCTCCTCCTCCTCCTCCTCCTCCTCCTCCTCTTCTCCTCTTCTTCCTCCTCCTCCTCCTCTTCCTCCTCCTCCTCTCCTCCTCCTCCTCCTCCTCCTCCTCCTTCCGCATCATCATCATCATCATCATCATCATCATCATCATCATCATCATCATCCATCATCATCATCATCAGCATCATCATCATCATCATCATCATCATCATCATCATCATCATCATCATCATCATCATCATCATCATCATCATCCATCATCATCATCATCATCATCATCATCATCATCATCATCATCATCATCATCATCATCATCATCATCATCATCATCATCATCATCGTCATCACAATCATCGTCATCGTCATCATCGTCATCATCATCATTCTCCCTCCTCCTCATTCTCCATCCTACGCTGGCCCCCCTCCTCCTCCTCCTCCTCCTCCTCCTCCTCCTCCTCCTCCTCCTCCTCCTCCTCCTCTTTCTCCTCCTCATTCTCACTATTCCCTTCCTACGCCCGTCGCCCTCCATCCCTTCGCCTTCTTCCTCCTCTCCTCAGCTCCAGGCCCCACCCCTTTGGATCCCACCTCGAGATCAAGATCATGTGCGCAGCGGCCCACGAGGCGGGAAGGCGGAGGGGGCCCGCGGGGCAGGTGAGCGAGATCGACTGGAAGCCTGGCAAGGACGTGACCGTGGAGAAGGTCGCCAAGAAGGCCCGGGCGGCCCAGCTGACCCGCACGTAGGGGGCGCTCCAGGGAGCGGCCCTCGAGGATCGGAGGAGTTGTCGTCTCTTCCTCCTCGTCCTCCTCGTTCTCCTCGTCCTCCTCCTCCTCCTCCTCGTCCTCCTCGTTCTCCTCGTCCTCCTCCAGCCTCCTCGTCCTCCTCGTCCTCCTCGTTCTCCTCCTCTTCCTCGGCGGAAGGCGGCAGAAGGCTGCGGAAGTAGAACGAGGGCGCCTCCGCTTGCGGAAGGCCGGCGGAAGCCGTCGGGAGCCTTGAGACGGGGGACAATGCAAACGGGGGTCAGGCAGAGCGCTGGATCTTGCAGGATCCTGCAGCGCCAGGCGCGCCCTGACCCAGGCTTGGGCGCAGGATCCTGCAGGATCCTGCAAGGCCCGACTGGCCGGGGTCTGGATTCACCCTGGTCAGAGACCCGAGGCTGGCGCAAGTAAAATTCTGCTTCTCAGGAAATGACAGCATTTTTGGGTGCAGGGTTTCCGAACCCGCCACGTTCTCCGACGTCTGCCAGGAGGGGAAAAAACACAGAGACACAATGAATCGTCGATTCCTTAGAACACATGGGAAAAGATGGGCAGGGGGGGGGGAAGACAGAAACCCAGAAACTATGGAAACATATGGGGAATCCTTGGATTTGTGTGCATTGATTTGTGTGTCCCAGGGCCCCTTCAGTTTGGCTTCGCAGAACAAGGGCCTGCTGGGCGTTTCTGCCCCGCGTCGGGCCCCGGGGCCTTCGCGCAGTGGTTCGCCTCGGGAGATCCCGCGTGAAGGTAGGGGCGCTCGAAGCAGTCGTGCCAAAAGTTAAAAGTGAGAGGGAGGGCGAGAAATATACACAGACATTTGCTTATTTACACATACGCTCATGCATATAGAGACAAGCAGTAGCGTGAGAGAGAGAGAGCGATATATACAAAAAAGGTTGCTCACAACACCGTCCGCGCAAGAGGGCTCCCGCACAGCACGAGGCATCCAGCATTTCAGTCCTCCTCCTTCCCCCTCGTCCATCCCTCCACCGTCCTCTCTCATCCTTCGGCTTCTGCTGCTGCTGTTCCTCCTCCTCCTCCGATTTTATGTTAAGCAAACCTTAGCCGAGTGCTGTGGCGTTCTAGTCCTCCTCCTCCTCCTCCTCGTCGGCGGCTTCGGCGCCGCCGCGCCCTCGGCGCTCTGCCTATTCCTCCTCATTATTATGATTGTCATTTATGTATGTATTAATATATTCATTGATTTATCAGGTTATTACTATTCATAGCATTATTAATGTTGATATTTAAAGTAATATTAACAACATGATTATGAGTATTATTATTATCATTATTCTCCGTCAGGGGTTCGCCCCATGCCGCCGGCCCCGTGTCTCGGATAATGGGAGATGCAAAAACTAAATCATGAGATCTGGGCGCCGCCGTGAATCAGTGTCGGGACCTGTTTGTTTTTCGAGGCTGACCTTACGGATCTGCATGAGGGGTGCCGCCGGATTTCAGAAATGTAGCAACCCCCTTGTGTTTTTGGACCCTGACCCTACGGATATGCGTGAGGGGTGCCGCCGAATGTCAGAAATGTGGCAAATCCCATGGGCTTTTGGACGGACCCTGACCTTGCTGATCTGCGTGAGGGGTGCCGCCGAATGTCAGAAATGTGGCAAATCCTTTGTATTGTTTGACCCTGACCCTGCCGATATGCGTGAGGGGTGCCAGCGAATTTCAGAAATGTTGCCAATCCCATGTGTTTTTGGACCCTGACCCCGCCGATCTGCGTGAGGGGTGCCGCCGAATGTTAGACATGTGGCAAATCCTTTGTATTTTTGGACCCTGACCCCGCCGATATGCGTGAGGGGTGCCACCAAAATTTGGAAATGTGGCACATCCCATCTGTTTTTGGACCCTGACCCCGCCGATTTGCGTGAGGGGTGCCACCGAAATTCAGAAATGTAGCAAATCCCATATGTTTCTGGACCCTGACCCCGCCGATCTGAGTGAGGGGTGTTAATTTTTACCCACCCCAGCAATTCAGAGCACACGCTCAGGGCGTGGTAAAATGCCCGTTTTGGGCCTACCCCCCTCGCGCGGTCCATCAACAAGAAACAGTAAGCAGCAAGAAGCATAATTGTAACAGTGGACACTTGAAGCTGCAACTTGTACAGGAAACTGCGAACCTCCGCCCTACAGCCTGGTGGCCCCGCAGGGGGGCCGGCTGATTCTTATTATTCTCATGATTATTATCGTCATCATTATCATTATCCTCCTCCTCCTCCTCCTCCTCCTCCTCCCCCTCCTCGTCCTCCTCCTGTTCCTCCTCCTCGTCCTCGTCCTGCTCCTCTTCCTCCTCCTCCTCCTCCTCGTCCTCCTCCTCCCTCCTGCCCGCCGCGGCCGCAGGCGAAGGGCGGCGGCGCGAAAAAGAACAAACAGAAGGCGAAGGACGCCGAGCGCGGGCGACCGAGAGGAGAGAGGAGAGATGAGGAAGAGAGAGAGGAGAGAGGAGGAGGAGGAGGAGGAGGAGGAGGAGGAGGAGGAGGAGGAGGAGGAGGAGGAGGAGGACGAGGACGAAGACGAGGACGAGGACGAGGAGGAGGAGGAGGAGGAGGAGCAGGAGGAGGAGCAGGAGGAGGAGGAGGAGAAGCAGAAGGAGGAACAGCAGCGGCAGGGGCAGGGGATGATCATGGACGCCGTGAACTTCCGTGCGCGCGAAAACATCCTCGCCATTGTCCCGGAACCCTACCAGGCGCGGATGCGGCAAGCAGGGGGCGCCGGAGCAGTCAGCTTCTTGTGCGTACCCCAGCCTGGCAACTAGGCCATCGCGGACGGAGCCTGGCGCATGGCTCTGCGCAGGCGCCTGCTGTGCACGGTTGAACAGATAGTCTTTCCAGCGCATGCGGAGACGCGTTGCCACCACTCTGGCACACGGGGTGTTTGCGGGGCGCAGCTGGATGACGTTGAGGGTCTCGTGCACGCAGAGGGGTGCAAAATCGACGGCGAGGTTGTCGGAGGCCATAACGAGATTCGCGACATCTCGTGGCGCTTCGTCAAGGCCCACATCGACCCTCGCGCGCTTCGAGAGCAGCGGCTCGACAGCTTGCGGGCGCCAGCTCTGATGGACGCGGCGCGGCGGCGGACGACGAGGCCGGAAACGTGCTGGACGTAGTCTTCTTCGCATACGACGGCAGGCGCGTGGCCATTGACGTCGCCGTGGCGGGCGCCCGCGCCGACGCGGCCTGGGTCCGCGCAGCGGCCGGCCGGGACGGAGCTGCGGCGGCGGAGGAGGAGAGGACCAAGCGGCGACGCTACGCGGGTCTCAACGCCTCCCCGCGCGTTCTCGAGCTGGGCGGCCGTCCGGGCGAGAGCGCGCAAGCGACGATCTGCATGTTGGCCGCGATGGCCGGCGGCGACTCGCGCGCCTCGGCGCTGGCCGCTGGCCTCCGGCAGTGGGTCAACATCGCCGTCCAGGCGTCTGCCGCCTGGCGTACCTCTTGAGTCTTTCTGTGGCTTCCTGATGCCTCCTGGGATCTCATGTGGTCTCCCGGGGCCTCCTGGAGCCTGTTGGAGCCCCCTGTGGCCTCGGATCGAGACATTATGTGGCCTCATGTGGTCTCCTGGGGCCTCCTGCCCACGAGTCTGGCCACCGATCAAGATATTTTCAAAATCTGGCCCACCTGGGGGGTGAAAATGAGCGCCTCGCTCGAGATATCCTCCAAATCTGTCCGAAAGCGAAGGATGTTGGGAAAGAAAACAGGCAAACCGCTTGAGACATCCCCGCAAAACGGCCGCGAACGGGACCGTGAGATAACCCTTGGCATCTCCCCTTAAGGGGGGTGACAATCAGCGCCTCGCTCACGACATCCTCCAAATCTGCTCCGAAAGCGAAGGATGTTGGGATAGAGAACGGGCAAACCGCTTAAGGCATCCCCGCAAATCGGCCGCGAACGGGACCGTGAGATAACCCCTGGCGGCTCCCTTTAGGGGGGGGGAATGAGCGCCTCGCTCGAGACATCCTCCAAATCTGCTCCGAAAGCGAAGGATGTTGGGACCGAAAACAGTCAAACCGCTTGAGACATCCCTACAAAACGGCCGCGCACGGGACCGTGAGATAACCCTTGCCGGCTCCCTTTAGGGGGGTGAAAATGAACGCCTCGATTGGGACATCCTCCAAATCTGTCCGAAAGCGAAGGATGTTGGGACAGAAGACAGGCAAACCGCTTGAGGCATCCCCACAAAACGGCCGCGAACGGGGCGTGCGTGAGTTTCAGCATGAGTAAGTCTGAGTAGGAGTAGGTATGAGTATGAGTAGGCCTGAGCATGAGTCAGTCTGTTTATGAGTAAGTCTGGGTAGGAGGAGGAGAGGGGAGGAAAAGGAGAAGAAGGAGGATAAGTCGGCGGCGTCCAAGAAATAACAAGAACCCATATTAGGATATGGGGAACAACAAGAACCCCATCTTAGGATATGGTGAGCAACAAACGGTTTCGCAACACGGATTTTCAACAAAAAGTGCATGCGCACGCTCTTGTCGAAATCGTTCGAACGCCTACGCGCGTGTGCCGTCGCGAGAGCCCTTGGCCAAACATGGGACGAAGTGCGCGCGCGCGCGTCGTCGCGCGCACATGCCGAAATCCTTCAAATACGTTCGGTTTCGGAAGGATTTCACATGTACCAACAACATTTGTTGTTGGAAAAATATGGTTTCGCAACGCAGATGTTCAACGAAAGCGTGCGCGCGCGCTCTTGCACATTCTTATAAAAAAAAACATAGGTGTTTCAACATGTTCGGGAAATACTACCAAACGGGCTGCGCGCGCGCATGTCGAAATCGTTCGAACGCCTTTGCGCGCGTGCTGGGGTGGCACGATCCGTGCCGAATAATACCATGCGGGCCACTCTCGCGCGTCTGCCGCGCGCGCAATTCGAATTTCTTTCAAAACCTTAATCACCGACGCAAAGACGCCGTCATCGTCGTCAGCGTGATCGGCATCGGCGCCGTCACTGGCCATGCCGTCGTCGCTGTCAGCGTCGCCACCAACATCGTTACTATCATCATCATCATCATCATCAGCATCATCATCATCATCATCACCATCATCAGCATCATCACCATCATCTCGTTTAAAATTGTCGACGTTACCATGATACCGCGCCCGCCCAAGTCGCCGACTCGCACTGAAGTGTCCGCCTGGATGTGCCGAGCGGTCAACGCCTCCGCGGCCGCGTCGGTCGCGCCGAACTAGTTGGCCGGTGCGCGCGCGCATGCGCGAGCTGGCGTGGCCGCAGAGATGCACCATCCAGCGCCAAGCACTCATCGCAATCGCCGCCGCATGACGTTTGCAAACCAAGTTGCGGGTGGGTTGGTGGGATGTTTGCGCGAGCAGTGGAGTGGACAACTCACTGCGAACAGAAATTAATTTCACCACAATCTTGCACCGCATAGACAACCGGAACCTACTGTTTGGAGACCACGCTGGCTAACATGCCCAGAGAGGCTCTCAATCGTGCGTGGTTCCTGCAGGGGGCGACGTTGCCGATGGGCGCGGGGGTAAACACAGAACTGGAGCGGGTCGTGGGATCTCACCTCAAGCAGTTGCTCAAGCAGGGAACGGTGAAACCGATGTAGAGTGGCACAACCGGTCCCCCCAGGCAGCCCGAGACATTTCTCACGACCCGAGGACATGTCATCTTCGCCGCATGGTAGCAGGTGGCAGTATATAATCATGCAGCTGGTCTTTTGACACACGTGAGGGAGCACGGAAGCATGTTGCACGCCAGGCCAGAATGGAACCATATATATATATATATATGTGCATATATATAAATATGTACATTGATTAATGGGTGTGTGCGTGTTTGGTTGTTTGTCTGTTTGTTTGTATGTAGATGTGTGTGTGTTTATGTATGATTTTATGTGTATGCGCGTTTGTATGTATGTGTACATGCATGCACATATGTATGTATACATGCATGCATGTATGTATGTGTGAATGTGTGTATGTACGTAATGTATGTCTGTCTGTCAGTCTGTCTGCTTGTTTGTATGTCTGTACGTATGTACGTATGTATGTATGTAGGTATGTATGCATGCATGCATACATGCATGTATGTATGTATGTATGTATGTATGTATGTATGTATGTATGTATGTATGTGTATGTATGTATGTATGTATGTGTGTATGTATGTATGTATGTATGTATGTATGTATGTATGTATGTATGCATGCATGCATGTATGTATGTATGTATGTATGTATGTGTACGTTTGTATGCTTGTATGTATGAATGTGTGTATGTATGTATGCATGCTGTTTCTCTTGGATCCGGCGCATCCCCCCCCCAGAATGGCAGCTAAGGGGCACACCCAACCATCTCGCATCAAATACATGTGTGGCGGGGGTTTTCCCCGTCGACTGGGCATCGCTCGCGGCCGTCAATCGCATGCGTTCGCCTCAGGCTGAGGCGGTGGATTGCTCCAGAGGTTCCCCGAATCTGTCCCTGAGTATCGTCGATCGTCTGGAAGGAGGCCTAACATCCATACAGTGCGCACGGGCGCATGAGCTTTGCGGTCAGCTGCTGAGGAGAGACTGGTGGCCCCTACTGAGTGCCTACCTACCTCCTCCCCCTCCTCCCTCTTCTTCTTTCCCCCCGCTCCTTTCCCCCTCTCGCCGGCGCCGCGAGGAGGCGGAGGAGACACACCAGAAGCTGTAAAGCACCCTAAAATAGTCCTCTCTCGTCATCCGATTGTGCCCCTCCTCTCGCTCCATCCTCCCTCCCTTCCCCGTGCTCCCTATCCTCCTCCATTTCCCTTCTTCGAAATACCCTAGAATTCCACCAAACACCACAGAAAACCAAACAATCCTCCCCCTCCCTTCCTCACTTTCTCCTCCCGCCCTCATCTCATCCTCTCCTTCCCTCCCTTCCTTCCTCCTCGCCCCATCCACCCTGCTCCCCTTTGGTGCCGCGAGGAGAAGGAGGAGCCCCGGGACTCCTTCTTCAGGAGCCCACGCGCGCGCGTTCTCTCTAGGGTCCGTTACACGTTTTGGTGTTGTTTGTTCTTTGTTGTTTTGATTGTTCGTTATGAATACAGATACGGTCAGCATAGAGGACTGCCTCTCAGAGGCCTGATGACATTATTCAGTGCCTGCGGCATGGTGGACCAGATGTGGTCCCAGATTTGTTTTCAAGGTGTCCAATGAGAATATGAGGGCGTTGTCTTGCAGACTGCTTCCATGATCGCCGCTGGTGTAATGTCTCTGCAATTGGTGTTGGTGTATGTACATTTGCATGCGAAGCTGAGTATCAACAGAGAGGTTAGTTCTTGCTTTCGGCTTGAATTCTGCTTCGGCTGTCGTTTCAGCTTTCACTGTAGTCCCAGCGCCGAAGACAGCATCAGCGCCAGGTAAAGTTCAGGGTGGTGGTTCGGTATGGGTTGGGGTAGCGTGTGTGTGTGTGTGCGCGTGTGTGTGTGTGTGTGTGTGTGCTGTTGGACCGTACACCTTACACGCTCTCGCATTGCTCCAGTGCGCGGCTGCCGCCTTTGCTGTCTGTCTGCTCCTGTGTCGTGTCTCCGCCACTTGGTTTTCGCTTCTGCCGTGTTGGCCGCATTGCGCCTCTACTTCCGCGTTTCTTTCACTGCAGGCCTCGCCAAAAATTGCGAACACGCATGCCACATTCATCTGTCAACGCCTTCCCCTCCCCACAATGTTCAAAGTTGGCGGTGGGTCTGATGAGTTGCACTTCGACCGCAGTCTCGCCCGCGCGTGCCAACTCTTGAGTTCGGGGGGATGGGGAGTGTCCACTACTTGTTTACCTCTACCACGTTGCTTGATTGTCCACCCTCCCCACCCCCGCTGCCCATGCCCGTATGCGGATGGCGTGGTCGAGCCCTCTGGGTCCTTGCCCCGCTTCCTGAGGGGCCGGCCAGCCGACGTGCTTCGCCTCGTCGCTGCGCGCGAGGCCGTGGCCGCCAAAGTGCGCGTGTGGATGCGCGCGCCAGCGCTCCGCGTGGCCCGAGCGCGGCAGACGCGCTGCACTTGCCACCCTAGCGAGGCCCCGCACAGCCGTGGTCTTGGGATGCAACTCCTGGGAGGTCAAATTCTGATTTTGCACTGGTCCGAAGTCCGGCTTAATCCTGTTCAATCCCGCTTAATCTTGCTTAATCCGAGGCCCACTCCGGCGTAATAGCTCCGAACTGGGGCTTAATCCTCCTCAATCTTTCCGACGAAAACTTCCCAGTAGTTGTCTCCCAAGTCTTCGCTTGTCCACCGCCTGCGCTTGGCGCGCCTCCTTGCCAACCATCCGCTCCTTGGTCGGCTGCGCCTGCACTGCCCTCACTCCGCCTCTGTGGGCTTCTCCCGCCCTCCTGCAGGTCCCGCGTCCGCCTGCTGCGCGCTCGTACTGGCCTCCTCGTTGCGGCAAGCATCGCTGCCTCCGTCTCGTCCTTGCGACTGTTCCTCCCAGGGCCCCTGTCTGCTTGCATCCTCGTCCTTTCGCGCCCCACCGCTGTGGGTCGCCGGCGTGCTTCGTCCTTGTCGCATGCATTGCGCAGCGCTCTAATCTTCAGCTTCAGTAGATGGATAATATATTCGAACCCTTACACGTTCGAGGGAGATTCTTAAGCACCCCAACGCCCCCGACATCAATGTTGATCTCAGTAAAGGCGGCGCTTTGGGGGTCGAATATTTCTGTCCACTCACGCCTCCCCCCGTCGTCACGCCATCACTATTCATTTCTGGGGGTCTGGGGGGCATCTTGGGCCACAGGGTTCGAATATAATGTCCATGTACGGTCCCCGTCTCAAGCATACATTGCCAGATGCCATGCACAGCAGAACAGATGCAGATACCACATGCCATGTCATGCCATGCCGTCTCAGCTAATCGGCAGAACAGATGCCGCGCACAGCATGGCATCTGTTCTGCCGATTAGCGAGCCCGACTGCTCTCAAGGGGCACGGGCGCGGGACCACCCGCAGCGCTGCATCCTGACCTGTGTCCTGTACGGTCCCCGTCTCCCCGTCTGCGCGCGTGTCCGCGGCACTCCCTGATATATATATATATATATATATATGTTTATATGTGTATATGAATATATGTATACATACACATAGAATGCGCACATATAGAAGCATACACACATGAATGCACGTGCTGCGCCTCGACGGTGCGCGCGAAGCCGAGACCGCCAACAAGTGTGTGTGTGTGTGTGTGTGTGGCCCTGCGCACCTCCTATGGTGTCGGAAAATGCCACGCCTGCTATGCCCTGGACGACCGTCTCGGATAGCGGCCGCTCTCAGGGACCACCCCCTGCGCACCTCCCATGGTGCCGGAAAGTGCCACGCCTGCCATGCCCTGGACGACCGTCTCGGCTAGCGGCCGCGCTCCTCGGAGGCTGCGCGCCTCTTGCTCCTATCGGCTGACAGCTTCAGCCCAGGCCTTTCACTACCGACCAAACCACCCCAACCCAACCCGAAGGCCTCAATTTGCCCTCCATTTCCAGTGGGGGGGGGGGTCGGGGAACGTCGGAAAAACACATATGGAACCCGTATCCCCCCCAACCTGAAATTCGGGTCTTCGGGTTGGGTTGGGGTGGTCTGGCAGATAGTCAGCCTTGGAGGCGACCTCCTGATCCTGTGAAGGTCGGGCGGGCGGGACGGCTCGGCGGCTCCTGCTGGGCACCCAATGGATGCGCGGTGGCAGAGGCGCGGGCCGCGTGAGCACCCGCTCCCGGGCCTCGATGGGTTGCATGGCCAGGCGCAGCCCCACCGGCTTGTGCGGGGCCGAGGGCCAATCCTCATCCTCCAGTACATGGACATTCTATTCGAACCCTGTGGCCCAAGATGCCCCCCCCAGACCCCCCGACATTAGTATTGACGGCGTGGCGACGGGGGGGGCGTGAGTGGACAGAAATATTCGAACCCCAAAGCACCGCCTTTACTGAGATCAACATTGATGTAGGGGGCGCGGGGGTGATTTAGAATCTCCCTCGAATGTGTAAGGGTTCTATTGTTCTATTGTCCATGTACGGTCCCACACGCGGACGAGCCTCTTCTCCAGCGCCGCGTCCACCAAGAAGTAATCGACGGCGTTGCCGACCGCGCCGCTGCGGCATGTCCCCAGCTCCGACGTCGAGTGCACGATGAGAGCGCCCGAGGCCTGGACGCTGGGACTACGCCTAAGTCGGGCGTGTCCCTCTGCAGGGGGGATATTCAAAAATCGTAAAAAATAGTCGGGGGACTAATGTTTGAACATTCTTTGCCAATTTTTGGGCCTTTTTGGTGTATTTTTCATTTTTCGTCGAAAATCCCCCTGTAGGGGGACAGGCCCGACTTCAGACTGCGCTGGAGCTCCACAGGGCGCCTGCTGGAAATCGCCTCCCAGCACCCGCGGCAGCCCGGTCCGGTGCAGGCGGCCCGGCACGTGGCGCAGCAGGCGCTCGTGGCGCCCGCCGAGGCCCTCGCCCGTCCACGAAGAGACGCTGGCGACCCCGCCCATGGCGACCCACGCCACGGCGGCGCGCCCTCGACCCGCGGCCGGGGGGCTATAGCCCACGAGGAGGCGCCCGCCACGCGCGCCGGGCCGATGTGCTTCGGCGCCGCAGTGGCCACGCCAGCCGCAGTGGCCCACCTCCTGGCAGCCGGCCTGGGTGGCCACCGCTGACGCGGGCGCCAGCCGCCAGCGCTCGCCCGCCAACGACCTCTGGACCGTCGCGAGGGCGTCGCCCCGCAGGTTGGTCTCCTGCAGCGCGGAACAGCACTGTTTCGTCGCGGCGCCCTCCGGCAGACGCGTGCGGGGAGTGCCCCAGCCTGAGCCGTTGAAGGTCCAGATTTCGAGGTCGCCGCACTTGTTGTTGCCCCGCGCTCTGGCCGATCGCCGGAGCATGGGCCGCCGTCGCGGGTCCTGCAGCACCGCGGCGAACCCCGTCCAGTGCTCCATCGCTCGGCCGCCAGGGGGCCGCAGCTGCGTTCCTGGCCGCACCGCCGATGAGCCCACATCGCCAGGCCCATTCACAGCTGCTCGAGGCCCCCCCCCCTCGGAGCACCTGCGGGGGGAGGAGGTTCACGGCTACCTCAGCAAGGGCGCGGACAGCGGAGCCACTAGACGCCTTGGGAGGGGCCGCCCAGTGCGGACCTACCCGGGATGGGACCAGGTCCACTTCCTGCAGCCCCTGGACGACGGCCACGACGGCCACGCGCCAAGGCGAGACGCCGAAGCCCAGCTCGTGGCCTCGCAGCACAAGGTACAGCACGAGGCTACCCGCAGCGCTGGCGCTTGCACAAGTTGGCGAAGGCCTGCTGCTGGAGCTCCAAGTAGCGCTTGTACTTATCAGGCTGCTCAGTGGCGTCTGGCGGCTTGCGCTCCGCCTCCTAGCGGCTGAACCACTGCCTCTCCTCCTCCGTGAGGATGGGGAGGCCGTCCTCGTCGACCGCCATGCTGGCCTCTCCTGCGGCCCCAGGCTGCTGCTGCGCAGGCTGCTCGGGGTGGGCCGGGCCGCCGTGCCCTGGCTGAGCCCCGTCGGCAGGCTGAGCAGGAGGAGCTGCAGCCGCATGCTCCTCCAGCCGAGCCGCCAGCTTCGTGAAGCACGCCGGGAGGTCGAACTCCGATGCGCCGAGCTGGCGACGGAGCTGCTCGGCCTGCACCTTGAGGACGTCCACATCGTTGGCTGCTGCCCGCGGCTCCGCCTCCTTGGCGTCGGTGGCGGTGCGAGCCCGCACCTCGATGGCGTGAGCCCGCGCAGCAGCGTCGGCCTGGAGCGCCTCCTGCTTGCCCGCCGAGGCCTCCTGCAGAGCCTCCTGGCACTTGCGCGCCAGCTCGTCCGCCGCCACCACCGCCTTGGCTGCCTTCTCGGCCTCGGAGTTGGCCTCCCGCAGCTGGGCCGACGTGGGCTTCGCCTTGTCACGGGCGGCTCTGGCAGCCTCGAGCTTCGATTCGATCTCGGCAAGGGCCGCTGCCATGGCGCCCTCCGAGCAGTCGAGCTCCGTCTCCAGCTGCTTCTTCTTGCGCAGCAGCTGCTCGACCTCACTCGAGCCCTTGCCCCACGGGCGCGGCTTCTGTTCCTGGCCAGCCGCATCTGCTGCTCCGTTGGGGGCTGGACCTTGGCCGTTAGTGACTTGTTCTCGGCCTCGAACGTCTTGAGCTTCGCCGTGAGCGAGTGGAGCTTGGCGTCCGCTGACTGCCCGCCCAGTCCGCCTTGTCCGCCCTCGGCCTTCGGCCTCGCCTTGCCACAGGCGCGACACGAGGTACACACAGCCCAGTTCCCGCCCGTGCCACAGCCGCTGCACGTCCACTTGCTCCCGTCGATCGGAGCCGACGCCGGGAGCTGAGGCCAGCCCCTGGCCCCTTTGCCCCCGTTCGACCAGACCACCGGTTGCATCCTCGGCTTGCAACCGCCGCCAGCGCCGCCGCCGCCCGCCATCCGCGCGCCCCCCGCGCCGACACGAGCCCACAACGGGTCTGGAAGCAGTTTGCGAGTAGAGATTTTGGCTCTGCCAAGCATCGCCCTTGGTGCTCACAGCGCCTCGCAGAGACTTGCACCCACCGGGCGGGTGCCATGGCCTTGAGCCGAAATGCCTACGGGTGTGTGTGAGTGTGTGTGGTGTGTGCGTGTGTGCGTTTGTGCGTGTGTGTGTGTGTGTGTGTGTGTGTGCGTGTGTGTGTGTGTGTGCGTGTGCGTGTGCGTGTGTGCGTGCGTGCGTGCGTGCCTGTGTGCGTGCGTGCGTGCGTGCGTGTGTGTGTGTGTGTGTGCGTGTGTGTGTGCGTGTGTGTGTGTGTGTGTGTTTGTGTGGGTAAATGTGTGCGTGCGTGCGTGCGTGTGCGTATGCGTGAGCGTGAGCGTGTGCGTGTGCGTGTGCGTGTACGTGTGCGTGCGTGTGTGTGTGTTTGTGTGTATGTGTTTGCGTGATTAGCTTTACCCCAGCCGAGTGGGTACCAACGTAGA
>CAUYUJ010022505.1:30000-35000 GCA_963575745.1 Prorocentrum cordatum
CGAAAATAGAATGAAAGCGAAGCGCACTGTTTGGGTCGATTCCTGCTGGAGAGTCCCTGGGGCGCTCCTGGGGCCTCCTGCTGAGGGTCTCCTGGCAGTCCCCTAGAGCCTCCTGCGCCTTGCGCCCCGGGGGCCGACCATCGGCGGCGAGCGAGGGGAGTGAAGTGAGGAGGAGGAGGAGGGAAAGGAAAAGGAGGAGGAGAAAAAGGAGGAGAAGGAGGAGAAAAAGGATGATGATGATGATGATGATGATGATGATGATGATGATGATGATGATGATGATGATGATGATGATGATGATGATGATGATGATGATGATGATGATGCTGATGATGATGTTGATGCTGATGCTGATGCTGATGCTGATGCTGATGCTGATGATGATGATGATGATGATGATGATGATGATGATGATGATGATGAGGAGGAGGAGGAGGAGGAGGAGGAGGAGCAGCAGCAGGAGGAGCAGGAGGAGCAGGAGGAGGAGGAGGAGGAGGAGGAGGAGGGAGAAGGAGGGTGCCCTCTCAGAAAGCGGCGAGGCTTCTCAGAAGCCCGCCGGCCTTCCGATCAGTTTTTTCTGCGCCTTCGGGGAAGGCTCTCACCGAGCGCGTTGCACTACGGTCAAAGTCCCTAATGACTCGCAAGCGTCCGAAACAGCACATGTCTGCATCGATATCGTGCATCGCAAGTCCCACATGGCAGATCCAGGCCATCTGCGAGTATTTACTTTACGACAATGTTGCATCGACCCGATGGGTCGACCCTGTGCCTGAACACTCTCTGGCGTCCTCAATGATCACTGGTTGCGCGCCTTTTCCTCTGCCTCGACGCTTTTTCGGTTGCATGTCCCGGCCTGCGCTGGTCAACCATAATTACGGGTTGTTATAAAGACTAAACCACAGATCTGCGAGTTGTTACTTTGCGAGCAGTGGAACCCAGAGATCCGATGTCGCGTCTTGTTTTCACTACGCGGTCCCCAGAAGGCTCCACCCATTCCCCAGGACCGGTTTCTCATCCTGAGTCGTTTTTTTGACGGTCCCAGGGCCCAGCGAGGGCTATTAGAGGTCGAAATCGGCGGAACACTTCCGTCTTGATTTGTTCAAGACGTTGGATCTTTGGGAGCGCGCCTGTCTAGGCTCAGAAAGCTTCTCGCAAGGCCGGGAGGCTGCCGAGCCTTCCGAGAAGGCCTGCCCCCTCCTCTCGAGTAGGGGATCGACTACATAATCGAGTTGCCCCAGAATTGATTTCCCCCCTCGAGTCAACGACGAATACACAGAGTTTGCGCAAATCTACGGAGAATTCTGAGCATTTGTCCAGAGATTTGACGAGAAAACTAATTCTGGGGTGCATCAATTATGTAATCGATCCCCTACTCGATCCGCGCCAGCGGCCCGGGAGGGCACCCGGGCTTGAAGCGGGCATGCCCCTCTACAGGAGGAGTACTCCAGAATTGGAAAAAACAGTAGTCTGCGGACGATGTTTCGACTATTTGATTATGTTTGAATATTTGCTTGCCTATTTTTGTTTATGCTTCTTCCTAATCCGCTTGTAGGAGGACATGCCGACCTGAACCCAGGCCCGAGGGCCCCTCGCACGCGCGATCGTAATACAACAAAAGTGTACACCACACCACCCCGACGTCGTCCCCAACCTTCCAAGAAGTCCTGGGATGGAGCAGCAGCCCGCCACTCGCAACGTACCCAGAAGTCCGATATGCCGTGATTCTCTCCATACGCGGCCCCCAGAAGGCTCGACCCATTCCCCCCAGGACCGGCTCTCCATCCTCAGCCGTTTTTTGACGGTCCCCGCGGGGCCCGGCGAGGGCCTCCGGCGGGGTCGCAATCCGCGAAACGCCTCCGCCTGGTTTTTTTTTCACATGACGGGGGCTCTCTGGGCATCTCACCTTTATTCCCCGCGCACTCCCGCGTCGCATGGCCAGACGCGCATTCCCAGATCCCCCTGACGATCCTCCTTTAAAAAAGGATGCACATCTGGGGATCTCCACGCAGCGCGTAATCCCATGACGTGGGCTCTCTGGGCATCTCACCTCCGCCCGGTTTTTTTTTTTCCGCGGCGTGGGCTCTCCGGGCCCCCGCCCTGAGATTTCCCACGTCGGGGGCGCCGGCACCTCGCGCGCGAACGCGCGCCGCCGGGGGAGGCGCCGCCCGAGGCCGGCCCCTGCAGAGGAGCCCTCTCCGCGGGGCCTCTGGGCGCGGGGCGGGCGCGAGCGGCGCGGCCTCGGCGGCGCGCCCTGCCCGGGGGGGGCCAGGCGAGGATCGAGACGCTTCCAAGGACCTCCAGTGGGCGATGAGCAAGGGCCGTGCTGGAGATACCAGTGGCGATGATCCTAAGCCATTGCACTTGCGCAAGGCAGTACGCGCGTGGTGTAACTGCGCAGCGCGGGGATCGACTGCAGGGGTCTCTATAGGCAGGTCGGGCATGCCGCCTACAGGCGGAGCTGTGCAGAGACACATATGGGGAATTAGAAGGTGAGGTGCCCAGAGAGCCCACGTCATGGGATTGCTCACTGCGTGGAGATCCCCAGATGTGCGTCTTTTTTGAAAGGATGATTGTCAGTGGGATCTGGGAAGGCGCGTCTAGCGTCTAGCCATGCAACGCGGGAATGCGCGGGAAATAAGGTGAGATGCCCAGAGATCCCACGTCATGAAAAAATCAGGCGGAGGCTTTCCGCGGATTTCGACCTCTGGAGGCCCTCGCCGGGCCCCCCGGGGACCGTCAAAAGACGGCTCTGGATGAAAAACAGACACAAGCCATCGTCGACGCCCAGGAAAATAGGGGAAACTATGGGAAGTGGGGGGGGAGACAAACACAGAAGACGTGCGAAAATAGGGGTAGTGCTGTTACTTGTGTGTCTTTTTTTGTGTGTCCCAGGGCTCCTTCAGTCAGGGCGTTGGATCTCTGGGTCTTGCCTTATGATGCTCCAAGCTACTTAAGCCTTGATCGCCAGGAAGAATTTCGAGCGCCCAAACAAGTACCGAAACTCAAGGGTTTTCACGTGTCGGGCCCTGGGAGACACTCGCCCGACACTGTTTCGACACTGTTTCGACACCCTTTTGACACTTTTCCACCACCACTAAGCCGAGCATCCAGAGGGCCGCGTGGGCAGAAGAGCGCGCGATTGGCAACTCTTCGAAAAAAATACGAAAAGTGAGACAGAGGAGGTAGAGGAATTGGAGGACAAAACCGGGATGCCTCAGATGTGCTGCGCAGTCTTGTACACCTCGGGCTCGAAACTGTTTCTGGGATGTGGCCCGTAAGCAGGACGGGGACAACATAACCCTACCCCCCTGTCACACGGGGGGCCTACCACCTCTGCAGTGCTCCTCCTGCAGAGGGGCGTGCCCGGTGGCAGCCCGGGCGCCCTCGCTCGGGCCGCCCCGGCGCCCCGAGCGAGGCGCGGGCTGCCTGCGCTCTGAGCGGGTCCGGCGCCCCATGAGCGGGGCCCTGACTCCAGAGCCGCCCTACTTTGGTTTTTTTTCCAACATAAAATTGCGGAGAGACGCCGCAGATCGCCCAAGTGCTTCCCCTGCGCACGGAGTGCCCCCAGCGGTGGTGGTCTGGGCTGCCGCCCGCCCTGGAAAATCGACAAACACGCAGATGGAGCCCGTGGGGGGCCCGTGCTCCGCCCAGCCCGAAATTTGGGACGTCGGGCTCCCTGACTCCAGATCCGCCCTGCTTTGGTTTTTTTTTTCCAACGTAAAATTGCGTCGGAAACCCACCTATCAGAAGCCGAACAAGTAGGGCGGACATTTCTGCACCCCACATAACATAGGGCGAACATCCACAGAAGTGGGGCGGGAACAACAACAGAAAAGTAGGGCGGAAATCGGCACCAGCGGGGCTCGAAAAGTAAGGCGGAAATTCCAAGCCCTACTTACGAATTTCCCCAAAGTAGGGCGGATCCGGAGTCAGGGGGGCCCCCGAGGGGGAGAGTCGGACGGGGCTGCATGGGGAGGAATGACTGCGTTACAGAGCGTTTGCCCCAGAATTCGTTTTCTCGTCGAATCTATGGGCAAAAACTCAGAACTCTCCGCAGATTTGCGCAAACTCTGCGTATTCGTCCGTATTCGTCGTTGGCTCGAGGGGGAAATCACTTCTGGGGCAACTCGATTATGTAGTCGATCCCCTACTCGAGAGGAGGGGGCAGGCCTTCTCGGAAGGCTCGGCAGCCTCCCGGCCTTGCGAGAAGCTTTCTGAGCCTAGACAGACGCGCTCCCAGAGATCCAACGTCTTGAAAAAGTCAAGACGGAGATGTTTCGCCGATTTCGACCTCTGGAGGCCCTCGCCGGGCCCTGGGACCGTCAAAAAACGACTCAGGATGAAAAACCGGTTCTGGGGATTAGATTTCCAGGGGCCGCGCATTGAAAAAAACACGACATCGGATCTTTGGGAAGAAGCCTTCCGAGAAGCAACCTTCCTCCAAGAAGCCTTCCTCTAGGCCTCCCAGACGGGGTCGGAGCGGATGGGGTCGGAGGATCGCGCCGCATCGCCGATGCCCCGCCGATGTGGCTCGATGTGGAGCCGGGTTTGCTTCACGTCAGCGTCGCCGCTGCATCGCCCGTGTCGACGATGCATCGCTGGTGCATCGCCGAAACATCACCTATGCATCGCAGATGTATCGGCGATGCGGCGCGATCTCCCGACCCCATCTACTCCGACCCCATCTAGAAGACCTCTAGTTCCGGAGCGCTCGCACAGCGATCCGGAGCGCTCTGAGAAGGTCGCGGCGCCCGATACATCCTCGACAGCTGCCAGATCTCAGAGATTCTCGACTTACCCTCACCCGATGTTGTTCTCTTCTTGGTTGCGCCATAGAGAGCGAGGAGCGGTGGTAGGAGGAGGAGGAGCAGGAAGAGGAGGAATAGGAGGAGAAGGAGGAGGAGGAGGAGGGGGAGAACTCTTGGTCTTTCATGGATCTTGTTTTTTTGGGGTAGAGGAGGTGCGACGGAGAAATGGGGGGAGGATCGGCTTTCGTTTGA
>CAUYUJ010022505.1:40000-75000 GCA_963575745.1 Prorocentrum cordatum
CCCCGCCCCCCGCGATCGCCCGCCGGCCCCCATCTACCAACATCCAGGCGTTGGGGCAGACAGGAGAGGAGCCGTACCTTCGTTGGCCGCAGTATCTCTCCTTTTCTCTCACTCTGCGTGTTGCGTGTCTTGTGTGTGTGCCTGCCTCCTCGACGCCGCCCCCCAGTAGCTCTCTCGCTTCCACTATCGTAGTACCATAGGCAGCTCTAGCGACCAGAGACAGGTCTGCCCGCAGCGTCGAGGCATCGAGGACGGGGGAGCAGAGTAGGGAAGGCGGGGATGGGGGTCGGAGGAGGATGGGAGGAGGAGGAGGAGGAGGAGGAGGAGGAGGAGGAGGAGGAGGAGGAGGAGGGGGAAAGGGCAACGAGTAGGAGGGGGAAAAAGTGTGATGAGGAAGAGGAGAAGATCTGGAGGCGAGCAAGTGGAACCGGCAGACCGTCCACATTGCCTTGGTAGGCGACTTGAAGAACGGCCGCACGGCCCACTCGAAGGTCGACGGTTTGCTGTGCTTCAAGAACATCCGGGTCGATCTCATAGCACCTGAGCCGTTCGGTCTTCCCATCGAGTACGTGAAGCGCATGGAGTCAAAGAATTTTGAGGTGCGAACGTACCGTTCGACCGAGGAGTACATGAACAGGGAGACTCGCAGCACCCTCGCGACGCTGTGGTACTTCTTCCGGCCACAGGTTCACAAGCGTGGCACCCTCGACGACGTGGCAAGCCTTGCGCTGAGGGGTCAGATTTCCTTCAGGCCAGAGTGGAGGCAGAAACTCTCAGAGAACACTCGTTTTTTTCAGACACTGCCTCGAGACAAGGAACACCCACTCATCCCTCTTTCTTTCGACCAGACGCCGCTGAACGGCTGGGATGGCGTTTCCAGTAACGCGTACTTCCTCCACGTCGTTATGTTGTCCATGCTCCTTGGCAAGATTGGGCATTCGACGGACTGCGCCAACGCGGCTGAGAAGTTAGCGTGCAGCACAGAGGACTTGGGGGAGGAAGCTTAAGTCCAGTACTTTATGCTGTAGCACCCCGCAGTTGCGGATAAGAGTGAGTGGGTGCGTCGCGGGTGGGTCGCAGGTGGGTCGCGGTTGGATCGCGGGTGGGTCGCGGGTGGGTCGCGGGTGGATCGCGGGTGGGTCGCGGGTGGGTCGCGGGTGGGTTGCGGGTGGGTCGCGGGTGGGTCGCGGGTGGGTCGCGGGCGGGTCGCGCGGTGGGTCGCGGGTGGGTCGCGAGCGGGACGCGGGGTGGGTCGCAGATGGATCGCGGGTGGGTCGCGGTTGGGTCGGTTGGTCGCGGGTGGGTCGCGGGCGGGACGACGACAAGAACAACGCTAAGAACAACACCACTACCACCACCAACACCAACAACAACAACAACACCAACACAATAACACAAACACAAACAACAGCAAACACAACAATAGCACCGACAACAACAGCATCAACAACAACAATCATTTTAATATTGTTCGCGTTCTTATCTGCTCGCGTGTCATCAATATGCATATCCCAAACCCTGGATACCCGCCATCTTCGTCTTCGATCGTACCCCATTTTGGGGGGTATATTCATTCCCTGTCACGTCGGGTTGGTGAAGCCCTTGAGAACGAAACGAAGGGCATTCTTCTATGGGGCCACAAAGGGCGACAGCGGGGCCACTGAGGGCAGCAAAGGGGCCACGAAGGGCAGCGAGAGGGCCACGAAGGGCGACAGCGTGTCTACGAAGAGCATGCGTATGGGGCCACGACGGGCGGCTGCGAGCGGGGGCCACGAAGGGCATATGATGCGGGGCCACAATGGGCAGCGACGGGGCCACTGAGGGCAGCAACAGGGCCACGAAGGGCAGCGAGCGAAGGCGACCGCGGAACCAGTACGGGCAGCGAGGGGCATCGAAGGCAGCGAAGGGCAGCGAGCGGCCACTGCAGTCCCTAACGGGCTGGTCGAGCGGGCAGGCCCAGGCGGGCGGGTCGAGCGGGCGGGTCGTTGAAGCGTCAATTCTGTTTGAACCGCCAGGCAATATGTAGCGGGAGCGCCATTCCTGAGTGTCGAGGAGCGGCATCTGAATAAATTGTGAGGAAGTATCAGGCGGGAGCCGCGATTCGGTGGTAAGTTGCGAGAAAGTCCCAAGCGAGAGCGCGATTCTTCAATAAATTGTGAGGAAGTATCAAGCGGGAGTTGCGATCCGGTGGTAAATTGCAAGGAATCTTTAAGCGAGAGCACGATTCTTCAATAAATTGTGATGAAGTATCAGGCGGGAGCCGCTGTTGTTGTAAACCGGGGGCCAACAACACAGTTTGACGTTCAAGACTTTTTCTGATAAAGAACAGGGTGCAAGCCCCGGGAAGGGCACTTCAATCGAAAAAAACAATGTGCACTGGACGGGGGGGATGAACAATAATTATTCTCCAGAAATGAGAGTTCAACAGCAAACAACCAAACAAACAAACAAGCAAGCAACAACAACAACACCACCTCCACCAACACCAACAACAGCAGCAACAACAACAACAACAGTTCCAATCATTATAAGACTGTTCGCTCTTATCTGCCCGCGTGCCATTCTATTTCGTGCAGCCCCTGAGGCAGGGGAAGAGAGGACGGATGGAAGAAAGGGACAAAGGGGAGGGAGGACGATGGAACACGAGAAGGAGAGTAGCATGAGGGGGGCTAGGAGCAAAAAGCACGTGGCAGAACTAGACGGGCCGATCGGGCGAGTAGACCCTATCAGGCGGGTCGGGAAGGAGGGCCCAGGCGGCCAGGTCGAGCACGCTGGTTGCTGAAGCGTGCGTCCTGCATGAATCGCGAGGAAGTCTCGAGCGGCAGCTCGATTTCCCAATCAATCGTGAGGAAATCCACAGCGAGAGCGTGATTCCTGAATGTCGAGGGCGCGGCGTCTGAATAAATTGCGAGGGACTCCCACGCGAGAGCGCGATTTCTGCATACATTGTGAGGAAGTTCCGAGCGAGATTGAGATTTGAGAATACATTGTGAGGAGGTATCAGGAGGAAGCCGCTGTTGTTGTAAACCCGAGGCCTACAACGATTCAATATTTCCTAGGTAACAGGGTGCGATCCCCGGGAAGGGCACTTGAATTGAAAAAGCACAAATGTGACCCGGAGGGGGGGTCAACAATACGTTTTCTTCAGATATGAGAGATCAACAACAACGACAACAACAACAATAACAGCAGCAACAACAACAATACCAACAGCAACAACCCGTACCGCGGAAGCCCACTTCAGCCACGCACCCAGGGACAGTGAATGACCGTTCGGCCCCCTCACTCTAAACTTATTCCCTCTTTTTCGCTTTCTGCTGTTGCTTCTTTTTCTTTCCTGAATCCTCCCGTGTCTCATCTGCCTCCTTTGCCTCCCTCCCCTTGTCGTTCTGCTTACGCTGCATTTATCCATATTCCTTCGCCCCTCTTCCCCACCTCCTCTTTCTCAAACGCCCAGCAACGCAGGTACCCGGTGTTTCTGCAACCACCCTAAACTATGAATTCGGGTTTGGTGAACGACCCTGCAGGGCACGTCAACACGACACGCAGCGATTGAACACGCATGCGGAGGGGTGTTGCCGTGTATGTTGGTCCTCGTATGTCTAAAGACGGTTCTTATTTCAGGAGTCGTGGCTGAGGCTGACCAGCGGGCAGTCCTTCTCGCTGACCCAGCCGATGCAGCACGGATTGCCCGAGTTCATCGAATGCATCGACGTGACTTCCAAGGCTCGCTCGTTTTCCTTAAGGGTCTTGCGCGTACTGCAGCCAAGGGTACTGGCTAGATGCAACCCGCCTGGGAGATGCCCCCCACCCCGATGATTTTCTCACGCCATACATCTAGGATCGCGCTCGGTTTTTTTATGTTGGTACGAAGATGCGCTCCCCCTTCCTTGCCCTCAAGGCCCTTGCCGTCTCCTCCTCACCCCCTCCTCACATGTCATGGTTGCCCTGATGCGGCGAATTGGAGCTAATACTCTTTGCCTTTTCCCACCTGCTTGCTTCTCCCTGCGCCCTCCTCCCTTATCGTCCCTTTTTTTCATCCCACCTCTCACCCCTTCCTGCTCCTCCAGTGCTCCCTCCTCCTCCTCACCCTCCTCCTCCTCCTCCTCCTCCTCCTCCTCCTCCTCCTCCCCGTCGTCGTCGTCGTCGTCGTCGTCGTCGTCGTCGTCCTTTTTCTACTTTTTGTTCCAGCGTCTCCTCATCCTATTATTGCCTCTTCTTCGTTTCTCAAGTATCCAGTTGTTCTTGTTCCTCCTGTTTCTCTTGTTATTGCTGCTGCCATTCCTCATCCTCTGGAGCCTTTTCGTTGAGTTCGTCTGTCCTCGTTTTCCTCCCTCTCCTTCTCTCGCACTCGAACACTATGCCTCGTTGTCATCAGGGCTCGCAGTTCTGGTGCGCACGGATCTTATATGGTAAGAAAAGGTCCCGCATTGCCACCATGTTTGTTGCCTACCGCCAAATAGCCCCCGCAATTCTTAGGTGGCAGCGGAGTTGGGAGCGATCCGAGCTCGCGATCCACGGAAGATGCGCAGAGTGCGATGTGGGCGCACGTTCGGATTTATTTCACCCTCCGCATTGGTACCACACCCAGTCCCTGAACAGCTTGTGGTTTTGGCTGTTATGCACACCTCACGGTGCCTCGCCCAATTTACCCACATGCGTGATGAGACCGCGGCTTGCGACCGCAAGTTTGTGTGTCTGGTGTACCGTTTTTGGGAACACAGATGGCTTGGCCGAGCGGTAAGAAGACCCAAGGAGGCAGCCGTGCTTCCGCCCCTTCACCATCGCAACTTTGTGGCCCTGGCAATTGGGCGTCATCGCTATACCGCACAATTGGGCCAGCGATTGGGTTCTGATTGAACGTCGTGGTGCTGGCTTACATCTTAGTCAGCACGCTGAGCCCTCCGAGTGGCTTCAATTTTGTTTAATGATATTGTTTCACTGACATCGCGCATCGTCGGGGGCCCAGCACTACTACGACTGCTCCAAGTGGCAAGACTGGTCTCGGCCCTGGACAGGAACGAGCCCCAAGGCGCCTGACAAGGAATCATGCGCTGAAAAATTTGTCCGCTCGGGATGTATCCGATTTGGCACTGCTGAGCAGTACCCTCATCCCCTCCGTGGTCGCCTTGTTCCGGCTCGTCCGCATGATGCCTGAGGCCGAGCGAGGCGGATGCTGTGGCAGGGGCGGCATCGCATCCCGCTGGCCACCTTCTCGGTCACCCGAAAGGAAACAGTCTACCCGTTTGTCCACTGGGTGCAGGACTTACTCGCTTGGAGCGCATGCGGAACCGACCTGGGCAGCGCCTAGCAGCGCGCTGCCATCATCTATAACATCGGCGGCGCCGCTCGCGAGCTTATGCGTTCCATGAACTTCACGGAAATGACAGAAGGAGGATTGGCCAACGGACAACCAAAAGACGCCGTCACCTACCTCATCGCGAACCTCGCGACCCAGTTTGGACCACTTGGTGAAGAGTCATTCCCACAAGCTACCATGGACCCCTTCGAATTTTCGAGGCGGCGCAACGAGACCATCGATGCCCTGCTCGTGCGGTTTTCGCATTGTGTTTCCGAGCAATACACGACGGTGGAGCTGTGATGTCATGGGAAGGCTACAGTTGGTTGCTCCTCCGAGCGGTCGGCGCAACCGCCAGCCAATGCACGACACTGCTCCAGCCCTACGTCAACCGATGTCCTGCAACAGAGCCTGAGTTCAACAGTCTCTCGACAATGCGCAGGCGCGTTGGTCGCAACGTGGAGCATGCGCCCAACACCATCGCCAGCGCCTTCCGTGCGCCGCCATCCTCGGAGGCTTCGCAGGCAGACCAACGACGACAGTCACGTTGCAAGCGCAGCACGCACTGGGCACTCGCAAGGCCTTGGCCCTCGGGCTGCTAGCGCTGCTGAACTCCCAGGTTCTGGAGGTGGCCGCCCGTGCGTCGGTGGCTCTGAGCAGAGCGCCGCGTCGCCGCGGGCCGCAGATCCCGCCTCCGCGCAGCCGCGAGCCGTAGAAGCGCCCGCTTACTTCGAGTACGCCATCTCAGACCCCGGAGAAACCAGAAATTACCAAGCGGGCCAGGAAAGAGGCCCTATATCTCCAACTCAGAACGACGCCCACATATTCCGGTAGATGGAGCGCCGCGAGCGTCAACGGCGACTCCGCATGAAGCGGCCTGTCAGAGAAGTCAGATGGTTCATCGGGGAGAACGGGCGCTCGTTCGCTGGGAAAGGCAAGGGCGCTCAGAAGCGCAGCTTCCTCGCCGATCCGACGGCGACCAAGGCGGCGACGTCTTCTCTGGAGGTGGAGGCGAAAGCTGAGGCCAGGGCGTGCATTCCAGCGGCGCGGGAAAGGGCTGCACGATGAATCTCAAGGGGTCGACGGGACAACGACGACGCGCAGCATCTTCGGATCGGGGCATCATATCCGAGCTGAATGCCCGCGGGCTGGCTTTGCAAGCTCAGGCGCCCGAGGACGCGGGACAAGCTTCGGTGGCAGCGCCGACGCAGGCCCCCCCAGTGGCGCCCTGGATGCCGGCCCGATCCTTCGCATCTCAGGCGATGCCTTCGCGGACGCCGAATCTCTCGCGCAGCCGCAGTCAGGGCCCTGCGTCTCGCTGGCGCGGCCCGCCACCGAGAGCTCTTGACTGATGCTGGGGTCCGTCCGTGGCTCTTGGTCTGCTGCGTCGCTGACCGCAGTCCATTCGCCCGACCAGTCAACTCGCGGCCCCCGACGACCGGCAAGTCAACGCGCCGCGTCTTGGCGGACCCAGCCGAACAGCCAGGCGCTGCCAGGGCCGTCTGGGGCAAGCCGCCGCGCCCGTCGGGCGACAACGCCGCTGCTGCGCGCACTTCGCCGAAGCGCTGACCGCGGCGGCCAGGGCCAACGTTGCGCGCGACTTCGCCCTTGGGGTCACGGCGCGACTCAGCGCCTCAGCACGCTGCGAGATAGAGCGCGGCGCCCGCGTGGAACGCCGCCGCGCTCATCGCCGCGAACGGGCCCAGCAGAGGATTGACCTCGTCGCGTCTGGGCCGCCGACGCCCCGCGATCTACGAGCCGAGTCGGAAGCTATTGACGTGGGGGTGGATGGCGAAACCGCGCGTCATACGCCTGGATGACTGCACCGCGCGCTGTTCTTCGGCGTGGATGCGCGTCTCGTCGGAGCTGCGCCGGCGCCTGGGCCGCCGCGGGCCTCGGCAACTCTCGGGCCTGAGCTGGCGCGGCCGCCCTTCGAGGAGACCAGATGGCGGCGCCGCGCTCTCAACGACCAGCGCGTGCTGCAACTGGCGGCGCGAGGGGCCGCGCGCGTCCGCGTTGCCTCCGCGCCTCGCCCGGCAGCCTCTGCGGACGCGGCGCCGACGACGCCTCGGGGATATCTCATATGCATTATCAGCGCGCCCGCGCCCGGGCGGGGGCAGTCGCGACTACGTTCGCATGAGCGGCGGGGCCGATGCGCAAGCGCACCCCCGGTCGCCCGCCGACGACCCAGCGAACGGGCGCGCCTTTCAGGCATGCCGCGGCCGCAATCAGCTTGCCACCGGTGATCTCAGCGTGACCATTGACCCAGGTGCCTGGACTAACCTCGCAGGAGAGACGCTCGCGCGCCAGCTGCGCCGTCGCGCCGTCGACGCAGGGCGCCGGCAACAGCCGCGATGCGAGCGCCCCCGTGGTTGTCGCAGATATCAGGGCCGCGCCGCGCCCCCCAGCTTCGCGGCGCCCGTCGCGCGAGGTTCAGGCCGCGAGCTACCTGCAGTACGAGGTCTACGAGTCTACGGGTCACGGAGCTTACGCGCGCAATCCTGAACACGGGCAGCCGCGAGTTGATTCTCCTCGGGGGCTGGGAAGCGTAGATCCAGTGGCCCACCGGGCGCAATCCGCATCCTTTTGCACGAGCCACCGAGCGGGCACCTCGCCATGATCATCGACGCCGTCGAGATAGCTGCGCAGTCGAGCGGCGGGGCCCCAGAGCACATAGTGCAACTGCGCGCTCGCGCCGACGAGACAGACAGACACCGAGGACGCCGCGCCATCGGCAGCTGCTGTCCCCGCTGAGGGGGCTGCGCAGCGGCCCGCACTCGGCCCTCAATGAGCCGGCGGCCCCTCGCGGGCCGCCCTGGCACCCCCTGTCTGGAATCTATCGCGCGCGAAGCCTGATTGCGCGATTAAGCTCGCGCCCAGCATGGCGCGAGCTCTTTGGCCAGCATGGTTGGACCACTTGCGCGACATCTAAACGCTCTTACCTCCGCCCGCTATTCGGTGCTTAGAAGCGAAGTCGTCTGACGCAAATATGGGCCCGTTTGGATCGCGACGCCGCCTCAACATCTCCGCGCTGACCACAAATAGCGGCGGGCAGTCGATCTCACTCATGATCATAGACTTGAATGCGTTCGCAATTTTGCGCTGTGTGCAGCTATGTCTTCCGCTGGCAGGATCACTGCCACGATTGAATATGCTGCGCCCCCAGCAGTAGGCATTTGACTGGTCGCCATCCGTCTCTGCTGGCTGAGATCCACACCAAAACCCCGCGTTCCGTTGCCGCCCAAGACGGCGCTTCACATCGCGACGACAATCCAAAGGTGCCAATGTGCACTGCACATGCCCGCCTGGCCTCGCGCACCACTCCAGCTGGGGCGCAGTTCCCGGACAATGCCAAGAGCCTAGCGCGACGCTGGGCGAGGGGTGCATCGTCCGAGCAACACAATCGATAGCTAATCGAATCAAGACAGAAATGCTGGGAAAACTCTACGCGCGACTTGTGAGCTTCTTTGAATGAGAAGTAGCTGCAGATGCTGCTTCTCAGTCTGAGTCTACGGTGGTCAGGCCCACGGCTAGCCCAGCTGCTCTGCCTGCGGGATCCTGCGGGGTCCCAGCAACCTTCTACCTGGACTCTTCGCCAGCCCAATTCTCCATATTCGAACCGTGAACGCGAATGAAAAATTAGCCTGGCGAACGACCCAACCATATGCCGCTGCGAGTGCCGCACGGATATGAGACGAAGGAGGGGGCGCGCAAACTAGGCCCCTCTTCTCATAGGCACCGCGCCACTGGGGCCTTCGGTGGAGCTCCCTATGGGGCCGCGAAGCGTGTGAGGGGTGTGCCGAAATGGGTGGTGGGGAGGCATGCGAACGCAACCACTGGGGCCTTCGGTGGAGCTCCTTATGGGGCCACGAAGCGTGTGAGGGGTGTGCCGAAATGGGTGGTGGGGAAGCATGCGAACGCAGCCACTGGGGCCTTCGGTGGAGCTGCCTATGGGGCCACGAAACGTGTGAGGGGTGTGCGGGGCCACGAAACGTATGAGGGGTGTGCCGAAATGGGTGGTGGGGAGGCATGCGATCGCAGCCACTGGGGTCTTCGGTGGAGCTCCCTATGGGGCCACGAAACGTGTGAGGGGTGTGCCGAAATGGGTGGTGGGGAGGCATGCGAACGCAGCCACTGGGGCCTTCGGTGGAGCTCCCTATGGGGCCACGAAACGTGTGAGGGGTGTGCCGAAATGGGTGGTGGGGAGGCATGCGAACGCAGCCACTGGGGCCTTCGGTGGAGCTCCCTATGGGGCCACGAAACGTGTGAGGGGTGTGCCGAAATGGGTGGTGGGGAGGCATGCGAACGCAGCCACTGGGGCCTTCGGTGGAGCTCCCTATGGGGCCACGAAACGTGTGAGGGGTGTGCCGAAATGGGTGGTGGGGAGGCACTGGGGCCTTCGGTGGAGCTCCCTATGGGGCCACGAAACGTGTGAGGGGTGTGCCGAAATGGGTGGTGGGGGCATGGAACCTACTGGGGCCTAGCTCCCTGTGAGGGCCGACATGCGAACTGTGGTGGAGGGGGCCACGAAACGTGTGAGGGGTGTGCCGAAATGGGTGGTGGGGAGGCATGCGAACGCAGCCACTGGGGCCTTCGGTGGAGCTCCCTATGGGGCCACGAAACGTGTGAGGGGTGTGCCGAAATGGGTAGTGGGGAGGCATGCGAACGCAGCCACTGGGGCCTTCGGTGGAGCTGCCTATGGGGCCACGAAACGTGTGAGGGGTGTGCCGAAATGGGTGGTGGGGAGGCATGCGAACGCAGCCACTGGGGCCTTCGGTGGAGCTGCCTATGGGGCCACGAAGCGTGTGAGGAGTGCGCCGAAATGGGTGGTGGGGAGGCATGCGAACGCAGGAGGGAGGAGGGCGAGGAAAAGGAGGAGGAGGAGAAGGAGGAGAAGGAGGAACGCGGGGACCGTCTCTTCAAAACGAGGACCCAACACCACAGGATGGTTGGGAAACATCATTTTTTGAATAGCAATGAAGACAACGAGAGATGCAAACGAACCCAGGAAGGATTGTCCGAGGGACGACCGCTGGTGCGAGTTTGCAGTTTCCGACGGACCGCGGCCCTTTTTCACGCGTTGCTCCGAAGCGGCGTCTTTACGCCAGCGCGGAGCAGCTGCTCGTTTCAAGTCGCAAGTTCGGCACCAGCACGAGTCGCGCGCACGATTCCAGTTGTTGTGGCCCAGGCAGCTGTCTCGCCAGCATTGCCATTGGTAGCAACAGAGAATTGCCAATGAAACCATGCCCCACGAGTGGACGGGCTAATTCACCTGTGCGGCGATTGCCCCCGCTGCCGCCCTGGCCTTCCCTACGGGAGAAGATGCGCGAGCTGGGGGGCTCGAGATGCGAGGTCATTCGCCCGTCGAGCGCTAGAAGATTGTCGAGGGCACCATCGGCATCGGCGCAAGTGATGATCTTTCAGGATTGGGAACAGCGGAAGACGCGGCAAAACTGGCACAGAAAAAAACGCACACGGCGCACAGCTTCGGCGACGAGCATTCGGCCGAAATTTTCGCGGCCGGGACAACGGTCGGCCCCCGATCCGCGCTTCCCATCTCGGTCGACCACGCCACGAACTTATAGAGCAAGCAGTCGCCGTGGTCCCCGCGTGGGGTCAAGAAGTAGACCTCTGCGAGGCGTGCGGAGGCGAAGCCCGCACTCCGCAGATTGCCGTGCGCCGTCGGCTCAAAAGGCAGGCGAGAACTTCGACGCGGTGACCAACGGCGACGTGCGCGACCCAGAAGAACAGCAACCTTTTTCCAGGCACCTCAAGTGCAACGACATTTTTGTAGCGACTATGGCACCATCGTGCCGCAGTGCTGAGCCTCCGTGCGGTCTCAACAGTCGTGCCAATCAGAACTGGGAGGACACGCCATGATGGGGGCGCCCCCCGCCCCATGCTCTGCGGCCAGGTGGCCATTGCCGAGATGCAACAGGACGTGCGCTTCCTGGTCGAGCAGCCGAGCCCTGCTTGGCTCAGTGCCGCGCCGCCTTAGAATGAGACGTCACGACGCCCGCAGGCGGGCGCGGCGGCATTCGACCAGCGCCAGCTGGGGGCCACGGGCCCACCCAGCGAAGAAGCCATCTCCGGTCATCGCCAATGCGCCACATCTACGCGTGCCGTTTCGCAATTCACGGCGCCCAGACAATCGCGACCACGACGTCAATTGGGGCCGCAGCCAACGCGCCAAGGCGCTGCAGGTTTGGCCCCGGCGCTTGGCAGAGCGCGCGGTGCAAGGCATTCGCGCGCTCGGGGCCTCGATGGACAGTTCGGCCACTTTCTTAGCTGAGCTCTACCCGGCTGCAGGTTCACGAGTCAGCCCAGCAGGCCTCTAAGAATTCAAACGCTTGGAAGCACCGCCGCCGCCAGCGCCAGCAGCCGTTCCAACGCCGACGGGCAGGTCTCGGGCTCGGCCAAAGCCATCGGGCGCCTCGACTCAGGCGCCTGGTGACCAGACCCCCCTGTTGGAGCCCCAGCTGCCACGAGGCAGCCAATGCACCGAACGCGAAACGATGCCTAGACTGTCTACGCTGCGGCGGCACCCGCAACAGCCCGGGCCCGCGACGCATCGAGGTCCCGGGAATAGCTGCAGTCTCACCGGGCATCGAGTCACCGTGCTCTTGCCCTGGCTGCGTCCGTCAACCGCCGCGCGATCGAGCTCGCCCTGGCCGCGCGGGGCGCCCAGGATAATGATGCCACTGGCGAGATGAACTCGCCAGGGCGGCGCGCGAGCGCCGCGCCGGCCAGCGCGGGGCCGTTCCCCGCGAGGTTCGAGCGCGGCAAGCTCACGATCCCGCGGCAGGCGCCCCTGGATCCCAGGCGAGTCCCGGCACCGACGGAGCCCCGCAAGATCGGGGCCCCACCGACGACCCAAAACCACCAGCACCAATGCGCGACGATCTTTGACGGCGACGAGCCGCCTCCACCAGCAGACCCCGGAGCTCCGAAGCCTAAAGCACCTCGGCCACAACCGCGAGTCGGGGGCGCTGCTTCAGGGCGCGCGTCAGAGGACTGGACGATCTTCGACGTAGCGCAGAATTCACGCATACTGCGCGCAGGCGACGCATCGCATGTACGACGAGAAAGGCATTGGTTACATATTCAACGATGGCATGCTACACGGACAAACATGGGATGCAGATATACATCATATGCATAAATAGCCCCCCCTGCCCGGGCCGGCCCGCCCCGCCGCCGCCGGGGGAAACCCGCTGATGCCCCCCCTCCCGAGGGGCCGAGAGGGCGCCAAAGCCAGCGAAGAGGGTTCTAAGAGGCCCCCAAGACGGCGCAAGACGGCCGCGAGCTGCCCAACGCGGCCCGGGAGGACCCCCAGAGCATTCCCAAAAGGGGCCCAAGAGGCCCAAATCATTAAATTCCGATCGGGGAACGTACATTTCTGGCATGTACGACTTTGCAACTTTCGCGGCTCTCAAGATTGTCCAAGAGGCTCCCAAGACTTCCCCAAGACAGCCCATGACGTTCGTACTGGCCAGAAATCCCAGGTGCGGAACACGGCCCGTGCGCCAGAGCCAATATCCAGAAGGTGCGAGTGCCCAAGCTTCGCGAACACTGGCCTCCAAAGATGGGAGAGCCCATAAACCCCACTCGACATCGACAGGGTTGTGCCTACCCTCACGGACATTTGCAATGAAGCACAATCCCCTTTTCCTCCCTCTCCGTCTCTCGTGCTTACGCTCCTGCTCCCGCTCCTTACTTCACTCCCTCTCCTCCTCTCTCTCTCTCTCTTCCTCTCGGTCGTCCTCCTCCCCGTCCGTATCCACTTCCTATTGGTCTCTCTCTCCCTCTCTCTCTCTCTCTTCTTGTTGGTCCCTCTCTTCCTCTTGGTATGTTTTTTTTTTTTTTTTTTTTTTTTTTTGTTTTTTTTTCTCTCTCTCTCTCTCTCTCTCTCTCTTCCTCTTGATCTTCCATCTCCCCGTCCGGAAGAGCGCGTTCTGTGGTCGCTTGGGGGGGGGTGAAACCACATTGATCTTCCACCTCCCCGTCCGCAAGAGCGCTTTCTGTGGTCGCTTGGAGGGGGGGGGGGGTGAAACCAGACCCCCCCCCCTCCCTCCTCTGCTTCCCCTCTCCTCGGGCCGACGCTTGTGTCGGCGGCGGCTGGCGACGGCGACGGGGACGACGATTTCCATTTCTGGGCTGGCGCAGGCGCCTGCGGCGGCGGGCGGCGGTGGCGGGGAGCGTCGACGAGGACGACGGAGGTGGTGGTGGTGGTGGGTTGTGGTGGTGGTGGTTGTGTGGTGGTTTGTTGTGGTGGTGGTGGTGGTTGTGGCGGTGGGTGGTGGTGGTGGTGGTGGTGGTGGTGGTGGTGGTGGTGGTGGTGGTGGTGGTGGTGGTGGTGGTGGTGGTGGTGGTGGTGGTGGTGGTGGTGGTGGTGGTGGTGGTGGTGGTGGTGGTGGTGGTGGTGGTGGTGGTGGTGGTGGTGGTGGTGGTGGTGGTGGTGGTGGTGGTGGTGGTGGTGGTGGTGGTGGTTTGGTGGTGGTGTGGTGGTGGTTTGTGGTGGTGGTGGTGGTGGTGGTGGGTTGTGGTTGTGGCGGTGGTTTGTGGAGGTGGTGCTGGTGGTGGTGGTGGTGGTGGTGGTGGTGTGGTGGTTTGTGGTGGTGGTGGTGTTGTCTTGCTGGTAGTGGTGGTGGTTGTGGCGATGGTGGTGGTGTTGGTAGATTGTGGTGGTGGTGGTGGTGGTAGTGGTGGTGTGTTTTTGTGGTAGTGGTGGTGGTGTTGGTGAGTTGTGGTTGTGGTGGTGGTGGTGGTGTGGTGGTGGTGGTGTGGTGGTGGTTTGTGTGGTGTGGTGGTGGTGGTGGTGGTGGGTTGTGGTGGTGGCGGTGGTTTGTGGACGTGTGTTGTGGTGGTGGTGGTGGTGGTGGTGGTGGTGGTGGTGGTGGTGGTGTGGTGGTTTGTGTGGTGGTGGTGGGTTGTGCTGCTGTTAGTGGTGGTGGTTGTGGCGGTGGTAGATTGGTGGCGGTGGTAGTGTTGGTGGGTTTTTGTGGTGGTGGTGGTGATGGTGAGTTGTGGTGGTGGTTGTGGTGGTGGTGGTGGCTGTGGTGGTGGTGGTGGTGGTTGTGTGGTGCTGTTGTTGGTGGTGGTGGTGGGTTGAGGCGGTGGTGCTGGTGGTGGTGGGGTGGTAGTTGTGGTGAGTGTCGCTGCGTCCCCGCCGTCGCCGGCGCCAGCGCTGGCGCTGCTGGGCGCCGCCAGCGCCGGCGCTGGCGCGATCCCCCTGCGCCAGGGGGGGCGGGTTCAAACCCCCCCCTCCCCCCCCCTGGGCTGCCTCTGGTCATCGTCGCTGCGTCCCCGCCGGCCGCCAGCGCCGGCGCCGGCGCCGAGGGGGGGGGAGGGGATTTGAACCCCCCCTCTCCCCCTGGGAGAGGGGTGGGGGTTGAACCCCTCCCCCCCTTGGAAGGGGGGGCGGGGTTCGGAAGGGGGGGGGTTTGGGGGAGAGGGGAGTCCCTCTGGTTTTGACCAACGGCGCCGAGTGTTGGGGGGAGGGGTCCCACCCCCCGGTTCGAAACGCGCCGCCGAATGTTCCCAGGGCAAACGCCCGTGAAACGCGGTCTCTACCCCATCCCTATCCACTCTCCCGCCCCCTGCCCTTCACCTTGCTTGGCCTCCACCCTCCGCCGCTGTCCCTCCCCCTCCCCCCTTTTCCCCCTGCCTCCTTCGCAGGAGGAGCAGCAGCAGGAGGATGACGAGAGACCTTGCGAGCGGGGGCGGATCTCGTAGGAACCCAGGGGGCAGTCCGAGTATCCTGGGCCAGCCTGGCTGCGAGCTCGGGCGCACGAGCCGCCAGGGGGGAGGCAGGAAGAGGACCTGCATGACCTGGCTGAGTCGCTGCGTCCCGATCTCCATGGAGGGAGGGGGACAGGGCGGCGAGCGCCGCGGAAGCGAAGCCGGGAGTCCTGCAACGCTCCACGAAACTTCAAGTACATTTTGCCGACCCCTTTTGCCCCCAATTTCAATGTTCAGCTGCGCGCGCGCGGCTCGGCTTTTGGACACCGACGAAAACTATGAAGTCATTTCAGGGACGCAATAAAAAAACGGGGTCGTCTGCGCGGACATTGGCGCGCAAGCTGCCCGCGTAAGGTGACGAGTGAGCGCCCTCGCTTCCAATGTGGCGTGCCGCGCAGGCGGCCCGCGTAAGCTGCGGCGTGAGGTCGATGTGCCATCTTGCGCAAGCCCCGTCATTTTTGTTCGTCGCTCCTTTCTTTCGGCCTCAACATTGAAATCGCGGGGCCTCCCTCCTCCTCCTCCTCCTCCTCCTCCTCCTCCTCCTCCTCCTCCTCCTCCTCCTCCTCCTCCTCCTAGCCGTTCTGGCACAAGTTTTTGTGTTTGCGTTCACCAACGATTCAGAACGGCTGGGTGAACGCGGGCCACAGTGGCTCGGTTTCCCTTCGACCCCAGAGCACGACGGAGCCATGGCAGGTGGCGAGTGGTCGTGGACGTCCAAGAACAACGGAGTGCACCGAGACTCGGGAGGCGAATCCCAGAGGTGGAAGTGTGCACATCCTGATTGCGGCTGCGCCAAGAACCTCAGCTGGTTCACGTGGTGCAAGCACTGCCGCCGCCCGCGTTACGAAGGTGACCAATCAGACGCGGGTGGCGCCAAGAAGTCATGGCAGCGAAGTGGTGGAGGAGGCAAGGCACCCGCTCTTCTGGGGGGCGCAGCCATGCCGCCTGCCGTCACGCTCGGGGAGATCGAGCAGCTGCTGTCCATGGCCACCAAGTTTGGCGACGAGGCTGCGAAGTCTCAGTATCTGGTCTGGAAGAAGCAGAAGCAGGATGCCGCCAAGGGCCCCGTCGAGAAGCCCTTGGAGCGACAGGCCAACGAGGCGCTGCAGCAGGTTCGCATCCTGGAGAAGCGCCTCACCCGCGAGCTCGACAGCCTCGAGCGGGCCAAGAAGTGGCTCGCCGACTGCACCAAGGCGGCGTCAGACGCCCAGTCCGAGCTCGACGCCCAAGACCAGATTCACAAGGATTTGGTCACCCGCCTCCACAAGGCGGTCATCCAGCCGCAGCCTGAGCATGCTGCTGCCCCTCCTGTTCCTGGTGGCATCAGTATCCGCGCTGTGCTGGACGGCAAGCCCGACGCCATCCTCCTCACTGATGGGGACGAGCTGCTCAAGTTGGATGACACCGACTACGAGCTGTCGCCGCAGGACTTGGAGGAGTTCAACAAGCGTCGCGCTGAACTTCAGGAGGGGCTGGCCTCTCTCACGAAGGACCTCTTCGCCAACATGGTATCATCCATCGACAAGATTCGAGCTGATCATGCCGCTCATGTCAAGCGCATCGCCAAGAAGCGCAAGGTGGTGGACCAGCAGGAGGGCAGGCAGGCCGCCCCAGGCTCGACTGCACCGAGTGGAGGAGCAGGCGGGGGAGGAGCGGCCCCAGCGCCCGAGGGCGGCGGCGACGGAGGTGGCGCGGATCAGCCCGAGGGTGGTGGAGCTGGCGCGGCACCGCCTAAGGCCCCCGCCCCTGACGTCCGTGAGCGCGCTCGTGCCGTTCTCGCCCCGCCTTCCGCCGCTGCGGACACTGCCTCAGCCTAATTCCCCCTCGCCACCTGTCAGGGCCTCTGCTGGGCTCGTGGTTGCGAGGGGGTTTTCTACCAGTCATAACTTTTTGGAAGGGGACCTCTCCCCTGCAGTCTCAAGGCTGGTTCGCCTACCCGCCTCCAAGGACCCCTCCTTGGAATGTTGCTCTGGTCTCAGGGCCCCAGCTCGCTCGGACAGTTTTGAACTTCGTTTAGGGGCCGTAAATTGCACGGGGTGGGGTAGTGCGAAGGCCTGGTTATCCAGGACCAGCGCTCATGTAGTTTTGCTTGAGGAGACTCACCTGGTCACCGATGTCCAGGTGAGTGAGGCGTCTCAGCGGGCCGCCCGCTCAGGTTGGAAATCTCGATTTCTGCCAGCCTCCAGGGGAGATGGTCAGGGCTCTTCTGGTGGGGTTGCTATCCTGGCTCGTGAGTATCTGGGATTACACGATTCTTCGAACGGTCCGTGTGTTGTCCCTCATAGAGTTGCATCTGCTGTCGTCCAGGTTCCAGGAGGAGTCGAGTTCTTGGCCGTCAGCGCTCACCTGAAAGATTCGGAGGGTTTATCTGAAAGGAATATTGGTCTGCTCTCGACTATCGGCGCCTTGTTGACTTCACGCCAAGGCTCTTTTGTGGTAGGGGCGGACTTCCAGATGGAGCCAGAAGTTCTTGCATCGTCGGAGCTTGTGAGCACCCTGCCTGCGAACATAGTTTATCCAGACGTTGCAGGAACCTGCGCGGGCACTTCGACTCAGGGAGTTCGGATGCTCGACTATTTCATCGTCTCGATTGGCTTGGCCAAGGCCATTCGGAGCACGGATTTGGTACTAGAGGCGGCCACGAAGCCGCACAAGCCTGCTCGTATCGCGTTCTTTCCCCAGATCGCTCAGTTGCAGGCCTTGGGGTTTGCAAAGCCCCCTCCCATCCCTGTTGAGTGTGCAATCGGGCCTGCGCCGCAGCCTCCGAGCTGGGACGAGGGGCTCGACTGCGCTCAGCACGGTCTTGGGTTAGCTAGACAAGGGGCCTCCAGAGGCTCCATACAAAAGCATCTCAATCGCCTTTATCGGCTCCGGGCTGATAAAGCTGAGTTGGAGTTGGTTGCGGATCGTCAAGTTTCTTTGCCCGTTTTGGGGCCCCGAGGGCGCCTCCCCAAACTTGCTTGGACATCGGTTCTCGACAAGGACAATAGAGTAGCACGTCAACCAGGCACGCATGCGGTCAGGTGCTTGGAGAGCACGTTCCGCATCTTCCTTGGAGACGCCTTCCAGCAGCAGTGCACGAGAGGATCAGCCCTGCGCACTGCCTCTTTCCTGAAGGATCCCCCCCGACAACATTACCAGGAATCTTGGTGATTTTTCTGACTTGTATGTTCAGGTTGTTCAGTTTGTCGACCAGTGTATTGAATCTCGGCCCCCCTCTTGTTGCCAGGGACCCCTTGCTTACGAGCCTCAGGAGGCTGCTCAAAATCCGTTGTTTACCAAGGGAGCTGATCTTCTGGAACGGGTTTCGGTCTTCCTTGGGGTTTTCTCTAGTAAGGAGAGGGCTGCTGCGGATAAGAGTTGGAGGGCGTGGCTCCTGGACGGTATATCCTCTGGAGGCCGTGAGGTCCACTGGTGGGCCCGTGATCGGGGCCCCTGGCGCCCTACCACTACTTTGTCGTCGGGGGGCCTGGTGCTGTCGGATCCTCAGTCTCTCTTGCAGTCTGAGGCCGCTCGTTTCAGCGGTCTCTGGAAGGCGGGCAGTGAGCCCCCCCTTCGCTTCTATCCCTCGTCCCCGCCTGCGCCCGACAAAGGCTCGAAATCTAGTTGGGTCAAATCGTCTCCCACGGGGGCCCTGACTCAGGCGTACTTGGACCCGCTTCCTTTTGCGCCGCCCGAAGAGCTTCGGAGAGTCTCAAGGTCTTACCCGAAGGGGACAGCTATCAGTGTGGATGGATTCCACATGAGACACTACGCCGCGATGTCCGATGGTGCCCTCATCGTTCTTATGTCGATGTTCAGTATCATGGGGTCTACCACCGTCGTCCCCCACCACGTTCGGTCCCTCATGATCGCTCTCTTGCCCAAGCAGGTGGGGGGATGGAGGCCCAGTGGTCTGTTCGCGTCGTCGTATCGGCTTTTTGGTCGCTTGCGTCGTCCTTACGCTGTCTTTTGGGAGGACGATTTGGCTCGCCCGTACCTCGCGGCGGGTGCTTTCACTGGCGCTGCCGACGTTGTCTGGCGCCAGGCCGTGCGTTCTGAGTTTGCTACTGGCTCGCGCGGGTCAGGTGTCGCCTGCTCTGTCTTATGGGATTTACACAAGTTTTACGAGCTCGTCGACCTTGGACTGCTCCAGAAGAGATGTGATCTTCTGGGATTCCCTGCCCCCATCTCCCGTCTGGCTATCACGATGTATCGAGGGCCCCGTTGGATCTCTATAGGTGGCATGGTTCAGGGCCCCTATTTCGCTCAGTGCGGGGTTGTGGCTGGAGATTCGTTTGCCACCTCGTTCGTTCGGGCCTGCATCATACCCAGCATCGACCTCCTCGCCCCGTCGGTCAGGGAGTCTCTTGATGTTTATATTGGCGACTACGGTTTGCAGGCCACTGGCAGCGAGCGCTCGGTAGTTTCAGATATTTTGCATGGTGCCTCCCAGCTTCACGCCGTGCTCACCGATGATATGAAGAGCATCGTTTCCATCGAGAAAGCCTCCGTGGTATGCTCTTCTCAGGTTGTCGGTTCCAAGGTGCGTGATCTGCTGGAAGGTCTAGGAGGAGTCAATCCAGGCACGAGCACGGCTGTGAATTTAGGGGTCGACGACACTGCTGGCAGGCCGCGGAGGCAGGCGGGCCGCGGAGTTAAAGCTCGACAGCGCCTCAAGTCTTTCAAGATTCGAGTGGCGAAGCTGAAGCGGGTTCGTTCTGTTCTCGGCCAACGACATTCCAAACGTATTTTCACTGCAGGGCCCCTCGTTGGGGCCTCCTACGGAAGTGAAATCCATGGGGTATCTGATTATGATATCGTTGGGTTTCGCCGCGGGCTTGGTCGCGTCCTCAAGCCGACGGCGGCTATGAGGAGTCTCACGGCATCATTGATATTGGAGGGAGATCCCTGCCGGCACGCTGCGGTTCTTCCAGTTATTCGCTACTCCGAGGAGATTTGGGCTAATCAAGTTCGGATTTTCAAACTCCCTCTGTCGTTTCGGGACCTTCGGGCCTCTTGGGAGGCCGTCTTCCAGGCTGCCCTTGAAGGGCATCCTAGGCGGGCCAAACTTACCTGGAGGACTGTTCGGGGCCCCATTGGGGCTATGAAGCTCTCTCTTGATCGTATTGGGTGGTCTATGCGTTCGTTTACCGAGCTTGTTAATGATTTTGGTGAAGTTTTAGGTTTGACGACCCTTTCCCCCGCCCTTGTCAAAAAATCCCTTCGGGAGGGGGTCTTGAGGCAGCTCCAACGTGATTCAGGACGTAGTTTAGGCCTGCAGGACCGCCTCTGCTACGACGTTGTGGAGGCCTCCCTTCGGTCGTCCAAGAACTCTGCCCTGGAGAAGGGGTGCATGCGTGGCATGTGCTGCGGTGCTGCCTGGACGCTCGATCGCGCTATATCCTGTGGTTACCAGCTCGACTCTGATCTATGCCCACTTTGTCGGGCAACCCCTGATTCTATTCTTCATCGTTTGTGGCACTGCCCCGCGGTTCAAGACACAAGAGACGAGCTGGTAAAAAAGCGACATCCAGGAAGCTGCCCGAGCCATTGACCCTGCGTGTGCGGCCTCTGTAGTGCTGTTCACCTGAGGTATTTTCCAGCACCCTGGAGACGTTTGGCCCAGACCTCGCGCGGATGGGGGCGTGGTGGTTTCCTGGGCCGAGGAACCCCCCAGGCTTGATGCAGACGTATCTGGGGATATTTCCACCGATGGCAGTTGTAGGAAGCATATTATTGAGGAATTATCCCGAGCGAGCTGGGGGTTTATAGCCCTGTCTGATGATGGATCCCTTCGTGCCTCTGTTTATGGTCCTATGTGGGCTCCTCTGCCCCAAACCAGCCAGGCTGCTGAATTCGGAGCTTTTGACGCCGCTTCTCAGTGTATCGTTGGTCCTTCTAAGGTTTACTCTGACTGCTCCAATGTGGTCCGAGCCTTTGGGGGGCCCAGGTCCGCACAACTATCTTATAAGCGGCCCTATTCAGGCATGGTGTTCACCTCCATGGGCGCCCCATGGGAGGAAGTGATTAAGGTCAAGGCTCACGTCGTCGAGAGCGACAGCTTGACCCCTCTCCAAGCCTTTCTCAAGAAAGGCAATGACGCCGCGGACATTGCGGCGAAGGCTGGGCTCTCCCTCCATCCTGCTCCCACCTCGGAGCAGCAGGAAGATTTGTCGTTTAAGATATCGGTTTCGAAGGCGGTGGCGCGTCTTGGGGCTCGTCTCCTGCCGCTGTGGCCTAAGCTCGACCTCAGCGGGGTAGGGTTGCACAAAGATCCCAAGCCCCCCAAGCCCGCCCCACCCACCATTTTCATTCACGAATGGGAATGGTGCCACACATATTGGCGTTGCAAAGTTTGCCTTCGTATCAAGCGACAAGGTGCGTTTGTTTTTGGAGAATCGCCCTGTCCTGAGGTTTCTGGATGCTCTGGTTCGGTCCCTGAATGCTTTGATAGGGTCAGTTCCTTTGGGCATAGGCTCATATCATTCCAGTGTAGTGACGACTCCCCGCTCTTTGTGTGCGTTTCGTGCAAGGCTGTTTCCACTCTTGGGCCTCTGGCGCTCTTGAGCAAGCCTTGCACTCATCCCACTCGGAACAATACTGAGCGGTGGGAGTACAGGATTTGCAACTGTAAGCATCCTAAGAAGGACGGGGTCTTCCTCGAGGTTTCCCCCGAGGAGGATCCAAGTGTTCACGAGCCAGGCCAGCAGCAAGGAGATGTCGTTGACCCGTCGTCTGAGCCGTCTGTTCCGTCGTCGTTGTCTACGCGTCCTGTCGTCGCTGTTGGCCAAGGCACTCCGCATCTGTGCAGTCCCGACCCAGGCCACGGCGCGACTTCCGCGCCAAGGCACACGGGAAGGGCTCTTGACTTTTCGGCCGAGGAGGAGGCGGCTGATCTCCTCCTTGGCCCCTCTCATCCCCCCCCCCACAAGAGGAGAAGGGGAGGCAGGGCAGTAGTTTGCGGTGCAGCAGAGCCTCCAAAGGGAGGATGGTGTGGCTCCGCTGAATCAAGCTGCCCGCGACAGGTCTTTCGTCTCCGATGACTCGGACTGACCTGTTGTTTTTGTGCCTGGGGGTGTTTCTCGCTTGTGCGTGGGCCACCGCCCAGGTCTATCAGCGGTGCCCTCGTGGGCTCTGTTCGCCTGGTACTCCCAGGGAAAGGTCCACGTTAAAAATCCTCCTCCTCCTCCTCCTCCCCCTCTTCCCCCAGGACCGCGGGAGGGCGGTCAGCCGGGCGGCGGAGGGCGGGTCCGTGCCGCTTGAGAACGGGCTCGTGGTCGACCACATCGGGCTGAGCACCGACTCGTCGGACTGCTGGGCGAAGGTGCGCATGCTGCGCTTTCTGCTAGGCCCGTTGGGGCCCCCGCCTGTCTGAGGGGCATGGGGCCACGCGAGCAAACCGGCAGGCGTTCCAGGTGCCAGAAGGCAGGGAAGGCCTGGTCGCGTTCGGCCTTTCCAAAAAAAAAAAACATTAGAGAGCTTGCCAGTTTGTTTCGGATGGCGGCCCTGCCCCTCACAATACAGTGGGGGTGCGCATCAAGAAGCCATCTGATTTTCGTCAGGGCATCCCGGGTTTCTTCGCTCCGCGAGCTGCGCGGTGACTCCCCGCAGCCGTTGAAGAAGCTGGTGCGTTCCGGGTGCTCTGGGTTTCCCCCTCAGGTGCACCTCGCGCGCGGGTTTTCGGGGTCGGGTGTCTTGCGAGGGTTTCTTGCGGCCGCGCCCGCACTGTAGGGGCGACGGCCCCAGGCTGGATGGATCACATCGGCACCGAAGGCGCCAGGGCTGTGGCTCAACGGCCCGCGCTTGCAGCACAGCGGGGGGGGGGCGGGTCGGGGGAGTGGTCGGCGGGCTTCGGTCCCCTTTGGGTGCGTCGGGTACCCGAAGACTAGGATCAGGGGTCAGTAGGAGAGAGAGAGAGAGAGAGAGAGAGAGATGAGAGAGAGAGAGAGAGGAAAGAGAGAGAGAGGAGAGAGAGAGAGAGGAGAGAGAGAGAGAGAGAGAGAGAGAGGAAAGAGAGAGAGAGAGGGGGAACCATTGCAAAAAAGAGACACACCGAGTGCGGCCGGGGTCCGCCCTGGGCGCCAGCCTACAAACGGCGCGCGCGACCCGTTCCTCTGCGGGCCGGGAGCCAGGCACCAAGTGTAAGTCGGGCACGTCCTTCCACAGGAGGAATGTTCAAAGATAGTCAAACAAATCGTCGGGTAACGGTTTCCGAAAATGGTTTGACCATTTTTGGAACATGTTTGGGGTATGTTTCATTTTTCTTTCAAAATCCGCCTGTAGGGGGACATGCCCGACCTAACACTAAGTGCAGGAGCCCGAGGCGTTTCTAGCGTGTGACTGGCAGAGGACTCACGACTCACCGTGTGGACTGGCGCCGTGCATCAGTATCGTTTAGCCGATCCCTATCCCCATTCCCATCCCCATCCCGATCCCCACCATCCCACCACCCCCGTTGGGGATATGCCTCTCGAAGCCCGAAGGGAGCCGCCTGTATCCCCATCTCGGGGGTAAATCGGCCAGTGGGGCCCAGGCCACGCCAGTGGGGATAGGGATCGGTTAAACGATGCTGAGCGCGGCGAGCGTTCGCGTGGGGTGTGGACCGCGCCCGAAGAGGGAACGGCGGTGAGGGACGTCTCCCCGGGCGGGCTGGCCCAACCCCGGGGCGAACTTCTCGTGTTCTGGCAGCTTCTTTGGGAAGCCGTCCACCTGCGAGCCCGTGGGAGCCTTCGTGACGTCGCCGCCGTCGCTGTCGAAGCTGAGGGTGCGTTTGGTTGTCGATGCCTTCGTAGCTGGACATTTTGCGGCACTCATTGCCGGCCTTTCCTTGACCATGCTGGCCAGGGAGGCGACCGATGTTTGTAGCAGATGCTGCCCAAGTGCGACCTCATCAAGCCGGTGCCTCGAGTCAGGTTCGACGTCGGAGTCCGCCACCGACGCGCCGCCTACGAAATCCCCCTCGGAAGCCTCGCTCTCCAGGCCTAGCATATGAGGTACGAGCATGCGCATCCGCAACCCACACACGCAGAGATACTCTCAATCTCGCCACCCTCGTACGGTCGGGCCGAGGTGTAAGATCGAGGTCGGCTCGGGGAGGTTATATTGATGTTCTCGTGTTTGTTGGATGTTCTTGTGCATCCTGGATGGGGTACCATCGAATGTTCTTGAGTTTGGCCGGCGCATGGTCTGATATTCTGGAAGGATGCTCTTCTGTCCCAGGTCCGACCGTAGCATGGATGAGGGAGCGGAGCCCGCATAACTTCCAGGCGCGCCGACCGCCAAGCCCCAGCGCCACCGTGCCACCAGCGCGTCGCAGCCACACGTGACGCAGCTCACGAGGTTCATGACTTCGCTCCTCCTCCCGCTGCGTTGCGCATTGCTCCGAAGGCAACCCCTGGCTCCCCAGGCAAGCGCTGCGCGGCCCGAGGCCGCGCGCCGCCCGCAGTAGCCGCCCCTCCCTCACCTCACGCGGGTCTCCCAGCTCGTAGCCTCCCCGGGCTCTTCCCGCGCGCGCGCCCCGCCCCCCCCCCCCCCCCCCCAATATATATATATATATATATTATATATATATCCCGGCAAAGCAACCTAACAGCGATGTGTAGGAGCATATCTGGAGGCATTCCCCTTAAGATTCGGATGAGAACCCAGTTGTAGAATTCTGCTGTTCTCGCAGTCGTAGTCGCATTCGCGATGACAGTCGCAGTGGCAACGGCAGTCGCAGTCACAGCCTCAGCCTCAGCAGCCTGCCTCAGCCTCAGCCTCAGCCTCAGCCTCAGCCTGCCTCAGCCTCAGCCTCAGCCTCATTCTGCCTTCAGCCTCGGCCTCAGCCTCAGCCTGCCTCAGCCTCAGCCTGCATCAGCCTCAGCCTCAGCCTCAGCCTGCCTCAGCATCAGCCTGCCTCAGCCTCAGCCTCAGCCTGCCTCAGCCTCAGCCTCAGCCTGCTTCAGCCTCAGCCTCAGCCTGCCTTCAGCCTCGGCCTCAGCCTCAGCCTGCCTCAGCCTCAGCCTGCATCAGCCTCAGCCTCAGCCTCAGCCTGCCTCAGCCTCAGCCTCAGCCTGCCTCAGCCTCAGCCTCAGCCTCAGCCTCAGCCTCAGCCTCAGCCTCAGCCTCAGCCTCAGCCTCAGCCTCAGTCTGCCTCAGCCTCGGCCTCAGCCTCAGCCTGCCTCAGCAGCCTCCTCAGCCTCAGCCTCAGCCTCAGCCTGCCTCAGCCTCAGCCTGCTCAGCCTCAGCCTCAGCCTGCAGCCTCAGCCTCAGCCTGCTTCAGCCTCAGCCTCAGTCTGCCTTCAGCCTCGGCCTCAGCCTCAGCCTGCCTCAGCCTCAGCCTGCCTCAGCCTCAGCCTCAGCCTCAGCCTGCCTCAGCATCAGCCTGCCTCAGCCTCAGCCTCAGCCTGCCTCTGCCTCAGCCTCAGCCTGCTTCAGCCTCAGCCTCAGTCTGCCTTCAGCCTCGGCCTCAGCCTCAGCCTGCCTCAGCCTCAGCCTGCATCAGCCTCAGCCTCAGCCTCAGCCTGCCTCAGCATCAGCCTGCCTCAGCCTCAGCCTCAGCCTCAGCCTCAGCCTCAGCCTCAGCCTCAGCCTCAGCCTCAGCCTGCTCAGCCTCAGCCTCAGTCTGCCTTCAGCCTTGGCCTCAGCCTCAGCCTGCCTCAGCCTCAGCCTGCATCAGCCTCAGCCTCAGCCTCAGCTGCCTCAGCATCAGCCTGCCAGCCTCAGCCTCAGCCTGCCTCAGCCTCAGCCTCAGCCTGCTTCAGCCTCAGCCTCAGTCTGCCTTCAGCCTCGGCCTCAGCCTCAGCCTGCCTCAGCCTCAGCCTGCCCCAGCCTCAGCCTCAGCCTGCCTCAGCATTCAAAATGTGGCCCGGGAATGGAATTCTGGGAACTCGAAGAACACGAAGTGACCTACAGTTGGCTCCGGGCAGTCAAAATCCTGCCCAGGAATGGAGTTCTGGGAACTCGAAGACCACGAAGTGGCCTACAGTTGGCTCCGAGCATCCAAAATGTGGCCCGGGAATGGAGTTCTGGGAAGTCGAAGAGCACGAAGTGGCCTACAGTTGGCTCCGGGCATCCAAAATGTGGCCCGGGATGGAGTTCTGGGAACTCGAAGACCACAAGTGGCCTACAGTTGGCTCCGAGCATCCAAAATGTGGCCCGGGAATGGAGTTCTGGGAAGTCGAAGAGCACGAAGTGGCCTACAGTTGGCTCCGGGCATTCAAAATGTGGCCCGGGAATGGAGTTCTGGGAAGTCGAAGAGCACGAAGTGGCCTACAGTTGGCTCCGGGCATCCAAAATGTCGCCCGGGAATGGAGATCTGGGAAGTCGAAGAGCACGAAGTGGCCTACAGTTGGCTCCGAGCATCCAAAATGTGGCCCGGGAATGGAATTCTGGGAAGTCGAAGAGCACGAAGTGGCCTACAGTTGGCTCCGAGCATCCAAAATGTGGCCCGGGAATGGAGTTCTGGGAAGTCGTAGAGCACGAAGTGGCCTACAGTTGGCTTCGGGCATTCAAAATGTGGCCCGGGAATGGAGTTCTGGGAGGTCGAAGAGCACGAAGTATGTGATTGTTGTTCAAAACGAGCCCGGCCCTGAGCCCGGCCCTCGCTGTCCGGATGCCGCCCAGACCTCCCTTCTGAGTCATCAGATGCTCTCTTTTGACACCACTAGAAACCTATCAGTCTTCGCTGCTAGGTAACAAAAAAAAGGGTTCATGACCTCGCTCGAGAGCCAGTTGAGCGACGCCAAGAAAAAGGGGTCGTCTTCTCCGACATGGGCGCGGAAGCTGCCCGCGCAGGGCCGCGCGCGAGCGCCTTCTGTAGCGTGCCGTGCCAGCGGCCCGCGGGAGCCGCGGCCTGAGGCCGCCGCGTCACCTCGCGCACGACCCGTTTTCGATGGTCGCTCCGTGGATTCTGTCATCATTCGTGGCCTTCGTGGCCTTCTTCTTCAGCTTCTTCTTCTTCTTTTTCTTTTTCTTCTTCGGCCTTCTTCTTCTTCTTCTTCTTCTTCTTCAGTTCATTATGTTATCATTCGTGGCCTTCGTGGCCTTCTTCCTCTTCTTCGGCCCTCTGCGTTGATTGATGGTCGCCGTGTCTCTTCGGCTTCTCGGCCCTCTGGGCCGCCTCCGTGCTCTCGCCTTTCTCCTCCCGGAGGCCCCCTCTTCGTGCGGCGAGCCCATCCCTGGGAGCCCGCCGGCACTCGGGGCCCCTGCTCTCTTTGGGCATGCTCGCGGCACTCGCTGCCGGGATGCTCTTCAGGAGGAAAAGGAATACACCGACACAATTAATCCTCGATTCCCCAGAAGATATGGGAAAATATGGGAAGTGGGGGGGAAGACAGAAACCCAGAAAATATGGGAAAATATGCGGAATCTGTTTATTTGTATGTTTTTTTTGTGTGTCCTGGGGCCCCTTCAGTTCTGACCAGCTTCGGGGTTGGACAGACCTCCTGCCCTGGCACGTCGATTGAGGAATCGGCCGTTTTCGGTTCGCGAGAGGGCGTCGCGGCCGGCATTGTTGCGGGTCCGGGTCCGTCGGTTTCGGTCCCAGGCCGTTTTCACTAAGGGGCGGTTTATTAAAGGGAGGTTTGTCCACCGCCGACCTATGGAGTAGATCTTGGCCGTTTTTGGCGCCTGTTTCGAGCAGGTGGAGCCTCCCCCGTAGGACGCACTGCTGCAAGCAGTCGCACTAAGCAGAGGTCCAGAGCCAGACCCCTCCTTCCGCCCAATGTCCAAACGCCGAACATGAAACCGCTGACCAGCTCGGCTCCTTCTTTGGCTTCGTGAAAAGATTGTCCTTGCCAAGGACGTTTACCACCTGTGCTCGAAGAGTCGGGCCCCAGGCCGTCCACAGCGCACGGTTCGCCTGACCCGTCGTAGACACCGAGAGCATGACCGCCCCATTCCTGGAGCTCGTCCCGCAGCGGATCCCGTGCCACCGGGCCAGAGGCGCCACGACGACGGAGGCCTTGGACCCCGTGATCTCGCTCCCGCCCGCGTCCTCGAAGCCCTGGGCCCCCTCGCAGCCGAGCCCTCGAGGCTCGTGCTCCTTCGCTGGCGCCGCCCAGGAGTGGACGGCCCCCGCCTGCTGCGCAGCCCGCGCGCCCGCCGAGCGCCACAGCCACGGCGTACCACCGAAGGCTTCGCCCCTCGGCAAGCGGGAGTTCTGGCGAGCCCTCGCCCGCACGGTGCCCAGTTATATCTTGCAGGAGCGCCCCTCGAGGGCGCGAAGTTCTTCGACTCTTCGCGGCTCGGCTGCGGTCTCTCCAGTTTCTCGAGTTCTGGCGAGCCCTCGCCCGCACGGTGCCCATATTTTGCAAGAGCGCCCCTCGAGGGCGTGAAGTCCTTCGATCCTTCGCGGCGCGGCTGCAGTTTTTCTCTTCCTCTTCCTCTTCTCCCCATGGGGGGGCGGCGGCGCGAGAGCGCGAAGTTGCCCTCTCTTCGCGCAGCGCGAGGCGCAAAGTTGGGCGTCCATGCTCTGCCAGCAGGAGGCGCGCAGGCTCTTGCCTGAAGAAATCCCTCGAGTCGAGGCTCGAGCGGCGGCAGAGCCGGTGGCAGACAGGAGGAGAGAGAGAGAGAGAAAGAGGGACAACACAACCAGGGAGAAAGAGAAAGAGAGAGAGAAAGAGGGACAACAAAACCAGGGACAACACAACCAGGGAGAAAGAGGGACAACACAACCAGGGAGAAGAGGGACAACACAACCAGGGAGAGAGAGAGAGAGGAGGGAGAGAAAGAGAGAGAGAGAGAAAGAGGGACGGCACAACCAGGGGGGCACGAGCATTAGGTCGGGCCGGTCCCTCTACGGGAGGAATGCCCAAAAATGGTCAAAAAATAGTCTGGGGGCGACTTTTTGATTATTCTCTTGCCCTTTCAGGTTGGCATTCTTGGAGTACTTTTTACTCACTCCCCCCGTAGGGGGGCATGCCCGACTTGCTACGAGCAGCGTGAGAGTGCTCCACCGCGAGCGGGGCCCCGGCCGTCCGGCGCCCCGCGCCGGCGACATCGACACAGCGGGCCCCTCGAGGCCCGGTCCTCCACGGCCCCGCCTCGGCTCACCCTAGTGCTGGCAGGCGCGCTGCTGCTCGACTGGTGCTGCGCTCGAAACCGTACTGCTCGACGTCGCGCTGCTTGTCTCGGCTCACCGCATCAAGCCTTTGAGAATCCCCCCCTTCGATGCGCGTTTTGGGGACCTTCGACTCAGGTTCGACTCAGATTCGCCCCAGGTTCGACGCAGCTTCGACGCAGCTTCGACGCAGCTTCGACGCAGCTTCGACGCACGAGTGGAGCGAGTGGCTCCAGGAAGGTCCCCAGAATGAGCATCTAACCCCCCCACCCCCCCCCTCATCCGGTGAAAGTATAGCGCATCCGGCACCCTGGAAGCGTTACCTCGGCACCAGAGGAGCCCGCAGAGAGCGCTCGGGCCCAAGGATCTCTTCTTGCGCAGCGCGCGGCGCGCGACGCGCCACGGCATTTTGTGTTTTGATTCGCGCGAGGTGCTAAAGATATCGCCCTGCGAAAACGAGAGGAGCGAAAGCTGCGCTCGCGCTGCTACTTGCTGTTCTCCTGGGGCTCGCTGTGGGCACACCCGCAGGGAACGGCGCACGGCGCGGGGTCCACGCGAGGGGCTCGGGGGGGGGGGGGGAGGGGGGGCCGGGGGCCCCTCGCGGGGCCCCGCGGGCTCTCGATGGGGGCCCTAGAAAGTCTAGGCCTCCTCACGGGGCCGGAGCCGGTGAGGTCGGAGGAGCGCGCGCCGCATCGCTGACGCATCGGCGATGCGGCGCGACGCGGAGCCCAAGTTTCCCCACGCCGATGCATCGCCGATGCTTCGCCGACGCAACGTCGATGCATCGCCGATGCATCGGCCGTGTATCGCCGACGGATCGGCGATGCGGCGAGATCCTCCGACCCCATCCGCTCCGACCCCATCTGGGAGGCCTCTGTAAAAGAGCCCCCGCGGAGGCCCTGCTCTCCGCCCCCCGTTCTGGTCACCCGGGCCCCTCCACTGCCATCCGCCCGACAGACGGGGCCGAGGGCTCCGCAGCCCCACGGGTCAACGGAGTCAGGACGTTGGAGGTCTGGGGGCCCAGAGCCCTCGGCCCGATCCCCGTGTCCGGGTTTTCCTCGCGGTCAGTCTCTCGGTGGCCCCACGGGCTTGCAATCGGCCCCATGGATGCCGACATTGCGAAGCGGAGCCAGTTCTGATTTTTCATCCGCGATGCCATGCACATGCGTCGAAGCAGTGGTTGCACATCGCCAGCAGTCAGTTTGTCTCAGTGGAGCCCCGAGAGGGACGAAAGACGTCATCCCGATACTGGCAACGTGCCTCGTTGTGCTTCCCCGTCTGAGACCTGGGGACAAGGAAGGGTTGCTGGACGTCTCGGCTGGAGGAGGAGGAGGAGGAAGATGAGGAGGAGGAGGAGGAGAATGAGGAGGAAGAGGAACAGGAGGAGAAGGATGGACCAGGAGCATAATCAAAGGCATGAGGGGGACTAAGGATCATACTATGTTGGGTAAGTGGACGGAACGTAAGAGGAGGAGGAGGAGGAGGAGGAGGAGGAGGAGGAGGAGGAGGGGCGAGGAGCAGAATGAAGGGCATGAGTGGAAAAATAATCAGAAGATATTGGGTAAGTGGACGGAGAGGAAGAGGAGGAGGAGGAGGAGGAGGAGATAAAGGATGATACAGAGGAGGAGAAAGAGGGGGAGAAAGAGGAGGAGAAAGACGAGGAGGAGTAGGAGTAGGAGTCAAGCTAGCCAGCTCGAGCGAGTTAAGCATGGCATGCCCAGTCCCACCCGCCCTCCCACAACAAAAGAAGCAAAGCTGGCACAACTGGGGGCCGAAGTCACACCGGCCAGCCGGTTTGGTACAGCTGATGCGGCCGCGATGGCGGTTGCCGACGGGAACTGGCGAGCGCGTGTTGAATGCCGCGCACGCATTGCCAGACGAGTCGAGAATGGCCCGGTACACCGCAGGAAGCCAGAGGTGGCCGGAGGAAGCCCGACGGTCTGACAGGACACCCCAAAGCATTTTTGTGAAAAAGCATTGGGTTTTTGATGTTTTTATGTTGAAATGCTTGCAAACACACGGTGTTCGGTAGGATTCTGACATGAACGCGCGAGTGTGCTCTTTGTTATTTTTTGCACAGGATTCGCGGCCTGGGTGCATGACAGAGCATCGCGAGTGCACCGCGCGATGACGTGAAATCGCTGGATTTGACAGAATTCTTAAGATTCCTATGGTTTTCCTATGATTTCAGCAAGAGAGCCCGGGCGGGAAATTTGTACAATTTTTGTGAAAAAGCATTGGGTTTTTGATGTTTTTATGTTGAAATGCTTGCAAACACACGGTGTTCGGTAGGATTCTGACATGAACGCGCGCGTGTGCTCTTTGTTGTTATTTTTTGCAATGGATTATCGCCGTGGACGACAGGACGTCCATGTCGAGAGGAAAAAATAAGAAAAATGTTGATTTTGTATTGTTTTTTACAGGTTAGGATGGGACCCCCCGGATGCGGCCCCTAATGGCCGGCCTGAGGGGGGAGTAGGAGTATATTCTAATAAGGAATAAGGATAGGGGTCAAGCTAGCCAGCTCGAGCGAGTCAAGCATGGCATGCCCAGTCCCACCCGCCCTCCCACAACAAAAGAAGCAAAGCTGGCACAACTGGGGGCCGAAGTCACACCGGCCAGCCGGTTTGGTACAGCTGATGCGGCCGCGATGGCGGTTGCCGACGGGAACTGGCGAGCGCGTGTTGAATGCCGCGCACGCATTGCCAGACGAGTCGAGAATGGCCCGGTACACCGCAGGAAGCCAGAGGTGGCCGGAGGAAGCCCGACGGTCTGACAGGACACCCCAAAGCATTTTTGTGAAAAAGCATTGGGTTTTTGATGTTTTTATGTTGAAATGCTTGCAAACACACGGTGTTCGGTAGGATTCTGACATGAACGCGCGAGTGTGCTCTTTGTGGTTTTTTTTTGCACAGGATTCGCGGCCTGGGTGCATGACAGAGCATCGCGAGTGCACCGCGCGATGACGTGAAATCGCTGGATTTGACCGAATTCTTAAGATTCCTATGGTTTTCCTATGATTTCAGCAAAAGAGCCCGGGCGGGAAATTGTACACTTTTTGTGAAAAAAACATTGGGTTTTTGATGTTTTTATGTTAAAATGCTTGCAAACACACGGTGTTCGGTAGGATTCTGACATGAACGCGCGCGTGTGCTCTTTGTGGTATTTTTTGCAATGGATTATCGCCGTGGACGACAGGACGTCCATGTCGAGAGGAAAAAATAAGAAACATGTTGATTTTGTATTGTTTTTTACAAGTTAGGATGGGACCACCCGGATGCGGCCCCTAATGGCCGGCCTGAGGGGGGAGTAGGAGTATATTCTAATAAGGAATAAGGATAGGAGTAGGAGTAGGAGTAGGAGTAGGAGTAGGAGTAGGAGTAGGAGTAGGAGTCAAGCTAGCCAGCTCGAGCGAGTCAAGCATGGCATGCCCAGTCCCACCCGCCCTCCCACAACATAAGAAGCAAAACTGGCACAACTGGGGGCCGAAGTCACACCGGCCAGCCGGTTTGGTACAGCTGATGCGGCCGCGATGGCGGTTGCCGACGGGAACTGGCGAGCGCGTGTTGAATGCCGCGCACGCATTGCCAGACGAGTCGAGAATGGCCCGGTACACCGCAGGAAGCCAGAGGTGGCCGGAGGAAACCTGAGGCCCCAGGAAGCTTCAGGAAGCCCTCAAGCGTCAGGAGACTCCAGGAGGGCCCATGAGGTTCCAGAAGGCCCCACGGGGCCTCAGGATGCCCCGGGAAGCCACAGGAGGCCCCAGGAGGCTCCAGGAAGCCCCAGGAGGCACCAGGACGCCTCAGGAGGCCCGAGGGGGCCCGAGGGCGCCCCACGAAACACCAGGAGGCCCCAGGAGGCCCCAGGAGGCCCCACGGGGCCCCAGGCGCCCATGGGATTCATGGGAGTGCACAAGGAGGCGTCCAGGAGGCCCCAACTTTTTATTGTTTTTTCTGATGAGAAGGTTTAAATGGGCGGGCGCGGGGTGTGCGCCGCGTCCCACCCCTGCCACGCATTTTTGCATTGGCTTTTGCAGATCAGGATGGGAGGGATTGGATGGGCGGGCGCGGGGTATGCGCCGCGTCCCATTCCTGCCCGCATTTTGCGACGTGGTCGACAGGACGTCCAAACTGAGAGGAAAAACGATGATTTTGTATTGTATTTTGGAGGTTAGGATGGGACCCCCCTGGAAAACGCGCGCGGCGCCGAGGCGAGAGCGACATGTCACCCTTTGGCGCGGGATGTGCGCCGCGTCCCACTCCTGCCATGCATTTTGCGACGTGGACGACAGGACGTCCATGCGACGGTGCCAATGATGGCGACGACTCTAGAAGGATTTGAGCATGCGCTCGCGGCGACGCGCGCGCATGTCGCCCGCGTGGTGTTTTTTGCACAGGATTCGCGGCCTGGGTGCATGACAGAGCATCGCGAGTGCACCGCGCGGTGACGTGAAATCGCTGGATGTGACAGAATTCTTAAGATTCCTATGGTTTTCCTATGATTTCAACAAGACAGCCCGGGCAGGAAATTTGTGGAATTGTTATGCAAAAAGCGTATGGCTTTTATGTTTTTATGTCGAAATGCTTGCAAACACAGAGAGGCCTCACGAGAAGGCCCCAGGAGGCCCCAAGGGACCCCATGCGCCCATACGATTCATGGGATTGCATTAGGAGGCGTCCAGAAGGCCCCAACTTGTATTGTTTTTTTATAACGGGGGGGGTTGGATGGGCGGGCGCGGGGTGTGCGCCGCATCCCATTCCTGCCAAGCATTTTGCGACGTGGACGACAGGACGTCCATGCTGAGAGGAAAAACGTTGGTGCGCGGCGCCGAGGCGAGAGCGACATGTCACCCCTTCGCGCGGGGTGTGCGCCGCGTCCCATTCCTGCCACGCATTTTGCGACGTGACGACAGCACGACCATGTTGACAAGAAAAACAAAACTGTGTATTGTCTTTTGCAGATTAGAATGGGACGGATTGGATGGGCGGGCGCGGGGTGTGCGCCGCGTCCCATTCCTGCCATGCATTTTGCGACGTGGACGACAGGACGTCCATGCGACGGTGCCAATGACGGCGACGACTCTAGAAGGATTTGAGCATGCGCTCGCGGCGACGCGCGCGCATGTCGCCCGCGCGGTATTTTTTGCACAGGATTCGCGGCCTGGGTGCATGACAGAGCATCGCGAGTGCACCGCGCGATGACGTGAAATCGCTGGATTTGACAGAATTCTTAAGATTCCTATGGTTTTCCTACGATTTCAGCAAGAGAGCCCGGGCAGGACATTTGTAGATTTTTCGTGAAAAAAATCATTGGGTTTTTGATGTTTTTATGTTGAAATGCTTGCAAACACACGGTGTTCGGCAGGATTCTGACATGAACGCGCGCGTGTGTTCTTTGTGGTATTTTTTGCAATGGATTGTCGCCGTGGACGACAGGACGTCCATGTCGAGAGGAAAAAATAAGAAATGTTGATTTTTTATTGTTTTTTACAGGTTAGGATGGGACCACCCGGATGTGGCCCCTATCGGCCGGCCTGAGGGGGGAGTAGGAGTATATTCCAATAAGGAATTATTCACTGCGTGGGGATCCCCATATGTGCATCTCCTTGCTGGCGCTCCCTTGGTGGTGGGACTCGGTGAGGACGAATCTGGATTTAAGTGTGACTGAGCTGCCTCTCTCTCTGCTCTCTCTGCTCTCTCTGTCTATATCTCTCTCTCTCTCTGCCCTCTCTCTGTCTCTGCCTCTCTTTCCCTGTCTCTCTCTCTCTGCCTCTCTCTCTGCCTCTGTCTCTCTGCCTCTCTCTCTCTGCCTCTCTCTCTGTGCCTCTCTCTCTCTGCCTCTATCTCTGCCTCTCTCTCTCTCTCTCTCTCTCTCTCTCTCTCTCTCTCTCTCCTCTCTCTCTTCTCTCTATTCTCTCTCTGCTCTCTCCTCTCT
>CAUYUJ010022505.1:82500-107500 GCA_963575745.1 Prorocentrum cordatum
ACCGTGCCAGCGCAGCATTGAAGTATTTCCAGGGTCCTCAATGGTTCTTCGGAGGTTTCAGGATGGTTCGTTCGAAGTGGCCATGGGCCTTCGCGGTCGCTATGGTTCAGGAGCGCTTCCGAGGAGGAGTTCTGAGAGTTTCCTGGGGCTATGTGGAATGATGATCGCGATGTTGAGGAAGAAGAGGAGGAGGAGGAGGGAATAATGAAGATGTTGAGGAAGAGAAGGAGAAAGACAAGGAGGAGGAGCATGAGGAGGACTAGCGTAAACCCAGGACTCAACAACGATGTTCCAATAAACTCTCCTTCCGAGCTCCTTCTTCAAAGGCCCCCATACAAGGATTCATGTTCACTGAAGGAAGTAACCCGTTGGAAAACAACCGTTTGAAAATCTCGAACTGTGCCAGAACACCACTCCTGGGATTTCAACGTTGCGAATCACCGTTGCTGTTGCGTCTTGACGTCCCTGAACTGTGCCAGAACAACATGTTTTGGACATCAACACCACGAATCAATGTAATTAACTGTTGCGTCCTGAGAATCCGGCATCGCGTCACAACACCAGTTCTGGGACGTTCGCCATGCTAATCTTTAACACCGCTATAACCACTTAAACGAATGTACGCTGCGCTCAAACGAGAGCCACATTTTGAAAAAGACCCGCCCGCCATCCGTGAGGCCCTTGCATTGCTTAATAACGGATGTGCGCGGCGCTGAGGCGAGAGGCACAGTTTGAAAGGAACCCGCCCTCCATCCTTGAAGCTCTGGTGAATGTTTAGAAAAAAGCTGCGCGGCGCTAAGGCGAGAGCCACATTTTGAAAACGACCCGTCTTGAATCCGTTAAGCTCCTGTAAGCTTGAATAAATGTGTGCGCAGCGCTACGGCGAGAGCCACATTTTGAAAAAGGGCCCGCCCTCAATCCTGGAAGCTCTTATGAATGAAAACAACGGTGCGCGACGCGAAGGCGAGAGCCACATTTTGAACCCAACCCGTTTTTGTTAATGTGAAGGTCTTGTAAATGTTTAGGACGAATGCGCGCGGCGCTAAGGCGAGATTCACATTTTGAAACCACCTGCCCTGCATCTGTGAAACTGTTGCCAACTATTGAGCTTCAGGGTCATAAATAGTTTGGAAGTCTCAGGCGAAAGGCCCGACCCGCACTTTCGCCCGGCCTCGGGTCGCGACAGGCAGGAGTCATTGATAAGGAAACTATGAAGGAGGAGGAGGAGGAGGAGGAGGAGGAGGAGGGGTATGGAAGAGCCCGAGAACGGAGAGGGAGGCCAGAGCAGGACGATGAGGCATGAGGAGGAGGAGGAGGAGGAGGAGGAGGAGGAGGAGGAGGAGGAGGCGGAGGAAGCGGAGGAGGAGGTTGAGGAGGAGGAGGAGGAGGAGGAGGAGGGGGAAGAGGGGAAGGAGGAGAAGGAGGAGAAGGAGAGGAGGAGGAGGAGGAGGAACAGCAATTCAGCCAATGATTGGGAGGAGGAGGAGGAGGAGGAGGAGGAGGAAGAAGACGAGGAAAAACAATCCAGCCAATGCTTATGAGGAGGAGGAGGAGGAGGAGGAGGAGGAGGAGCAGGAGCAGGAGGAGGAGAAGAAGGAAAAGGGGGAGGAGGGGGATGCATGGGAGGAGGGGGAGGAACAACAAGTCATCTTGGCGAAGGACCCAGCGGCATGCAGCTGCCAGTACCGCGAGGCAGATGGAACGAATCGAAGGAGGGGGGCCTCGAAACGTGTGAGGGGTGTGCCGAAATCGTGCGGACCCTGCCACTGGGGCCTTCGGTGGGGCCCCCGTTTGAGGCTACGAAGCGTGTGAGGGGTGTGCTGACACGGGTGCAGTGGCGCCATGCGGACCCTCCCGGTGGGGCATTCGGTGGAGCTCCCTATCGCCGCCACGAAACGCATGAGAGGTATGCCAAAATGGACGCGCTGGCGCCATGCGGACCCTGCCATTGGGGCCTTCGGTGGAGCTTCCTATCGTGACCGCGACACGTGTGAGGGGTATGCCGAACTGGGCGCGCTGGCGCCATGCGGACCCTGCCATTGGGGCCTTCGGTGGGAGCTTCCCATCGTGACCGTGAAACGTGTGAAGTGTGTGCCGAAATGGGCGCGCTGGCGCCATGCGGACCCTGCCATGGGGCTTTCTGTGGAGCTCTTTATGAGGCCACGAAGCCTCTGACGGGTATGCCGAAGCGGGTGCGGCGGCGACACGCAGACCCCGCCGCTGGGGCCTTCAACAGAGCTCCCCGTGGAGCCACGAAACGTGTGACGTGTGGGCCGGTTTGGGTGCGGTGGCGCCATGCGGACCCTGCCATTGGGGCATTCGGTGGAGCCTCCTATGGGGCCACGCAACGTGCGAGGGGGTTGTGCCGAAATGTGTGCCTTGGCGCCATGCGGACCATGCCATTGGGGCCTTCGATGGAGTTCCCTGCGCGGCCACGAAACGTGTGGGGTGTGTGCCGAAATGGGCGCGCTGGCGCCATGCGTACCCTCCCACAGCCTTCGGTGGAGCTTCCTGTTGGGGCCACGAAGCTTGTGATGGGTATGCCGAAATGGGCGCGCTGGCGCCATGCGGACCTGCCACTGGGGCTTTCGGTGGAGCCCCCTATAGGGCCACGAAGCGTGTCAGCGGTGTGCCAAGCCAAAGTGACGACGATGAGAGCCGGGGGAGAGATGAGTGGGAGGAGGAGGGAGGAGGTGGAGGAGTGGACGCGGGGCGCTGCTGATTCATCTCAACGAGGACCCAACACCACAGGATGATTGAGAACCGAATGAGGTGGGACGAGCAGAAGTGGACGACGGAAGAGCAGCATGACGAGGAAGCATACGAGAAGAGAGACAAATGTAATGGACGAGAAGGGATCAGGAGCAGGCGGGAGGGAGGAGGGGAGGAAGAGGTGGACGACGGTGAGGAAGACACGGAGGGAGCCGAGGAGGGACGGGAGTCATATCGGAAGGGGCCGGACCGCGCCCGACCTTCGCGACGGCGGGGCTGCGGGTCCTGGGCTCTCGCCTGGAGGCGCATTATGAGCAATGTGCTGTCGCAGGGCTGAGAGAGAGCGCATCCGACCAGACCTCCCTCCAGGCGTCGCCAACCCAAGCATGACGACGGGTACCCTTTCCCGCGATCTCCGCGATCGGGGGCGGCTGCGGGGTCCTGGGATTCCGGTATCTCTTCTCCGACTGTATCTGTCGCTCCCTCTCACCGTCTCCCTCGTCTTTGTCCTCCTCCTCCTCCTCCTCGCATCGCATCGCATCGGTAAGGCTGGAAGTCCGTAGCCTGTACAAGGGTGAAGCCGAGCAGGGCAAAAGAACAGAGCACGAATTCATGCACAGGGAGAGAAGGGGAGAGGGAGAAGGGCCCAGGCCTAGCCCTGGCTGCCGCGAAGATGGTTGGGAGGCCCATGAGCCATGCAGTCATCTGCCATCTGATGCTGAACGTAGGGGTCGAGCGGCACGTGGAAAGCCGCCGCCCATTCAGGCAAATCCCACTCAGTCAAAGCGCCGCGTGCGCTGGTGAAATTGAGATTAATGTCAGCAAGCAGAAAGGAGGCAAGATGACGACAGAGGGCGCTAGGATAGACTTTCGCACGACCAGTCACCCAGGAACGATCGCCGTTAAGCCCGAGAAGCGCCACGTGAGCGCATCCCCCACAACGGCCTCTCCGAGGCCTGCAGTCCGTGAGTCCCCGAAGCGCAGGACAGTGAACCGAGAGAAGCCGCGTGGGCTTGAGGGATGTGCTGCCAAACTGGCACTGATCAGTATCAACAGCCTGCACATGGGGCAGTCGGGCAAGTCTGACCATCTCGGGGAGATGCCAAGAGGATGGGATGTCAGGCCTGGAGTCGCGCGGGGCGGGATGCTCCATGACACATGGAACAGAGTACCTCCAGCACTGATACAAGAACAATATCATCGTCTGAAGCAACGAGTTGCCGAGACCCACCTGTTCCGCCTCGCGGGGCCTCAGGAAGGGCAAACCCCATAGCTGATCAGGGGACCTGACGGGTCGGGGGGGCCGAGAGGTACCCTCGCAAGGGAGATGACGGGCCGCACTCCAGGTTTCGCACGGCGGTCCTCCCAGAACGCCCAAGACACGCCCCTGGGCCACAAGACTCAGCCAAAGACCCACAGTCTCGGGATCAGTGAGATCCCCTTTAGAGGCAGAGTGCGCCACGTCAATGCTTAGAATGTAGATACGCATGGCATGCTGCTGCAACAACTCCTCAAAATGCTGCTGAACATCCTGCTCTCTGCGATGGCCGGAGAAAAGATGCAACACGTATCCCTGCGTCTGAGCGGGCGGGGCTTGGGGTCGCAGTCCCGCAAGGGGGGGGGGGGGGGCGCCCTCCTGCGGGGCGAGAGGGAGATGGACCGCAGCCTGTTGGACAAGGGTGGCGGTGGGGAGGGCAGGTCCCTGGAGTCTGATGACGGGGAGACTCGCAAAGTTGTCCTGCCTGCCAAGAGCCCGATTCTTGCTGTGCTGCTTTTTGCGTTCGAGAATCTGCTCCTGGATAGTCTCTCTAGGAAGCGGGTGCAAGGCCTGCCGCTGAATCATGCTCTGTCTACAAATTTCACGCCTGTGTATGTGCTTGAGCAGGCGAGCATTGTCACGAAAATCCTGGAGACAAGTCTGGCACAAGTGTCCAATGACGCACAGCTCGGGGGTATCCTGGGACTTATGATACTTGGTGCGATGGATGCCAAGCTGCCGAAGCGAAGAATGCACAAACCCGCACTCGTGGCAAAGAGAGGAGGCAGGCGGCGGCGGCGGTGGGGCGGCAGCGATCGTCCCAGCAATGATGCTATCAAGCTTTTTGGACCACTGATGCCGCTGACCCTCTTGCCTCTGAACAAAGATGGCGCTCTTAATGGCAGCGTTGAGGGCAGTTCTGAAGCCTTTAGGATCACCGATGAGCCGGTGAATCCACCCCTGGAAAACATCGCCCTCGGGTCTTTCCGTGGGACAAGAGTGTTGGTCAAGCCGCGCAAGGTCCTGACGAATGGGGGCCCCCCAGGAGCCCGCAACGTCCCAGAGAGTGTCCAGGAGCAGCCTGAGAACTGGCGGGGCTCTGTCGGGGAGCGAGACACGAAGCAAGCACCTGAGCCTGGCAACGGTCAGAACAACACTTAGGGGAGGCCGTTCGACACGAGAGATGATGTCTTTGTAAGCAACCTGGAAATCGTTATTGTTGCTCTTGGGGAGCCCGAGAGCCGTGCGATGCACCGCGGCATGGGCGGCCTGGGCTTTCTGCAAGAGAAGCGCAGAGAGAGGATCCCACGTGCAAGCAGCAAAGAGCAATACATAAGAGGAGAGGGCTTCACTGAGGGTGACGCGGGCCTTCTGACTCAGGGCCTGTCGTTTGGCCACAGTCGCGCGGATCGGTTTGAAGGCCTGCCTGGCACCCGAGATTCGGGCAACGATTTCCGGAGCCATGGGGCCCCCCCTGGTCGACCCGAACCCCAAGGACTTTATGCGTGGCAACCACCTGGACACACACGCGCCACTTGGGGGAGATAATGCGGGGAGCCTCTTCACAGAAGGCTTGAAGCCTGGCCGCCTTGGATCCCTTCCCACGAAAGGCGAGCACGATAACGGTCTTGTCAGGATTCAACTTCATCCCAAGACGACTGACCCCCTCGTAAAGAATGTCAAGCGTCTGCTGCGTGATTCCTAAGAGATCCTTCGCGCGGGTAGTAGCATTGACGATGTGCATGTCATCGACAAACGAAGTGGAGGGGCGGGCACTTTCGACGTCCTTGGGCCTGGCAAGAAGGGGGGGGGCCGAGGGGAGCTCCCAAATGAGCCCCTTGTCTTTCATGTTGGCGTCGACATACAGATGCACCTTGGTGAACGCGAGATTAAACATATCGGTGGCAGGGATATACCAGGCCTGGTGCCCGTGCGCGGTCGAACATATCCCTGACTACCCTCGGTCTTCCAAAAGGCCCCAGACTGACCTTCTTGCAAGAGAGCAAGCAGATGGGAAGAGGGGGGGGTGTTCTCGAAAACAGGCCTGTCCGTTTCAAGCTCAAGGCCTACCGCATGAACAAGCACGGGTGGCAAGTCACAGGTGAGAAGGATGCGAGAGATGTCCTCCTGATCCTGGGGCAAGGAGAGAGCAAACTGTCTGATGACCGAATAGAAAGCATAGGAGAGATCAAGAAATATAGCTGTGCTGCTAGCCTTTTTGCGTTGAGCAATCTTCCAATGCAACCTGGCAACGTGCCCAGAGGTGTCGCAAGACCGCCCATGGAGGCCACCCTGCTGCGACGTCAGCAGCACCTGTTGAAGAAAGTCCAGTGCGCGACCCCTGACGAAGCGATGGAAGAGTTTTCCTATGGTGTTCGCCTTCAAGATATTGCGCTGATTTCGGGCCAGGAAGACTTCTTTGGCTCCTTTGTAGAACCAGACAACCCGCCCGTCTTTGAAGCCCAGTGGCCCCCTTCCCCCCATGGACGTTTTGCAAGGCAGGGGCAAGAAAAGGGCGGTCATCGCCTCAGGCGCAACGTGTTGTAAGGCGTCGCGCAGCCCATCAGGGCCAGCAGCAGTGGTCATAGAGGCCCTTCGCATAAGAAACTGAACATCGAGATGGGTGGGGGTGCATTCTGACTCGAGAGGGGGGACCTGACCAGCGACAGCGGCAGAGAGGGGCTGCAAGGCAAGAGAGGCCGGAGCGATGCACTTCCCATCCCACGCATAATGCTGCGTCTGCTCAAGAGGGTACTCAGCCGGAAAGTTGGAACTCCAACGCTCGCGTGCAACCCTTTCCTCAGCTCGCGGACCTGGTAAAGAGCCAGTTGAGCAGGTCCCTTCAGCATCTTCACTGTACCCTGGGTTCTTGAGTGACATCGGCGCGCTGCTCCCTCCCTCCGAGCTGTCGAAGTGGTCGAGGTCGCGGTGCAGGTTCACGAGCGGGGGGGCGGCGGGCGCGGGCGCAAGCAAAGAGGTAGCACCGGCAGCAAAAGAAGACACCGCAAGAGGAAGCTGCATCGGACAAGGAGGGGCTGGAGGTCCCCGGCCTGTTCGCGCGTCGTGCCTCCTGTCAGTCTCGGGGAAGGGGGTGCCACAGGCGGGGGGGGCCTGAGTGCGCGCAGGGGGGGGGGCCAGAGGAGGGGGCGTCTCGTTGTAATAATCAACAACCTCTTGGTCAGCGAGAGCCTGTGCTTTCTCAATGCCTCCGAAGAAATCTTGCATATGCTGCGCCACCAGATCAGAGGAAGCAAGCGGGTTACCCTGGTTATCGAGCATGTATAGGAAGGCCGTGGGCTTTTTATTACGCCCCCCGAAGCGCAGAAGCTTGTGGTGCCTTTGCCAGGCCTGTCTGGCCATGCCCCCGTCGACAGACAATTGCGCCTCCTGCGCAATACCTTCGAGAAAGAGAGCCCTGTCTTTTTCGAGCTGGTTGGCAAGAGCATGCTTGGAACGAAAAACAAAGGAATGGAGGTCAAGCATGAACTCATCGTGGTGTGCAGCACCATTGCGACAACGAAGGGCAACCTGCCTCACAGAGGTGTAAAGGGCGTCCCACGGAGAGTCCTGGAGCTTTTTATGTCCTTGGCCGAGGTCCCCACTGGTCCACCGACCAGCAAAGTGAGAGAGAATCCTAGGATCCGTGGCCCCCGGAGGCAGGACCGAGGGACGCGCCACCTTACGCAAGACACGAAGGGCTCCGCGGCGGGCAAGCACAAGCAGGTGAGAGGAAGCAGAGATGTAAGATTGTCTTAGACGACTCCCTGGGCGGGTGAAAACCTCCTTCGCAACTTGGTTGACTTGCTTGGTGACCGAAGCCATGTGTTCCGATGGGGGGACCGAGCATTCAATGGGGGAAAGCTCCGAGAGACGTTCCCGAAACTGAGCGACCCTGTCGGGGTCCCTAAGAAGATCATCGCCCAGCCGTGTCGACGAGGCTTGACGCACAACTCGCTCCTGATGAAGAGTGAGATTGGCAAGCACGGGGAGATGGTCACGCTGCTTAGAGAAGTTGTCAAGCTCCTTCCAAGTGTGAACGGCAGAGATGTTGGATGCCATGCCCTGGGCAACACATATGTAGTCAATGCGGTGCCGAGCATTCTTGTTGGTGGCAAAAGTATAGTCGTCACTATCACCTTGCATGGTGTTAACAGCTACCAGAGCCGCTTCGTTGAGAGATTGCCTGAATCTCGTCCCAGGAGGGTCTTCGTCCTGGCAAAATCCCTGATCCCCAACCGTAGCGTCCGTGTGAGTACCGAGTCGCGCATTTGCGTCGACAAGCATGATTTGAATTCCCCAGGCAGCAAGCTGTTCGTCCAGGAGGGTCCAGAAGGCGCCCCGACCCGAAGCTTTGTGACCCGAATGAAACGCATGAGCAACGGCAACAGTGAGTTCAAGTCCTGGAGCTTGAATCCGCACGATTAGAAGACGAGGAGTGGCATGAAGCACGGAGAGATGACGGGGATGAAAGAGCAAAGGGCGGCCATTGCACTGTCCGTAGGGTTCCTCAAGGTTAACCCAAAGCTCGACTCCCGCCGAGTGATTGATGTGTCCAGAAGCCAAAACCTGGTAGGCGCCCTTTCTCTTCGAGCCCTGGGGGGTCCGCGCCTCCTGGGCCCCAACAAGATGGATTTTCTTGTCGCGAAACTGTTGCCGAGTCATGTGGGACCGCATGCCTTGGACGTAGGCATTGCTCGACGTTTTGTGGGATACCGCAAGGGAGCGCGTGTTATATTGGGCCAGCGAGAGAGCAATCACTTGATGCTGCAGACGCGTGGAGGCAGGAGTGACGAGGTCATGAACAGTGGCAAGAGAGCATGGCAGCGAAGCGACGAAAGAGAGATGGACGCACTCACCGACTTGCGCCTGCGTAAGAGATGGATAAGCTGAGGCAACCTCGGATGGGGCATCGAGAAGCCAAACCCATTCAACGGCACGGATTAAGTCAGTTAGGTCATACAGGGGAGCGGGCAAAATAGAGAAATCGAACTTACCTTTCATGGTGGCCCGAGCGATGTTGTCCACGATAGTATTACAGGGATGTTCTACATGCCCTTTGATGTGGCATATCTGGATTTCACACCGATGTCTACCTCTGACCAGAAGAGCATAGGCGAGTCTAGCGATATCTCTGTTGGCCTTGCTGTTGGACCTGCCGTTGAGAAATTCAACAGCATTAAGGCTGGCACTCCAGATGGTGACTGGCACGGGCGCTTCTTGAGCGAGGGCAGCAAGCAGGGCCCAGGCTGTGGCGAGAAGCTCAACGTCCGTGCTATCCAAGTCTTTGGGGGGGTCCAGAATACAGGATTGGGTCCACTGGGAACAGACGAACCCCCCATAGGCGTAGCCATCCTTGTCCTGAGAGAGCGCGACCAATCCCCAGCTCGCAGTGGTGCTGTCGGAAGGGTCGATCGACGCATCGGCATAATAGCGTTGGTGCCCCCATTCGCCGGACCTGGGCGGACAAAGACTGAGGGCCAAGCTTCCTGGTTCCTCCAAGTCGGGGACAGCCTCGCGTCGCCACACGAGAGAGGCCCTGACGTCCCTGACAAGCCAAGCAGAGGGGAGACGGCCGAGATCGCAATGCAGGGGCGATGGAAACACGGCACGGCGCTCCGAGATAGTGGGGTATGGCGATGGGCCCAAGGAGTCGTCGCCACGACCTGAAACTGAGGGGGGAAAGGGGCCAGGGGTGTGCGACGACTCGCTGTCCCTTCTGGGAGGAGCCAGGGCGCGGGCCACAGGTGGGTCGTGGGAGACGGGGATAGGAGCGGGGATGTACTGAGCGCTCGGGTGGGCGCTGAGACGGTCCTGCTGGCTGGCTTCACCCTGTGAGACCGAAAAGGTGTCAGGCACGGGCGAGACGCGTCTGCTGGAGAAATCGCTCGAAGCGGGGGGTCCCACTGAGCTCATCTCGTGCGACCTCAACTGTAAGAGGTCAACGAGGCACAGGATGACAGGCTGCACCACCGAGGGGGCGGCAGCCGCGGCAAGGGATTGAAAATGACTGGTGTCAGGATCCTCGCTGGGGTTCATGTGCGATCCCGAGGGTGGCTGGGCCAGAGTGAGACACGGATCCTGCGAGGTAGCTGACATGACAACATGTGTGTTGTCTCGCGAAGAGAGCCGAGTACTGCTAACAAAATGTTGCAAAAGGCTGGAGTCTGAGCTTTCGCTGAAATCGGACTGCGGGTCCCTGGGAGAAGCCGCGCGGCCAGGGCCGCTGGGGCCCTGCGCCTCACTGTCCTGGCCGTCTTGGCCAGGAGGAGGCGGGTCCGAGAGGAGGGTATTTCCTGTTGAAGGCTCAGACGCGGTGGCAGGCGGCTGATAGTCGTGCGAGTGGAGGACAGACTCCCAAAAACGCCACGCTTGTCCAGCCCAGAGTGGATCGGCGAGATGGCCTGGTCGGCCTGCCTCGACAGAGATCCAGTGCCTTGCACGGAGGTAGGCGTCAAGAGCGCCCTGTAACTCCAGGCCGTGCTGAGTCGGATAAGAGATCCTCGTGCGCTCGAGCCGCCGTAAATAGGCTGAGCGACGAGCTCCTGACAGTTGCCAAGCCCCACTGCAGATTATTTCCGCCTGGCTGCGCCATGCAAGCCTGCTGTTGATGCCGTATGTGGGATTAAAGATCGGATGAAAGTCAGGAAGGGTGCGCAAGTATGCTTCTACCCACGGAACGCAATCTTCAAGCCACAAGGCCATTGCCTGGTCGTCTGACATAGAAATGGCGTTATAGTACCAGGGCTTGAGCTTGTGCGAAAGCCTCTCAGCCAAGCGCTCAGAGGCCGAGATGGCTTCGAGCAGGCCAGGAGGGGCAGGCTTGGAGGATGGGGGGGAAGAGGTGTCTGCCATCACTGGGGGTTCCAGTGGCTGAACGTGCCTAGGGTAGGATCCCATTTCCCAAGCATCCGAGCTATCATGGTGGCGTCTTGACCCCGCGCCGCCACTGGGAAGGTTGCTGGCAGCATGCAGTTGGTATTGTGCGATTGGCTCAAACCCGGAGTTACTCGCGAGCTTAAAAGTTGGCCGTCGTTGTTCTCCCCCCCCCGACCTCCACCCGCCGTCCCCACAAGTGGCTCGATCATTGCCTAGCAAAGACTGGCTAGTTGACGCTGGCTCGTGCCCTCTGCCGGCGTTCGTAGGCGCAAAATCTTGTAGCGGAGCGGGGACTGTTGAGTGGGCATGCTGCTGGGAGGCGCTGGCGTTGGTCGACCATGGGAAGACCATAAAAGCCAAGGCAGGGAGAAAGGATGTATTGAGCACGTCGAGACCCGCGTGCTGATGCAGCATGTGTGAGGATGAGAGAGGAACTGAATAAGGTGGCTCAGATGATTCGCTGGCCTCACTAATGTCTACTTGTCGCTCAGGGTCGTAGAACTGCGTGTCGACGTAGCCCCAGGAGATCCCTATGCGCTGTCTGCAAGGCGTTGGGACACATGTGCGGGCTCGCCCGCAGGAGGCGACCGACTCCTCTCTTTGACGCCGTTGCCTTTGCCCTTGAAGCACATCTTGCCATTGTGGTCGATGTAGCTCTGAGGACTTCGGAGCTGCTCCTGAGTGGGATTGATCTGGGTCGGGGCGAAATGATCGGGCGCAACGTAGGGTGTCTCCTGCGTTGGCGGGAGACCCCACATCTGGGTCGGTCCAGGCGTTCCAGGAACTGGTTTGTCCTCGGGAGCTGTGACCGCCGTCGGTGGTGTCCCTGGAACTGCGGTCGCTGGTGTCCCTGAAGCTGCCGCTGCAACTGAAGCTGCCGTCCGTGTCCCAGGAGGCGACGCCGCTGCTGCAGTCATGAACGTCGTAGGAATCGGGATGCCCTGAGCCTTGTACATCTCGATGATGGCCGCCTGGAGCGGAGCATCTGAGAGGGAAGCCGGCGCCGATGCTGTACTCCCTGATGCTGGAAACCCCACGGCTGGCGCCGACGCTGGCTCGGCCGCCTGAGGAGTTGGGAAGGGGCCAACTGGTGGTGGCGGAGCTGCAGGCGGACAGTGATTCAACATGTACTGATGCATGAGCCTCATCTGCGCCTCCATCTGCTGATTGTGCTGATAGATGAGGTCGCGCTGCTGAAGGGCTGCATCGCGCTGCTCTCGGAAGGAAGCCGCCTCTGATGGTGGCCCTGAGCTCGAAGGTGCTGTGCCCTGAGCTGTACCAGGTTCCACTGCCATGGGACTGGGAATCTCCTGAATAATGTCTGCGATCTCGGCCTTGATCTTGTTGTCGATGTCGATCAAGCTCTGGTTCAAGTCCCCAACCTCCTCCCGAACTTCTTCGGCCTGAGCTTCGAGCACATTGATCCTGGCATATGTGTTGTGCAAGCGATCCTTCGCCTCGATGAGCCGAGCCAGTGCTTGTTTTCGCTGCTGTTTCAGCGGCAGCAGCTGATCCCGGCAATAGCGGAGCATGGAGAGCTCCTCCTTGAAGTCCTCGTCGCCTTTGCGGGCCCGCAGCGCTGCCACCGCTGCCTTGGCCAGCGTTGTCATTCGACGGGTGAGCCTGTCTTTGAAGGCCTGCATGTGGCGCATGTCCGTGGGGGCCTGCCACTCGCCCCAGTTGGGGTGCGCCTGGGCGAACTGCTGCGTGGCGGGAACCAGCCTGGCGAGATAGCGCTCGACTGCCTTGCGGGTCTCGGACGTTTCCTTGTCCTCGCCACGCTGCTGACGTCCACGCTCTTGAGGTCGATGACGTCCTTGATCTGGAGGTGGCCTCCTGGAAGAGTCTGGCCGCGCCTTTGCCTCGATCTTCACCCACGGCTGGCGAGAGGAGGCGGCCTTGCTTGACTTGCTGGCTGAGCGCGGCCGCCGAGGCTGACTGTGTGACTTCTTGCGCCTGTCCGCAAAAGCACCACCGCACGCACAATACCACTGCCAGTGTTGGACACGCTCGTTGCATGAGCCGCAGGTCCATCCTGGCAGAGAGGCCATGTCGTCTTCCTCGATGTGCTGTCGTGGTTGCACTGACTGGCGCTGTGCGCTGTGATGCTGAGCGAGAAGCTGACCTGCTCGTAGTACTCGCAGGAGAGTGCGCGCGCTGCCGCGAGCACGCCGTTCCCGCCGATGCCACGCGGGCTCGCGTGATCGTTCGCGACTGCGGGCGCGGGACTGAATGGTTGCGGACGCGAGCCCCTGCTCGCGCCTCGCGAAGGCTAGGCTGCTGGGCTACCCACCTGAGGGCTACCCTACTCCTCCTCCTCCTCCTCCTCCTCCTCTCCTCCTCCTCCTTCTTCTCCTCCTCCCCCCGTTCGTTGCCGTTGTCGTCCTCATTCGTGCTCTTCCTTATTCCCTGCCCATGCTGCTCGTCCTGTTACTCTTCAGCCTTCTTCTCTTCCTCCTCCTTATCCTGCCCTTGTCCCCATCTCCCCCCCCCTCCTCATGATCCGTCTTCCTATCTTACTTGTCCATCTGCGCATCTTCTTCCTCCTCCTCCTTCTCCTCCTCTTTCTCCTCCTCCTCCTCCTCATGCACACCTCCCTCCCCCAGCTGCTCCTCTTTTTCTGCTCCTGCACCTCAACCTCTACCTCCACCGCATTTTCTTCATCCTACTTGTCATCCCCCTCCTCTACCTCCGCCTCCTGCCACCCTGCTGCAGAGGCTGTCGATGCCTCGCGCTGGGCTTGGAGGCTTTAGGTGCGGCCAGTGCGAGCAAGTGGGCGCCGAGAAAAAGGTTTGCCTCGCCTCGAGCTTTGCCCCTGCAAGGCTGCATGTGCCTGGCTTCTTTTGAAGAGCACAGGAGATGCACCAGCCGTTGTGGTAGGAGGCCGACGTCGCATAGGCTGCGACAGGTCACGATAGGTTGCGAGTAGGAGCTTTCTGCTGCATCGGCCGTTGCATACGAAGGTTGTGATAGGAGGACCTCGAAGTCGCAGGGGTTCGACTTCTGTTGCAGTGCGCGCGTAAGATGGCGATCAGATGAGTCGAGACAAAAACCATCGACGCCACTGTCGTTACTGCGATGTGCGAAGTGTTTGTTAGATCCACCGCTTGTCATTCGCAAGATGTCGGAGCGGTAATGCCCTCGCCAGTGCCACTGCTGTAATTGTCCGTAGCCGTGCCAGTTCTTGCCATTGGCTCAATTTTGTTTCATGCTGTTAGGTGTTGTAGTGGGGCTGCTGCCATGGACGGTGGCTGTTTTGATGGCGACACATTGTTGGCGACTCTCATACAGAAGTATGATGTTTTGCAGGACGGGAAATGGGCCCAGATAGAAAAGGATTTCAATGAACAGGCCCCTGAGGCTAAGTCCCGGCATTGGCTGAAGAACCGCGCCAAGAAGCTACAAGCCGCGTGTCCTCCCGAAGTTGACGTTGTCACTCCGGTTCGACATAAGACGCCCAAGTCAAAATTCGATTTCGACCAGAAGTTTTGGGATGACAAGTACACGGCATTAGGGGCCCAAGAATGGATCACTGGCTACAAAGAGATGTCTCAAATCTTCGAGTCTGCCGTGCCTGATACGAAGTCTTCCATTATAGTCGTTGGATGTGGCGACTCACCATTTTCTGCTGATTTGTATTCCGCGGGCTACACCAACATCACAAATGTGGATTACAGTAGCGTGTGCATTGAGCAAATGTCCAAGAGGCATCCAGAAATGACCTGGAAATTGGCAGATGCTACGAACATGGGCGACATAGGCGATGAGCTGTTCGATGTTGTAATCGAGAAATCTCTCGTTGACACGTTCGTTGCTGCAAAGACGACGCCAGACGAAAGAGAGTTTAACGTAGCGAACATGTGGGCTGAAATGTGGCGCGTTCTCAAACCTGGCGGTAAGTACTTCAGCCTGAATTTCATACTGGAGGCGATGGAGAAGGGCTGGGCAGAGAGATGCCTCTCGAACTGGACGTCTCAGATGACAGCCGCGATGGGAGGGCGGCAACCTTGGGAGATCCTTCGAGTGGGTGTCAAGACATCCCCAGAGATGCGAGACAGATTGGCGAATGATGATGCGCCCATGTTTATATGCAGAAAGCCTTCCGACCTGTCCATTCGCCAGCTTGGCTGATCTTGTTATACTGCTCTACTGCTCCTGCTGGGGGGGGTGGGGGGGAGGGGGATCGGGGGGGTCCCCGCGAGGCGCATGTTTTTTCAGTTTCGCTGTCGCTGGGGGTCTCCGCGAGGCCCTCGGGGCGCAGGTCTAGGTGCTTGTTCGCCAGCACCTTCCGGTCCGTGGCATAAGAGCTTCTGCCATCGAGTCATCTGCAAGACGCAGCGTCTGCCGCATGCGTGGACAAGTCGAAGAGGGGCCCGCAGCTGCTCGAGCGTTGCCGCCGCGCCCGCGCCCGGCTTGCCGACAGCCTCTGCCCGGAGGGCGGCACAGCGCCGGGGGGGGTGCCAGCGGTCCGTGCACGGCGCGGTGGAGGCCTCCTCCCCCTCCCCTCGCCGCCCTTCTCTCCTCCTCCTCCTCCTCCTCCTCCTCCTGCTCCTCCTCCTCCTCCTCCTCCTCCTCCGCCTCGCCCGAAGAAGAAGAAGAAGAAGAAGAAGAAGAAGCAGAAACACTGCCTCGCCCGCCCCCCTCGCCCCCCTTCTCTCCCCCCCCCCGCTTCTCCTGGACGCTCACACGCAACACGCGTTTGCCGCGGCAGCCCTGCCTGGCGTATCCTGGCGTGCCGTGGGTGCCGTGGTCAGCATCGCGCTCGCTCGTTCTGCGCTGCCGTACTCTCTTGCCTGCGCACCGTCTGGGTGCAAGGCGACTGACCTGATCTGACCTCGCTGCTCCTGTGAGAGCGCGGCTCGTTCTTGTGTTTCGCGCCGGGGAGCTACATACCGCACACATTCTGCAAGCGAGGTTGCGAAAATAGAGTTGACACATCTCTCCCATCTGAAGCTATCGAATGGCCTTCGGCCCATCCCGCCACCGTGAAGGATGTTCGTTGGGATGTCGAAGGAGGCCTCTCGGGGGCCTCTCGGGGTTCGCTTTGAAGGTTCTTGGGGGCCGTTTTGGAGCCTCTTGGGGCGTCTTCGGGACCTCTTGGGGGCCTCTTGGGGCCTCTTGGGGGCCTCTTGGGGCCGCCTTGGGGCCTCCTGGGGGCCTCTGGGGCGGAAGTCTTGGATTTTCGATTCGTGTTCCCCCTCTTGGACCCCTCTTGGGTTGTCTTTAGGCCATATTGGGCCGTCTTGGCAGCCTCTGGGGCCGTCTTGGAGCCCTCTTGGGACGTGTTGGGGCCCTCCTGGGGGCCGTCGTGGAGCCCTCTTGGGCCGTTGGGGCTTCTTGGGGGCCTCTTGGACCGTCTTGGGGCGGTCCTGGGGACTTCTTGGGCCGTCTTGGAGCGTCGGGAACTCGAAACGTTAAGGGCCCCCATATCATTGAAACCCGATTGGAGAATTAATATGATTTGGGCATCTCGGGGCTCTCTTGGAAAGGCTCTTAGGGCTCTCTTGGGGCGTCTCGGAGGCCTCTTGGGCGGTCCTGGGTCCCTACTGCCAAGGGCAAAGGAAAAGGGGGTCCAGTAGGCCGCCGAACCGTCTTCAGGCAGAGCGACACCAGGGCGAACGGCCTGGCGCTGCACTTTCCGGGCTGGAAGATCGACGCGGGCTCCAGCCAGGGAGACGAGGCGGACTTGGTCATCATTGAGAATACGCGGGCCAACGGTACCTACACTTGCGGGTTCGTGGACGCCCGCCACAGGATCAACGTCGCCTACACTATAAGCAAGTCGGGCGTCGTCGTCGTCGTTGGCAATGGCAAGGTGTACCGAGCTGCATCCGAGTCCCAGCTAAGCGTGCTAGCCCGCTGGGGCCATGAGGGGAGCACGTGGCCCAAATTCGCTACCCGGATGCAGCCAGGGATCGGCGTAATCTACGCGAGGACCAGCCTTTGCGCCCAATTCTTTCCCTGGTGACTCCGTGCAAGACGAGGCCACCACGGAGGACTCCGAGAGGCTCGCGGCCGAGAGGGGGGGCAAAAGGCCAGGGAGAAGAGGTTAACCAAAGTTCGTGACCAGCAGCAACTCAGCTTTTCCACATTGGTGGACTACCCCCGCCCGAGGGCCATGACTGGAACCACCTGGCTGAGGACCTCCAAACTGCTGGCACCAAGCTTCCGATGGACCTGGCCCTGGCACCCGTGTATCGTTACGTCATGAACCTCCATCCGCACGTGTATGGCCGTGACGACGTGCCAGTCGACCTTGCTGAGCACTGCAGCCACGACGGTTTCTTGTACGTCCTGGAGCTGGGCTTCGATCCGACTAGCTACGTCTACGCGGCCACGTAGGCCGTTCTTATGCAGCTGGCGGGCCAGCCGACAGATGACGACAGCGCAGCCGTTCTTCACGAGCGGTTTCCACCCGAAACGGTGCGCCCATGCACGACAAGCAGGTGGCAAAGCAAAGAACACTGATTCTGTCCCGTCCGCAGCACGCGTGGATGCCAATGGCACACGAGGCGGCCGTTTCCTAGGCCGCCTGCAGGCCATCCTGAAGAAGGTGACGCCTCGGACCCGCAGGTTCCGTAACTGCCTCCTTGCCCGCAGCTGGGCTGGGCACTTTCGGCCTGCCAGACCGGCTGGACGCTTCCGCCCTTCCCGGCTGCGATGCGTGCACCAGCCAGGACCGCCCCCCGCCTCCTGCCCCCGCACTGGCCGCCGCTGCCGGTCTTTGGCGACGTGCGCTGGCTCCTTGCCACCCACGCGACCATTACGTTCTGCAGTACGTTGGCCCCCTTGGCAACCTTTGGGTGCCGCACTCCGTTGCGCCGCAGCCATCGTCCTGTCGCTGTCTTACAGACCAGCCTCAGCATTCAGCTCAGAGGCTCGCAGCATTTTGCTGCCGCGGGCGACTCGCTGGCCAGCCCCACGGTCCTGGCCCCTCACACCACGCAGCCGCTGTGCGCTGGAACACCTGGCAACATGGCTTTTTCGACGAGCACTCGGGTGCTTTCATCAATCGCTCGCCTCTCGCCCTACCTTGGTCGCCAGCGCCTGCAGTCTTTGCCTCAGCCCTTGGGTGTGGGCGCGGTGCCACTCCACGTCCACTGCCAGGACGCCTCAGCAACGGCCTGTCGCACCGGCCGCTCACGCCGACTATCTTCGTGCTGTGGGTGCCCTCCTTCCTGCTCCCTCCTCCGCGGCCGCTCTCCTCCCCGCTCCTCTCTCCTGTGCTGCCGGACAGTAAGTACGTTCTGCCCCAGTTACTAGTGCGCACGAGCATACTGCCTGTGCCGCGCCGCGGCGGAAAACATGTATATACACGTACATGTACGTGTACATGGTGTGTGTGTGGTGCGTTCATCTGTGCGTTTGTTCTGGTGCTTGTTTGGCTTCGGCCAAGTTGCTTCGAACTCACTGAACACCTGCCATCATTTGTTGGTTCATTTTTTTTTTTTTTTTTTTTTTTTTCTGGCCCTCGGGCTACTACCACGACCAGGAGCGTTTACAGTAGGAGTCCCTCTCAATGGCACCCCACACAAGCAATGTTTTGGTATAGTGGCTGCGCAAGGACTTGCATTGCAAGACCTTTCGACTTGAATTCCCGCATAGCGTTTCGCTAGAGGGTTCTATTAGACATCAAATTTTCTTATCGCCAGAATCTCCACTGGGGTGCCGGGGGGGGCGTCTTACTGGCCCGGCGGGTTGCCGGCAATGTTATGTTTTATTTAACATTATCCGTAAGGGCTTCGCCCCCTGCCGCCGGCCCCCTCTCTCGGAGAATGGGCCATGGAAGAGCTAAGTCATGAGGCCTTGGCGCTGTCGTGAAGCAGTATCGAAACTTCAAGCGAAGCCGATTCGCAATCAGCAAAACCAACTGATCACAAGAGGGGTTACCACACTTGGCGATTGGTAAGACGTGTATGGTTTACGGGCTTGGTTACCACACCTTGCGATTAAAGGGCCGAGGGAGTTCTCGCAGTTTGGGTTACCACGCCTTGCGATGGATGTGCGTGAAGGGTGGCACCGAATTTCAGAAATGTGGCAAATCCCCTGTGTTTTTGGACCCTGACCCCGCGGATCTGCGTGAGGGGTGGCACCGAATTTCAGAAATGTGGCAAATCCCTGTGTTTTTGGACCCTGACCCCGCGGATCTGCGTGAGGGGTGGCACCGAATTTCAGAAATGTGGCAAATCCCATGTGTTTTTGGACCCTGACCCCGCGGATCTGCGTGAGGGGTGGCACCGAATTTCAGAAATGTGGCAAATCCCCTGTGTTTTTGGACCCTGACCCCGCGGATCTGCGTGAGGGGTGGCACCGAATTTCAGAAATGTGGCAAATCCCATGTGTTTTTGGACCCTGACCCCGCGGATCTGCGTGAGGGGTGGCACCGAATTTCAGAAATGTGGCAAATCCCTGTGTTTTTGGACCCTGACCCCGCGGATCTGCGTGAGGGGTGTTGATTTCGAGCCCCCCCAGCAATTCAGACAACGCGCCCAGGAGACGCTAAAAATCTTGTTTGGGCCTCCCCCCCCCCTCGCGCGGTCAATCAACTAGTTACAGTAACCAGCAAGAAGCAGAACTGTAACACTGGAAACTACAAGCTACAACTGGTACAGGAAACTGCGAACCCGCGCCTACAGCCTGGTGGCCCCACAAGGGGGCCGGCGGATATTGTGGTTCTAATCTTATGTGTTTTACGTATGTTCCTGTAGCTGTCCCCTTTCCCGTGACTCGAAACTTGTGTGTGTGTTTACGTGTGTTTCTATAGATTGCCTCTCTCCTGTGGCTCGAGTCCGATGTGTTTTGCGCGTGTTCCTATAGATTGTCCTCTGGTGGGGGGCCAGGGGGGAGGCGTTTCGCTGGCCCGGCGGCTGCCAGTACCATGTGTTTTGCATATGTTCGTACCGATTGCCCCTCCACTGTGGCTTGAATCGCATGTTTTGTACGTCTGCTCCTGTAGACTGCTTCTTTCCATTGGCTCGAATCCGATGTGTGTTTACGTACGTGCCTACAGACTGCCCCTTACCTGGGGCTCGAGTCCTTTGTTTGTGTGTACGCATGTGCCTGTAGATTGCTCTTCTCCTGCGGCTCCGACGCGATCGTCCTCTGAAGTGGTCCCTCTCCAAGCGCATTTTTCCTCCGCCTTCCTGCGGGCGCAGTGGAAGAAGGGCCCTTCTGATCTTGCGACCTGTGCCAGAGTTCGAGCTCGTGCGAGCGGTTCGGGGTGTCTCTCGCCAGTCGCCAGCCACAGACCAGGCACGCCTGCGCCTGCGTCTTCTCTTCCTCCTCTTCTTTCTCCGCCCTCCCTCCTCACCGCTCGTCTTTTTAATAGAGACCAGGACGACGAGGGGACGAGGAGGAGGGGAGGTGGAGGAGGAGGAGGAGGAGGAGGAGGAGGAGTAGGAGGAGGATGAGGAGGAGGAGGAGGAGAGGAGGAGGAGGAGGAGGGGATAAGAAGAATAAAATGAAGGACGATGATAATACGGAAGAGGAGGGGGATGGAGGAGGACCGTCCTCATCTTCCTTCCCCTCCCTTTCGCTCCTTCTCCTTATCTTCCTCTTCCTATTCCTCTCAAGTCCTGTGCGTGCTCGATGATATTACTTCGCAATGTCGGGGCAGACATGCCTTTGCCCTCATCCTGCCGCTCCCCTGCTCCTCCACGTGTATCCCGCTTCGAAGCTGTCTTCATTTCCTCTTTCTCAATGTCGCGTGCGTGCCCTGCGTAATTATGTCGCAGTCTCAGGTCGGAGGTCCCCGTACTCTAATCGTCTTCTCCCTTTACCCCCCCCATCGTTGTCAACATGGTCTTCAGTCGTTCACGTGGCCATACCCTACTCATCATTCTTCACCGTCGTCGTCATCCTGCTGTTTCTCGCTTCCTGAGCGCCCCACAGGAACTTTCTCCGCAATCTCAGACGCGACGTGCCCATACCTTCCTTACGTCCCGCCGTCGTCGTCGCCGTCGCCCTCGCCCTCGTCCTCGTCTGGTCCTGTGCCCGCCCTAGGAGCATATTCCGTAACCTTAGGCCGGACATGCCCATGCCGGCCGACGTAAACCTCGAAGAGGCGCGCGCCCGCAAGCTGATCCTTGGGACCCCCACCCAAGTGGCGGACACGGCAGCAACAGGTTCAAGCAGCAGTGCTTCCCGCTGTGCCCCCCCAAATAGGCTTGTTGTTGAGGCCTGTTGAGCGTCCCGGAGGCGATCCAGACGGATGAGGAGTGCGCCAAGAGTTCGCGAAGACAGTCCAAGGAGCCTCAGGAGGCCCCCAACACTGCTTCAGATGCCTCCAATACAGTCCGAGAGACCACATGGCCCTAAGATTGCCTCGGAGGAACGCCAGGTTGACCCCGAAAAATGCTGATCCGTGATGTGGGAGATAAAACTTCCCGACAGGGCCCAAGACGACCCCAAGATGTCGCCAACAGCCCAATCGACGCCCCACGACGGGCCAGGGGGCCCGGAGGAGGAGGAGGAGGAGGAGGAGGAGGAGGGGGAGGGGGAGGGGGCCCCAGCCAGCCAGCAGCAAATGACGATCAACCCACCGGTGTCACAATCATGCCATCAGCTCACAGCAGAGCCCGGCTTCGGCAGATTCTTCAGCCAGCCACGGACACGCACGCACGCCCGATGTTATCGCGGATGCGGCTCACCAGCGGTGTTCCATTCTGTAGCTAACATTTCGACTAGACGTAAGAGTGACCTTTTGCAGGAGTGACCTTTGGTGCGGACATAGACGGGTCCCCAGATGGCTGAAAACGAAGCAGTGGCAGCTGCATGCGCGCCCAGGTTTGGCCCCCCCGCGGCCCCCAAAAAGCCGCGCACCAAAGGTCACTCTTGCGTATAGCCGAACATTGATTGGCTTTGCGAGGGAGCGTCAAGGAATGAGGTGGCCCGATTCCATCGTATTGTCATTCCAGCTCTGTTTGGCATTTAGGGGCTTCCAAAACGAGCAGCGGTGGTGTCCAGAGGGCGCTAATCTGCTCAACTTGGCTCGAGAAGTGTATCGGGATCGCCCAGGAGGCATGCAAGCGATTTCACGATCGTCCAGGAGGCCGTTATTCATTCATGTATGTGTGTATATATATATATATATATGCAGATATGCATATCTAGTCATATCTGAGTTACCTCGCACCAGGAAGCCGATAGGGATGCCCCCCCCAATAGAATCTGGAAGGCCCCTCGGGTCCCCGAGACTTTCCCAGGCCGACCCCGGGGCCCCCAAACGGACCAAGAATGCTCCAAGGGGCGCCGAAGACGGTCCACGAGGGCCCCAAGACACCCACAGATCGTTCCAAGAGGCCCAAGATGGCTCCAAGACGGCCCAAGAGGAGGCCTCTAAGACGTCCCACGAGGTCTAAAAGCACTCCCGAAAGGGTCCCAAGAGGCCAGCATCGTCAAATTCGTACAGAAAGCGTGCATTTTAAGCATCTTCGGCTTGTCGGCCATCACTGCGCGGAAGATGGTCCAAGAGGCCTTCAAGCCCGCCTCAAAACGGCCCCAGAGGCTCGCAAGAGGACCCCAAGATGGCCCGGGAGTTTGCCAAGACGGCCCAAGAGGCGCCCAACACTGCCCAACAGCGCCCCAAGACGGCGCCAAGGACCCGAGAAGGCAAGCCCGAACCGAAAATGTTAGCCTTCCACCCCAAGCGGCCCTCAGGAGGCCCCAGGAGGGCCCCCCAAGACGCCACGCCCCAAGACGCCCCCAAGAGGCCCAAAAGACACCCCAAGAGGGCCCCAAACACCCCCACGAGGCTTCGAAACTGCTTTAAAGAGACCCCGAAACGCCGCCGAAGAGATCCCAACGAACTTTCAAGAGGCCTTATACCCACAACCTCGGCGCGGTGGCGGGATGGGCCGAAGGCCATTCGATAGAATCTGGAAGGCCTCGGGGGTCCCCAAGGCTCTCTCTGGCCCATCCCCGGGGACCCCAAGGGCCCTAAGGCTTCTCTGGCCCGCCATTTCGGGCACTTGGAACTCACGTGCAGCGCCTCAGACCACGTGCATGGCTTCGACATGTCCCGACGACCACGAGCGCTCAAGGGGAAGGCGCTTCTGTTCTAGGGCTGGCCAGATCTTCCCACCTGTGCCCCCCGGGGCCGACAGCCTCCCTGATCCAGATTTCCTGGTCATCCTTCCGCTTCCTGTCCCCTGGGTCGGCACTTCGCGGACATTCCGATGTGGCTTCCACTTTGGGGAGGGAGTCGGAGGGGAATCAAAAAGGCTTTCGACGCCCCAACTCGTCGCTTGAGCGTTTCTGTGTAGCTTGCTGGCATCGACCACTCGCGGACATTCCGATGCGGCATTCATTTTGGGGAGGGATGGAGGATGGGGATCAAAAAGGCCTTTGACGCCCAGGTGCACCTCGCTCTCGCCCCGCGTCGATGACAAATGAGGAACCGATGCTCGGGGATCTTTTACGACGTTGTCGCGCGTTCGTCGGCCTGCGCGGGGCTATCAAGGCCGCGGCTGCACCCTTTTCGCAAATCTAGCCGAAAAACATCCCTGGGTGGGTCCAAGGGCCAGTCTTCGACCCTCCGAGCCAGCCGGGCCGCCACCCGCGCCAGTCCAAAACCCTCCTGGGCGGTGCCGCCCTCGTTGTCGTCGCTCGCCCCTGGAAGCTCCACTCCTCGAAGCCCCCCCCCCTCTCGCCATTTCCCGAGCCCCCGAACCCCCCGCGCCGACGACGGGCACGACGGGCCTCCATCGCTCCCCAGGCACCACCGGAGGAACGCGCACGCAGCCCAAAGCACGCCCCCGAGGCAACAGCAACTCCTTCAGACCTGCAGCACTGCACGAAGCCCCCGAACTCCCCGCACTCACTGCAGTCTCCCGAGCCCCCCACCTTCCCCAAGAGGGCGCCCGAGAGCCTCTGCTCTGCGTTCCCGGGCACGTCCCACCGCCGTGCGAACCGCCCGGCAACCCCCCGAAGTCATGCAGTTCCACAAACAACCCTGCAGGCCCCCGACCACCCCAGACGTTCACCGCGCGCCCTTATGCCCCACCCCCCCCAAACATCCTTCCTTTCACGACCACCATTTCTACGTCGTCATCGTTATCATCATCCGGCTCTGGTGACCCCGGTCTTCCGAACCGAAGGCCCTGTCATTTGCCCCCCCCCCCCCCCCCCCCCCCCCCCGCACCCCCTCCCTCCCCCCCCCTCCCCGCCCGCGCCCCCAACTGGCTCCCGATCCCTCCATCTCCCACGCGCCCGTTGGCACCACCGCTACTTCATCATTACTGGAGTCTTACGTCTCCTTCACAATGTCGCGATCGCCGCTCTCATCATCCGTTGCCGCGGACCCAAGACGGCCGAAACGCCCCCGAGAGCGATTCCAGAAGGCCTAAGACCACCACAAGACGACCGACGACGGCGAACCGCGCGCGCCTCTTCCACCGCCCGCGTGTTTTGCCGTTTCTCGCAGCACCCTTTGCCCCCGCGCGTAGCTGCCTTTCGGCCCACTGCGCCCGTTTGTCCTCCACCACTCTCGCCTCGCACACGGTGCGCTATACCCAAAATTTGAAAGCGAAACGCAGCGAGCTTCGAGTCCTGCACATGGCCCCCCCCCCCCAATGTGCATGGCATCGAGCAGCACCCTCGCGCTGGACGGGTGCGCCCGTGGGCCTCGCGAGTGGGATCGCTCCCCCCCCCCCCCGGTGGGCGTGGCGTGGCGGAGGGTGCCGGTGCACTCCCCCTCTCTCCCGCCGTGGGTGTGGGGCGGCCCGTCGTCGTCGTCGCCGTCGTCGTCGTCGTCGTCGTCGTCGTCGTCGTCGTCGTCGTCGTCGTCGTCGTCGTCGTCGTTCGTCGTCGTTCGTCGTCGTCTCATCCAAGAACCATACGAAGGGATGCCCAGGGCCAGGAGACCAGAGCATGGGAGACCGTTATTCGTCAGGGGCTGTCGATGATCAGGCGAAAGACGCTATAGGCCTCATCCGGCCCATGACCCGCACCCACCTCCTGGTCATTAGTTGTGTTCCTCTCCGATGAATCCTTCGGCAGTCCCCGAACAGAGCCTGGACGCATGACCAAGAGGCGAAGCGAAGCGAGCCCGCAAGTCTTGTATCTATATATACATATACGTATATGTTGATAATCCCCATCTCTTTGTCTTTCTGTGCCCCTCTGTACTTTTGTTTCTGTCAGCTCCCTCAGGCG
>CAUYUJ010022505.1:112500-122665 GCA_963575745.1 Prorocentrum cordatum
ACGACGAGGGGGGGAAGAGGAGGAGGAGGAGGATGAGGAGGAGGAGGAGGAGGAGGAGGAGGGGATGGGAGGGAGGGAGGATAATGGGGAGGAGACGGTGGGGAGAGGGAGCGAGATGAGGATGTTGAGAAGGGGAGGAGGGAGGGAGGAGGAGGAGGAGGAGGAGGAGGAGGAGGAGGAGGAGGAGGAGGAGGAGGAGGAGTAGGAGGAGGAGGAGGAGGAGGAGGAGGAGGAGCAGCAGCAGCAGCAGCAGGAGGAGGATGAGGACCGTGCACGCGCTGCTCGCGCGGAGCGCGGCAGCCTCGAAGGCCCCGAAGATATCGACGGGCTCGCCACTTGCCTGCGCCCTCCCTCGGTGGCACCGAGGCAACAGGTCGAGGTCGGTTCGGGGAGGGAACCCTAATGTTTGAGCAGTGGCGAAGCGTCCCGGCTTGCCTATAGGCCGACCAAAGAATGTTATAATAAACATTCGTGGTCTGCACGGAATGTTCGTAGAACATATCTCGCCGATATTGTCTTGTTTAAGCACATTGGCTTTTATGTTCCAAGAACATTGTCTGGGACGTTCGCACATATTTGGGTTCTACGAACATGTCGTGGTAGGCCTATAGGAATGCCAGGGCGGTTAGTCCTTGTTCAAGACGTACTTGTGCATCCTGAAGGAGGATGCCCTCGAATGTTTTTGCTCGTCTTGCGGCAGCAGGGTCGGGCCTTCCTTCCCACCTCGCCCCCCTCGGCGACGAGTCTGCCCGTACGGCCCGACCGAGGAAAAGGATCGAGGCCGGTTCGGGGAGGGCACCCGAATGTTCTGCGCATTTGTTTCAGGAGGGAAAAAACACACAGACACAATTAATGGACGATCCCCAGGAAAATATGGGAAAATATGGGAAGTGGGGGGGGGAGACACATTCAGAAAATATGCGAACATATGGGGAATATTTTTATTTGTGTATATTTATTTGTGTGTCCTGGGGGCCCTTCATTGTTGGCTGCTCTTGTGCATCCTGGGGGGGCGGGCACCCTCGAGCGCTCCTCCGTTTGGCCAGCGCAGGGTCTCATGCCCTGTCCTGGGCCCGGCCGTGCCGCGGCAGCTCCTTCGGAGCGGCTCTGCGGTGCCGAGGGCGAGCCGACGCGGCGGAGGAGGGAGGATCATGGGGAGGAGGCGGGTGGGGAGAGGGAGCGGGATGAGGATGTTGAGGCGGCTGCTGCTGCTGCTGCTGCTGCTGCTGCTCCTCCTCCTCCTCCTCCTCCTCCTCCTCCTCCTTCTCCCTCCTCCTCCTTCTCCTCCTGGAGCCACCCAGCTTGGGCCTGGAGTCCAGGCCCAAGCCGGGTCGCCTGAGGAGGCCGTTCTCGAGCGCCACGTGAGCGACGCAGAAGAGCAGGGTCCTCTGCGCCGACGTTCGCGCGTAAGCGTTCGTTACGCGTGGTAAGCTCGCGCGTGAGCGCCCTCTTTTCCCAGGTGGCGTGCCGCTGGCGCGCAAGCCGCGGCGTGATTAAGGTCGCTGTGTCATCTCGCGTACTGTTTTTTTTTGGGACCGTCGCTCAAGTGGCATGGGAGCCACACTGGCATCGCCCGTCGGAGCCACATGCGTTGGCACCCGCCATATTGGGCCGGGGAGGGAAGAAGTCACAGGGGGGAAACGGAGGGCGGACGATCTAGATGTCTGCAATTGTGCATGTGCGAAGCCAGGGGTACGACGGCCGCAATTGAGCACTACCAGGTACAAGCACAGCATGAGCTGACAGGCGACGCAGTACCGGTATCTGAGTTGCCAGCCGTTGTCCAGCACAGAGCGAAGCAGGGCTGGTGGCGAAGAGAATCCGAGCTGCTGGTTTTGGCGTGCGTGCCCTTTTCCTGCGTGCGTAACCGAATCTATCCCCCAGGGTCTGTAGCCCGTTTTCCGCCTTTGTGGGGGGCCTGCTCGGCCCCTAAGATGGGTGCGTGCGTCCGTAGACGGCCTTAAACTGGGGCCAATCGACCCCGATGACAGCCAGTAGTTGCTGCAGACGGCGCCAGAAAAGTCCCACTCCCAAAGCATGGTGATTCACAGACCACCGATCAAAAGCGCGTCTTTGCATTCCTGGCCCAGCCAGGAGGGCGCATACCCCCTCCTCGGCCCAGAATGGGCCAGGCCTGGGCAGTGGATGTGTATAGATCCCGTCGCCCTACGGCGCCCTCCAGCGCAAGCTCGAGCTCGCAGAAGCGAGCGTCAAGGAGGCGGCGCGGGCGCGGGCCCCTCGGCACGTCGAAGATGAACAACTGCCATAAACATAAAACTTTTGGCGCTCCGCGCGGATGTCTTGGATCCGCGCCGGGCCCCCGGCGGCGCCGGGCGCGCTCCGCGCGCCAGGAAGGGGGGCCCGGCGCAGATCCGCGGCATCCGCGCGGAGCGCCAAAAGTTTATAGTTATGCCGTTGTTATTTCTCTAGTCGCCCTGCGGCGCCCTCGAGCGCAAGCTCGAGCTCGCAGGAGGGAGCGTCGAGCAGGCGGCGCGGGCGCGTGCGCTGTCGGCAAGGGTCTGGAGGGAAAGAAACACACAGACACAGAACTAATCGTCGACTCCCAGGACAAGATGGGAACGTGTGGGAAGTGGGGGGGGGGGGAACACGAAAGCCCAGAAAGCACATGGGAAAACAATGTGGAATCCTGGGCTTTGAAATGTGTGTCTATTTCTTTGTGTGTCCCTGGGCCCCTTTAATAAGGGAGCGGAGAATTACGTAAACATAAAACTCGGAGGTCCGGCGGACCTCCGCGTTTCTATGTTCATGTCATTGCTCGTTCCCCTATTTAAGGGCGACTCCTCCCGCCGCGCGCCCTGGGCGTCGCCGCTTGCGCGGCGCCGCCCGCACGCGGGCGGCGCGGCGCGGGCTGAAGCTTCAGAAGGCAACAGCGGGGGCGCATGTAGAAAGGGGACGCATACCAGAGGCTGTGATTCAGTGGGCCCGAGCTCGAGCTCAAACGTTGGTCGATCCGACCAGACGTACCCAGACCTCCCCTGCCAGGTTGATTTTTGTCCAGCGGAGCTTCAGGACATCCACGGGCGGCCGAAAGCGGCCAAAAAAGCCGGCCTGCCCGTGGCGCCCCGCGAGGGAGTGCTCCCCGTGGCAGTCGACGGCCCCGCGCGGCCTCGCCACGCGCGGCCCTGGGCAGGCCGTGCCGCACCCGGCGAGGGCGCGAGAGAGGCGGGGAGCTCCGCGGGCAGGCGGCGACTGTTTTCCACTCCTCCCGCTCTCAGGGGAGGCAGGCAGGGGGGCCAATTTTTCCCCACTTCTTCAGGGGGGGCAATTTTAATCATCAATTTGTTGTTCCCTCTCTCAGGGGGGGGGGGCCGACCTTTTTCCCACTTGCAGCCTCCAGGGGCCCTCCTCCCGGCGGGGGGGTTCTTGAGCGAGCGGCCCACCCCCCCGTCCGTCCTCCTCCCAAAAGACTTGATCGAGCTGCCGACCCAGGCAGGGCCTCGAGGAGAGGAGGGGGCCAATCTCTTCTTCCCACTTTCAGCCTCCGGGGGCCCTCCTCCCGGCGGCCCTCCTCCGGCCTCCGCGGGGGCGGCGGCGCGGCGCGGGAGCTTTTTCTGCGGCAGACGCCCGTCCGGCGGCGGCGCCCCCGCCGCGGGCTGCCCCTGCTCGGGGGCAGCGGCGGGAGGGGGAGCCTCCACAGGAGGAGCATCTGAAAAATATCCCAAAACCATAAAGCAGAACATCAAAATAGCCAAAAACCATCAAACCATACCCCAAAAAACACCAAAATAGCAAAAACACATGCAAAAAAAATGACCCAAACCACCAACATTGTCAAAGATGGTCAAGTAATGGTACATCACAGGACGATCAAGTCGAACAGACGGTCAGGGGACGGTTCCCCGACCATGTTCGATACTGTTTGCATTTTTCTGTGTGTGTCCTTTTTCACGGCTCTGCCAAGAAGGCCCGCCTGGTAGTCACCACCCACCAAACCACCCCAACCCAACCCGAAGGCTCAGATTTACAGTCGATTTCCAGTGGGGGGGGGGTCGGGGAACATCTAAAAAACACGCGTGGAACCCTTACCCCCCCCAACCCGAAATTCGGGTCTTCGGGTTGGGTTGGGGTGGTCTGGTAGGCAGTCAGGTAGGGGGACGTGCCCGACCGAGCGCACGGGGGGCGACGCTTCGAGGCTCGAGGCCTGCGGTGCTCCTCGGAGGAGGAGCGGCCGCCTCGAGCAGGAGCCTCTGGCGCTCCGCGCGGCTCTCGTGGATCTGCGCGGGGCTCCCCTCCCCCGGCCGCCCTGCGCCCCGGGCGCCGCCCCTGGCGCGCTGAAGCGCACCAGGGAGGGGGGGTCCAGCGCAGGTCCAGGAGATCCGCGCGGAGCGCCCACGTTTATGCAGTTGCTGCTCCTTCTTCTTCTCCTTCCTCCTCTTCGTCTTCTTCTTCTACTTTTTCTTCGTCTTATTGTTATTATTATTATTATTAATACTCGTATTATTAATATTATTATTATTATTATTGTTATTATTATTATTATTATTATTGTTATTATTATTATTATTATTACTATTACTATTACTATTACTTTTACTATTACTATTACTATTACTATTACTATTACTATTATTACTATTATTACTAGTATCACTATTATTATTATTAGTAGTAGTATTATTATCAGTATTATTATTATCATTAGTATTATTATTATTATTATTATTATTATTATTATTATTATTATTATTATTATTCGTCTTCTTCTTCTAGTTCGGACGTGTTCGTGGCTTCTCGGCGGCTTGCCAGCCTCGGGGTGCTCTCCAGCAGCTGCGCCTCGCCGAGGGCGTTCCGGGGGCGCGCGGGTCGTCCCGAACGGCCGCCGGAGCGCCGAGTTATATGCCACAGACACCGAGAGGTCAGCGTTCTGGGGGATAGGCCGAGGGGAGGATGCATCGACGCCCCAGCGCCCATGGATCGCCGATGGGGTCCCGATAGCGCACCCCGCCCAGGGGCGAGCGAGTTCGCCATCGGGGGGCGTGTACCGCTGATCGATCGGCGACGCATCGCCGATTCCAGGTCGATGAGCCCCCCCCCCGGGGCCAGTCTAGCTCGGGGGCGGCTAAGAGGGCTGTGATGACCAGGGAGGAGTGGATATCATGGCGGGGGCCATGACATCTCCCCAGATGTCGCGGCGCCCCCCCGTTTCGTCAGTGCGTCCCTTGCACCCCCCCTGGTCCGCGCACGTGGCCCTCTTGGACGCCCCGGGCTAACGTTCCATCTCGCCTGCGCGCCATCCTCGGCCCCGGCAGGGCGCGGAGGGGCCTGCGCCCGCGCCTTCCGGCGCCAGCTCGTGCCCTCGCGGTTCTCGAGCGCCCGCGCGGCTGGCGGAGGCGCAGCCCCGCGGCGGCTGCTTAGGGGGTCTACAGGGAACTCCTGGAGGGCTTTGGGAAGTTCCCGCTCGGGGATCCTCCTCCCCTTGCCACCCCTGCCCCCTCCTGCTCCTCCTCCCCCTGCGCCTCTTCCTCCTCTTCCTCCTCCTCCTCCTCCTCCTCCTCGCTTCCCCCCTCTGCCTCCCCTCCGGGCCCGCTCCCTCCTCCGCACCGCCCTGCTTTTCTTTTTTTTTATTTTATTTTCTTTTGCGCTTTTTTTTTTTTTTTATGTACTATGTTTTCCGCCTCCTCCTCTCATCCTGCTCCTCTCCTCTTCATCTCCTCCATCTCCTCGTCCTCCTCCTTCGCTTCTCCACTCGGCTCCCTTCTGGGCCCGCTCACTCCGCTCTGCCCTGCTTCTTCTCCTCTTCCTCCTCCCCTCCCTACTCCTCCTTCCTCCTCCTCCTCCTCCTCGCTTCCACCCTCTGCCTTCCCTCTGGACCGCCCCCTCCTCAGCAGCTCTGCTTCCTCTCCTCCTGCTTCTCTCCTCCTCTCCTCCTCCTCCTCCTCCTCATCTCATCCTATCTCATTCCTCTTCCTCGGTTCCTCCTCCTCCTTCTCCTCCCCTCGTCCTTCTCATCCTCCTCTTCCTCCTTCTCCTCTGCTCTACACCCCTCCTCCTCCTCCTCCTCCTCCTCCTCCTCCTCCTCCTCCTCCTCCTCCTCCTCCTCCTCCTCCTCTTGCTCCTCTTTCTCCTCCTCCTCTGCTCCTACACCCTTCCTCCTTGTCCTCCTCCTCTTTGTCCTTCTCCTCCTCCTGCTCCTGCTTCTGCGCCTGCTCCTCCTCCTCCTCCTCCTCCTCCTCCTCCTCCTCCTCCACCCTTCTCCCCCACTCCTCTCTTCCCGTCCTCCCCTCCAGGTGGTACACCGGGGAGGCATGTCGGGACGACGGCCTCGACGACGACAGCGACGAGGACCCGCCAGTGCGGTCATCATTGTCGGTCGTCGAGGGGGACGTCACGGGGCGGGTGGACGACCCCAGGAAGTCGACGCAGTGGCAGTGGCCGGGGGCCAGAGAACGCTGGGGAATCGGCGTGCCACGGCGAAGATTGGGAGGCAGGTGGTGAGGAGAGGCACTGCGAGAGAACGGACTAGAGTCCCGCCGGAGGATGAGGGAGGATGGAGGAGGGGGGATAGTAGAGTTAAGTCGGGCATGTTCCTCTACAGGAGGAATATTCAAACATAGTCTGGGGACGATTTTTTGATTATTATTTGATCCTTTTGGAGTATTGTTGGGGTATTTTTTGTTCGTTCAAAACCCGCCTGCAGGGGACATGCCCGACCTCAGGGTAGAGGCACCTGCTCGGCCAAACCTCCTGGCGGGGGATGGGAGATTTTCGATCGGGGCAGCGCGGGGGAGCCGACTGCTTCCGCCTGGCCGGGGAGGAAGCGGGAGCTGCCTGTGACAGCCACTTCTTCCCTATTGAGACCCCGACCCCCCTTTGCGTTAAGACGAGGGGTGCTCAGCTGGACAGGCGGTTTCAGGACCACCCTCATCAACCGTTAGCAGCAGCAGCAGCAGCAGCAGCAGCAGCAGCAGCAGCAGCAGCAGCAGCAGCAGCAGCAGCCTGTGGCAGCCGCTGCCCGGCTGAGCGCGGCTCGGCTCAGCCGGCTCACCTGGGCGACGCAGAAGAACGGGGTCACCTGCGCCGACGCTGGTGCGTGAGCTGCCCGCGTAAGTTCGCGCGCAAGCGCCCTCGTCTCCGCGGCAGCGTGCCGCGCGGGCGGCCCGCGTAAGCCACCGCGCAAGGTCGCTGCGCCATCTCGCGCAGGACCCGTCTGCGATCGTCGCTCACCTGCGCCTGCTGCAGTCTCCTCCTCCTCCTCCTCCTCCTCCTCTTCCTCCTCCTCCTCCTCCTCCTCCTCCTCCTCCTCCTCCTCCCCCTCCTCCCCAGACTGCGGGTGCTGGCCCGTGCGCAGCCGCCGCATCTTGGCGCGGTGGCCGCAGGGCCCGCGGCGGCGGCGCGAGCGGCCAGGGGATCGGCGGAGGGCGACGCGGCCTCGCCTGGATAGCGCGCGCCGCCCCGGAGATTCCACAGAGGGCGCGGGCACAGCCCGCGGCCCTCCGGTGGCCCCGCCTCTGCCCCGGGTCGCGCGGCAGTCGGCTCCGAGGAGAGGCTCGACCCTCCCGCGCCCAGGGCAGGTGCCCCCTGGACAGACGAGGCGCAACCCCTCCTCCTCCTCCTCCTCCTCCTCCTCCTCCTCCTCCTCTCACCTCCTCCTCCCTCCTCTCCTCCTCCTCCTCCTCCTCCTCCTCCTCCTCCTCCTCCTCCTCCTCCTCCTCGGGTCAGCCCAAGAAAACAGCACAAGACCACTGGGGTTGCCGATTTCGGTACGAGCAGTGGCAGCGGGGGCGTGAGAAGCGACGCAGCCTTGACTCGCCTCGGCGTGAACGGTGGTCGGCGGCCAGCCCAGGGGGGGAAGTGAGATGGGGCGGGCCTTCTCAGGAGGCTCTAAAGTCCCCCGGCCTCCAGAGAAGTTATCTTGGTCTGCCCCGAAGGCACGGGGCACTTCTCGGAAGGCGCGAGGGCTGCCGAGCAGTCCCGCCGCCTTCTGAGAAGGCCTTCTCCTTCTCGCTTCTTCCCCTTGCTCGCCGCCAAAGCGGGCTCGGCCGAGAGCGCCAGTGTCGACCACGCCGGCTGGTGCCTCGTCGGGCGGGGTCGGCGGCTTGCTTGTCCGCGCCGCAGCCTCTGAATTCTTTGTAATGCCTCGCGCATCCCCGGCAGCCCATCCAGGCGAGGTGCCCATGAGAGCTGATTGGGTGATGAGGCTGAAAGAGGGGAGGGGGATGAGGAGGAGGAGGAGGAGGAAGAAGAAGAGGAATATTAATAACAATAATACTAATAATAGTATTAAGGATAATAATAATACTATCAATAACAATAATCATAACAACCATAATAGTATTACGAATAATAATACTAATACTACTAATACTACGCATACTAATACTAATCATACGAATAATACTAATAATACTCACAGTAATAATAATACGAATACTGATGACAAGAAGAGGGGGAGGAGGGGGAGGAGGAGGAGAAGGGGAAAGAGGAGGAGGAGGAGGAGGAGGAAGAGGAGAAAGAAGAAGAGGAGCAGGAGGAGCAATAGGACCAGGAGGAGGAGGAGGACCAGGACCAGGACCAGGAGGAGGAGGAGGAGGAGGAGGAGGAGGAGGAGGAAGGAAACAAGGAAAGAAGTAAGGAAGGATGAGGAGGAGGCTGCGGACGATGGCAGTGTCGCGAAGACGTGCTCAACTCTGGTAAACTCTTCTGGGAGAAGCCTCAGGGCCTGTACCAAGGGCGAGGGCTTACCGGGGCAACACACCGAGAAAAGCACATCTGGCCAGACCATGAGGCGACGCGCCTGTGGCGCCGCGCACGAGCTGCCATTCTTGCCAACTGGGTCAGCTGTGAGGGCGGGGGAGCAGGGTCGGGGGAGGGGGAGGGGACGAGGGCGGCGAGGCGAAGGAAAAAGAGGGGGAGCCCCGTCCTCTGGGTCAAGAGACAGATCATCAGCCTCGCCGCGCCGGGAGACGGGCCTGGCGCCTCCGGCGGGGGAGGGGGAGGAGCCAGCAGGAGGCGAGGGCGAGGGAGGAAACCAACGGCCAACCTCCAGGTCACCTCGTTTCCTGGGAGTCGTGGTCCGAGCGAATTCGGGCGTCTCCCAGAACTCTTCTGTCAACTTCGCTTGGAACTCTGAGAGCTCTGTGCAATCTCTTTCCTTCCCCTCCTCAGGGGCCACATCTGAGGTGGAGGGAGGAGGCAAATCGTCTTCTGGGTCGGAAGGCCATGCGCTTTGTACTGCATCGTGCATTGCCTGACCGATTGCAGCACACATTATGTCGGGGCAGGTCTTTGTGGAGCTGGTCCTGAAGGGTTAGCTATCTTCCCGTTAGCCCAATAGTATGCAGTGTACTCCCGTGCCATAACAACATCTCCCCCCACTCATAGCAGTAAGATGCTGGTGCATCTTCGGAAGCCACAAGGCGAGTATCTTAGTGGGGGCTCTGCCTATGGACTCCGGCGGAACATCCTGCAGGGAGCATTGGTCAAAGTCGATGGTGATGACAACTGGGCAGCTCTCGAGAGACCTAACTGCGAGCCAGGTAAACCTGGATATTGCTTGTGGCTTCCAAGCCGTGGAAATGGCAGTAGTAGTAATAGGTGTAGTATTAGTAGTAGGAGTCGTAGTAGTAGTAGTAGTAGTAGTAGTAGTAGTAGTAGTAGTAGTCGTAGTAGTAGTAGTAGTAGTAGTAGTAGTAGTAGTAGTAGTAGTAGTAGTAGTAGTAGTAGTAGTAGTAGTAATGGTAGTAGTAGTCGTAGTGGTAGTCGTATTTGTAGTCGTAGTCGTAAGCGTAGTCGTAGTCGTCGTAGTCGTAGTCGTAGTCGTAGTCGTAGTAGTAGTAGTAGTAGTAGTAGTAGTAGTCGTAGTAGTAGGTAGTAATAGTCGTAGTAGTAGTAGTAGTAGTAGTAGTAGTAGTCGTAGTTATAGTAGTAGTAGCGTAGTAGTAGTAGTAGTAGTAGTAGTAGTAGTAGTAGTAGTAGTAGTATGAGTAGTAGTAGTAGTAGTAGTAGTAGTAGTAGTAGTAGTAGTAGTATGAGTAGTATTAGTAGTAGTAGTAGTAGTAGTAGTAGTAGTAGTAGTAGTAGTAGTAGTAGTAGTAGTAGTAGTAGTAGTAGCAGTAGCAGTAGCAGTAGCAGTAGTAGTAGTAGTCGTAGTAGTATTAGTAGTAGTAGTAGTAGCAGTAGTAGTAGTCGAGTAGTAGTAGTAGTA
>CAUYUJ010022506.1:0-30000 GCA_963575745.1 Prorocentrum cordatum
GGACCACTCTGGGCTCCGACAGTTCGTCCACGCCGTGCGAGGGTGGGCCAGGGGTACCATCGAGACCCCGAAGTGAGGACCACTCTGGGCTCCGACAGTTCGTCCACGCCGTGCGAGGGTGGGCCAGGGGTACCATCACGACCCCGAAGTGAGGACCACTCTGGGCTCCGACAGGTTGTCCACGCCGTGCGAGGGTGGGCCAGGGGGTACCATCGAGACCCCGAAGTGAGGACCACTCTGGGCTCCGACAGGTTGTCCACGCCGTGTGAGGGTGGGCCAGGGGCACCATCAAGACCCCGAAGCGAGGACCACTCTGGGCTCCGACAGTTCGTCCACGCCGTGTGAGGGTGGGCCAGGGGCACCATCAAGACCCCGAAGCGAGGACCACTCTGGGCTCCGACAGTTCGTCCACGCCGTGCGAGGGTGGGCCAGGGGTACCACCAGGACCCCGAAGTGAGGACCACCCTGGGCCCCGGAGGGGCTTTGATCCTCGGGCCGCTCCTCAGACGTCTGCCGCGCAGCCTGCCTGCGGCCTGGGCCCGCCGTGGCCAGGAAAGACGAAGCCGAGCCTCATGATGCGTGCCTCGCGGTCGCACGACGACTGTAAGGGAGCGCGGCGGGGTGGTGGGGGAGAGCTGGAAAGGGGATCCAGCTGAAAAGGCGGTGGTGCAATGGATTTCGGGCAGCTGTACCGTAAGTGCATTGCGCCGCAGACTTGTCTTGCACTGCATTGCAAAAAGATGCATTGCACGCGGAAATCCAGCAAGCAACACATCTGCGCCCCGGAATGTATGGCCCGCCCCAGATGCATTGCAACCCCACAGATCGATTGCACCAAGGCTGTTGCACCACCCCCTTGTCACTGGACCCCCTTTTACGGGGAACAAAAGGTGGCATAACCATAAAAACTCGGAGGTCCGCGCGGATTTCTCGGATCGGCGCTGGGGCCCCCCGGCGGCACCTCCGGCGCCGCCCCTGGCGCGCTCCGCGCGCCAGGGAGGGGGGTCCAGCGCCGATCCGAGAAATCCGCGCGGACCTCCGAGTTTGTATGTTTATGCCACGGGTCAACCCGAGTGAGGGGGGGCGAGGGGTACGGTTAAGTCGGGCCTGCCCCCCTGCAGGGGGAGTTTCGACGAAAAATAAAAAATACCCCCAAAATAATCAAAAAATAATCCAAAAATGGTCTGGGGATTATTTGTTGGGTATTTACCTAACAGCTTTTGCTGATAGGTTTCTAGTGGTGTCAAAAGAGAGCATCTGGACTCCACAAGGGGGTCTGGGCGGGTGCCGGGGAGGAGGGCCGGGAACAGAGCCGGCTCGTTTTAAGCCAACAGTCACACACTTCGTGCTCTTCGACCTCCCAGAACTCCATTCCCGGGCCACATTTTGAATGCCCGGAGCCAACTGTAGGCAACTTCGTGCCCTTCGACTTCCCAGAACTCTTTTCCGGGCCACATTTTGGATGCTCGGAGCCAACTGTAGCCACTTCGTGGTCTTCGAGTTCCCAGAACTCCATTCCCGGGCCACATTTTGATGCCCGGAGCCAACTGTAGGCCACTTCGTGGTCTTCGAGTTCCCAGAACTCCATTCCTGGGCATGATTTTGAATGCCCGGAGCCAACTGTAGGCCACTTCGTGTTCTTCGAGTTCCCAGAACTCCATTCCCGGGCCACATTTTGAATGCTGAGGCAGGCTGAGGCTGAGGCAGGCTGAGGCTGAGGCAGGCTGAGGCTGAGGCCGAGGCTGAAGGCAGACTGAGCTGAGGCTGAAGCAGCTGAGGCTGAGGCTGAGGCAGGCTGAGGCTGAGGCTGAAGGCAGGCTGATGCTGAGGCAGGCTGAGGCTGAGGCTGAGGCTGATGCAGGCTGAGGCTGAGGCAGGCTGAGGCTGAGGCCGAGGCTGAAGGCAGACTGAGGCTGAGGCTGAAGCAGGCTGAGGCTGAGGCTGAGGCAGGCTGAGGCTGAGGCTGAGGCTGAGGCTGAGGCTGAGGCAGGCTGAGGCTGAGGCAGGCTGAGGCTGAGGCTGTGACTGCACTGTTGCCGTTGCCACTGCGACTGTCATCGCGAATGCGACTACGACTGCGAGAACAACAGAATTCTACAACTGGATTCTCATCTGAATCTGAAGGGGAATGCTTCCAGATATGCTCCTACACATCGCTGTTAGGTTGCTTTGCCGGGATAATGTTTTTACCTTTTTGGAGTATTTTGGGGGTATGTTTAATTTTTCGTCGAAAATCCCCCTGTAGGGGGACACGCCCGACATGGGGGTACGGGGCGCGGCGGGGTGGCGGGGGCCGCGCGTCCTGGCGGCCTCCAGCCCGGTGCACGGCCCCGCCGGCGTGCGCGCCCTTCGCGCCCCCGCGGGCCCCGCGGGCGCCACCGCCCGGGGCGCCTGCGGCCACGGTTGGGTCGGGCATGCCCCCCTACAGGAGGATCTTCGAGGAGAAGTTCGAAATATTCCCAGAGTATTCACAAAGAATCGAAAGTGGTCGAAGATCGTCACCGGCGTACTTTTTTGGCTACTTTTGAATATTCCACCTGCAGAGGGACACGCCCGACTTCAGGCCACGGGTGCGGAAAGCCCACCCAGCGTCCTGTCAGGGCCGCAGCACCGCCTGCCTTGCTCCCGGGGAGGAGAGGGAGGAGGACGAAGAGCAAATGGCAGACATGGAAAAATCGTTTGAACGCGAATGTCTTGATCGCTGAAGTCTCGTATGCGAGCTGTGCCCATCCCCGCTGTACCAGCGCCGTGAACGTAGGTGGGTTGGCAGATGATTCCTTCCAATCTCCTTCTGCCCCTTCGGGGATGGATTTGCCCTCCCCCTTATCTCCCATCCGCGCCAGAAGGCAAAGCGTAGGGGATCGCAGGTTGCTAGGGTCTCCACCCCTCCCTTCCCCCACCCTCTGCCCCATCATTCCAAGCCACCCCTGCCTCCAAGGCTTCCAGAGAGCCCCAAGGGGGGCCTGAGGGCATGCGGAGGGCAGAAGCAGGGATGGGAGGAGGGAGGCGGTGGAGGAGGAAGATGAGTGACGCGGGTCGCTGCGGACACAAAACGACGACCCAACACCACAGGATGGCATACCTGATTGGGAAATAGATCCTCGTGGCAAACAGCAAGCAATGCCCTCGAGCCGCTCTGCCCGCGATAGCTCTCACGCCGCAGCGGTCGGCGAGACCAGCCGAAACCGCCCAGCCCGAAACGCTTGCGTTAGGTCGGGCGTGTCCCCCTACAGGCGGATTTTCGACAAAAAATAAACATATCCAAGAAATTATACAAAATTGTTGGAACAAAAAGAAAAAGAGGGGAAACAAAATGAAACAACAAAAAAAAACATGTTGTAACCAATTTGGAGTACTCCTCCTGTAGAGGGACAAGAGCCCGACGTAACGCCTGCGACGCCCCGCGCCGCGCAGGCTGAGCGGTGCTCGCCGCGCTCCGCCGCTGGCCGCCGCAAGGAGCGCGCGCGGCGCCTGGGCCGTGTGGAGGCCCCGCGCCCCGGGCGCCCGTGGCGGCTGCTGCTGCTGCGGCGGGCTCGGCGGGCCGCTGCTGGGGCGGAGGCCTCCCGGCGCGGAGGCGGCGTGCTGGAGGCGCTGGCCCTCCGCGCCACAGCCGTCCTCGGGGGGGGGAGGAGGAGGAGGAGGAGGAGGAGGAGGAGGAGGAGGATGAGAGGAGAGGAGTGGATAGGGAGGAGGAAGAGGAGGAGGAGGAGGGAGGAGGAAGGGAGGAGGAAGAGAGGAGGAAGGGGAGGAAGGAGGAGGAGAGGGAGGAGGGAGAGGCGGGGGGAGGAGGAGGAGAAGGGGGAGGGGGAGGAGGAGGAGCAGGAGGAGGAGGAGGAAGAGGAAGAGGAGGAGGAGGAGGAGGAGGAGGAGGAGGAGGAGGAGGCGGGTCCACGCGCACCAACTCTCCGAGCTGCGCCCCGCAGTGGGGGCGAGGGCCCCCCCGGTTCGCCCGGGGCTCCCCAGCCCCGTGCGAGGACAAATCGAGAACCTCTGAAACCTGGCGGCGCTGGAAGACGTCGCGGGCGCCGCGGCCTTCCCAGAGTGCTCCAGAACGCTCCGAGAGCGTTCTGGAACGCTCTGGAATGGGTTTGTCCTTGTCCTGGCCCCGTGCGACGCGCGCCCCCCAGCTCTGGAGAGATGCGGGTGGCCCAAGCTGGATCTCCCGCTGTGCTGCACAGAGCCATGGGAAGAGACAGACTCAAGTCACGCACGCTGACACTGTAAGGTCGAGCACCCTGCGTCGGATACACGAAAGAGTGGCCCTAGCAGCGGTGACATTTGGTACGCAGGTTGCCGCTCGTTACATGCGGTGCGGCAGTAGCGGCCCGCGTAATGATTGGGCCTGGCCCCCCCGCCCCCCGCGTAAGTGGGCCTAGCCCCCCGCCTTCCCCCCCCCCACGCGTTTCCCCTCGAAGGCCGCGCACCAAAGGTCACTCCGGCGAAGTGTTGCCTCCTCCTCCTCCTCTTCCTCCTCCTCCTCCTCCTCCTCCTCCTCCTCCTCCTGCTCCTCCGCCTCCTGCTCCTCCTGCTCCTCCTGCTCCTCCTCCTCCTCCTCCTGCTCCTCCTGCTCCTCCTCCTCCTCCTCCTCCTCCTCCTCCTCCTCCTCCTCGCTCACTCGCCCACTCACTCACTCACTCACTCACCCACCCACCCACTCACTCACTCACTCACTCACTCACTCACCCCATGGCGCACACCAAGGTGTCCAGCACCTCCACGTGGCCGCGCCGCCGCGCCGCGCGGCGCCGCGCCCGCTTACCGCAACAGAGCGGGCGGCCAGGGACCTCGCGAGAGGAGGAAGAGGCTCCGAGGCCCCGAGGAGGGGGACAGCGGGGACCCCAAGCCCCAGCCACCCACGGGCATGCCCAAGAGGGGCCGAGGCTGGGCCCGACGCCAGAGAGGAGGGAGACGCCAGCGAGGGCGTGAAGAAGAGAGGCGGGGGCCCGCGAGCCCACGAGGGGGATGAGGGGGGAGGGGCCTCGAGGGCCAGGAAAGGGGGGGAAGGCCCACGGCGTTGCACTGCGCTCCTGGTCGCGGCCGCGCCGCAACACCACCCATATAGCCAGCTGCCGCATGCTGCCAGCAGCCAGCCGATTGGGTGGTTGGGTGGTGGTGAGACGCAGGCGGCGACACATCGTCACCCGCTGTGGGATGAGCAGTCGCCGACCCCCAGCCCCCAAGAAGGAAAAGGGGGGTTCGAGGGGCTTCAGGGGCCAAAAGGAGGGGGGCTGAGGGTTCGGACGGGGGCCGATGGGCCGCAGCCCTGGTGGGGCCGTGCGGCACGGCGGCACGCTCAGCCACCCTCACGCGCGGCTGCCGCGGCGCCTTGGGCAGCGCGAGGTGCGCCGCGGCGCCCAGCGCCCGAGCCCGTGCCAACGCCCACGCGGAGGCTGCGCGCGCCCACAGCACCACGTAGGAGCTCGCTCAGATCCCGCTCCGTGGTCGTCTGGTGCTGCAGGTCTATGCCGCCGGCGCAGACCATCCTCCTGCTCTCCGTCCGCGATGCCCGCAACGCTGGGCACTCGCCCAACGTGCTCGGACGTGGGAAGATAGCGCGGCGCGGTGGCAGGATCAGAGCGCGCCGGATCTTCACCTTGGCAGCCGTCTCCGTGATGTCGATGGCCAAACGTAGCTCGGCGTTGTCCATGGCGGCTGTTTACACCTTGGTTTGCGAGAGGGCACTTGGCTCCCCAAGGTGCCGTCGGCTCTCGCATGGCGTTCTCGGCGCCTAGGTCTGCCGTCCATGTCGAGCTCCTCGGGATGATTACGATGGCGCTGCACTGGTTCGCGGTGCGGCACCGTCGGGCCCTCGCCTGGAGCCCGCCGCGCAGGCCCAGCTCCTCGTCGCGGGCGGCGGCCCCCATCAATGCGTAGTTGCCGTCAGCGTTGTCCCGAAGGTTCTTCTTCAGCGCCTGGTCCTTCTCGCTGTCGCCGCCGATCAACCCAGCGATGCCCCCCCCGTCCGTCGCGCCCCCGCTCGTAGCGGCGGGGCGCAGAGGGGTGCTGCTTTCGCGCGCTTGTCGCATGGTGATGGTCGGAAGGTGTATGCGCCGTGGTTCTTCGGCAGGTCGTCGGAGCAGAGGCGGTCGGCCTTCGACGCCGTCGGTCTGCGCGCACCTCTTGGCGGGCGGCAATGCCCTGTCTTCTCTCCATCTTCTGCTCTCTAGCTTCTCGATGGTCTTCGCATCCTCATCCATGAGCCTCTGAGCGTCGGCGCGGCCCATCGGGTCGCGGTTCGTAATGCACGCCTGGAGGCACCCAGTAGCGCGATGGCGCAAGTGGCGGACGAGTCGCGCCCGATCGTGGAAGTCCATGTCGCGGCATTCGCATCGAGATCCGACGGCGTAGAATGGCGCGTCTCCTGCGGGGAGGTGCTTCTTGGCGCGGCGCCTCTTGAGGGGCGCCTCCGTCGAGGAGGCGGCGCCGCAGTCGTAGCGAGCATAATGCGTCGCTTTCGCGACGCTGATCTTGCCGGTGGTCGGACGGGTCGCCCGCGCTGCCTTCGCAGGGCCCGCCCGCCCGCGATCGCTTCCACAGATGGCGCCTGCAGTCCTCGATCTACGACCCTTTTGCGCGCCTCCCAAGCTCTCCTGATTAGCTTGGGCATCTTCTTGTCCCCCGACTTGCAGTGCTCGACCCAACCCTCGACGTCGCCCCTCGACGGCAATTCCCTCTCGCACGCGCGGTCCAGCAGCCAGCCGAAGTCGCACTTCAGCTGCACGTGCCAAGGGCCGTCGGTTCGGAAGGCGACGTCGAGCAGGTCGAGGAGCGTCTCGGGGACATTGCGCACGATGTCGTTGAAGTACCGTAGCCTGCGTGCCGCGGTAGCGGCGTCGAGCCCCGCTCGGCCCGCGGCGACGTAGACCTCCTGATCGGCGACGCCCTGCGCGACTCGATTTCAGCAGCGTGGTCCCGCTGCTGCTCGGTATCCTTTGACGCGTGCTGCTTTCAACTTCTTCTGGTCGGCCGCCGTCATGCCGCGCCAGAGCTCGGCTTGGCATGTGAGCCGCGCGTTGGTCATCGCATCGACGAAATTGGCGCCCGTCTTGGCAGGGAGGACGTCGTCTTTGAAGACGGTCCGCAGCATGGGCTCGAATGCGTTCTCGTGGGCGGTGACCAGTCGTTGTACTTCGGGCCCCCTATGAGCCCTCGGCGGAGATGGCGGTGCCAACGCGCTGATACTCGCTTACGACTTCGATCTCTAAGCCCCATTCGACGGTGGTCAGCTTGGTTGGCTTCTCGTAGAGGTGGAGCTTCGTCTGTTTGGACTTGAGGCCGTTGACGCATGTGAGACCGCTGTCTGGTTCTTCCCGAGGTTGAGCTCCATCGCGCGCGCGCGGAAACTCTCGCGCACCATGTGCGCCATGTGCTTGGCGCGGGCCAGGGTGTCGGTCAGCCCGTTCGAGAGGATGGCGAAGGCAGCGTCGTCCGCGAACTAACGTCATTCACCAGTCTCGGTTCTCCTAGCAGGTTGCACGGAGATTCGGCTCCTCGAGGTTCTGGCATGTACTCAACGACCGAGATGGTGAGATCTTCGTGCAGCATCCTCTGATTTATTGTGATAACCGGTCGCGCGAAAGCCATGTTGAATAGCATGTCGGCCTGCGGGGCCCAGGGCGAGTTCCGCGTCGTGAGACCCCCGCGTCCTCCTGCCCCGCCATGTTGAGCCACGTGAGTCGCTGTGCCTCCATAGCGACGGTCTGTGGGTGAGGGTCGGCGATGCGCTTCTGCAGCAGGTCAGGCTCTGCGATGATGCCGCTCAGGATCGGGCGGAGGGCGCCGGGGAAGTCAGCTTCGCAGCATGCATCGTCGCCGCCATGCTCGAGCCGGGGGATCTGGATCAGCATTTGTCGCACGACGCGGCAGAAAGCGGCCCTCAGGTCGAAGCAGAGTCGCGTGAGTCCGCTTGACGCGCTTAGCGAGATGCTGCAGGCATCGTATCTGGTGGGTCGCAAGCGTGGCGCTTCTCCCTGCACGGCCACCGACCTGGGCATCGAGGTCGATGGTCGTCGCCACGTCTTTGAGCTTGCTACGCTAGAACTTGTAGTGGTGCTTGGCGATGTCGTTGCATAGCGCGATGGACATGCACGCTTATTGTCGGGATGTGTCGCCCTTGCCCTTGCCGATCTCGGCATCTGCAAGCTGATCTTGGTCAGCAGCGGGCGGATCTCTTTCGCGTGACGATGTGGTGCGATGGCAAGCACCTCGTTCGCGATGCCGTCGCCCCGTGGTGCACGACCGCATTTGAATCGCCGCAGGCTCAGCTCTGTGCCCAGTAATGTATGCACGTCCTCTGCGTTGGTGCGCACGTCTTCCAGCACGCTCGTGTTGAACTGGTTGTACCGTCTGGCCACGGAGATGCGGCCCCCCATCACGGCGTCCTCAATCTAGGCGTAGTGTCTGATCTGGGCTGCCGCTAGATTCTTCTCGTCGTCGATCACGTTGTGGTTCTCGTCAAGACGGCATGGCACGACGTTGCCGCCCTTGAATCTGCCTTGCTGGCAGCCCCCGAACTCCGATATCTTCTTTAGCCATCTCCATTCGTTCAGGCCGTCTCCGTTCTGCAGGGCTTCGCTGAGCTGGGAAGCGCACCGATCGCAGTGCCGTCTCGTCGCCGCCCAGGGCAGCGCGGAGACACTTCGCTGTCGCCACCAAGTTTATGTTTACCCCCGCCGCCGCTTCTGAAACGTCGACGGCACCGCCGGCCAGCATACTCATGGCCAGGGCCAGCCGCAGCGTCTCCTGACGTCCTGGCGCGCCCCCGGGGAACAGCAGCTGTTCTTCGCGCGGCAGATGGGTCATCCGGATCTTGAAGTTGCCGCGGGCCGTATTCCATAAGCGCTATTCGTTCTTTGCGTGACGCTGCACCCGAATGAGCCGCATCGATTGCAGGGAAACGTGGAATCGCGTAGGAGTTAGCGGATATTTGGCGAAAGCTTTTGACGACGGTTCTGAAATGCCCCTCGCAATCCTCTGGTAGTGCAAGTTAACGTCGTCGTCCCACGTAGAATCATCTATGTTGAGGGCCTGGCTGCATCGACTCTTCGCGCGCGCGTCGGAGTACTTCGCCCTGCACAGCGATCTACTCGTAGGGTTAGCAGCGAGGGCGGCCGACGCAAACCTGACCTCGCCTCAAGGTCCACGACCGCTCTCAGCGTAGCAGTGCTGCACGCACTCGTAGTACGCGGGTCCCATCATGATGTAGTCGATGCGCTTGTCTTGTCACCCATCAGCCCTGCATGTAGGGCCGTCGAAGCAGCGCGAATTGACCGCTACCACGTCGTGCTCGCGCGCCGCCGAGGCCAGCTGCTCACCATTGACGTCGCTCTTTGGCGCAGCGCCGAATGGTCCGATCCATGGTTCCGCGGTGGAGTTAGCGCCCAGCTGCGCGTTCGCATCTATGAAGATCGCGCCCACGCCGAATGTCTTCGGTTGCGAGCGCGGCGCGCGCGCCACGGCGCACGCCGTCGCGAAGGCCGGGGCCGCAAACTTGACTATGAGGGGCGTCGGCGCGCGGTAAAGTACCCCGAGGTGCTTCTCGGTGAAATGCAAGCCCTTGCCCCCTCTGGAGGCGCAGGGGGTCCCTGCGGCGACGAGCGGGGCGCAGCCGTGTCCTCCCGCGCCCGTTGGCGATCTGAGATGCACATACCCGTCTGCGTCGCCCCGGCTCCGCGCGCCTCCTGCACGCCAATAACGGATACCCGCCGCCAGTCGATGAAGTTGTTCCAAAGGATTCGCCGCCTGTGCTTCTTGAGGTCCCTCGCTTCTGTGCTGGGGGGCTGGCCATTCTTCGTCTTCCTGCATCTCGACTGTGCCAGGGCCATGGCGTTGCACGTCGCAACCTTCACGTATATCTGCGCGGGCGGATGTGGTTTGGGCTCGACTGGAGCACGGCAGCACAGTGCGACGCGCCACGCTGCTTCACGTCGCAGTAGAAGCCCCGTTCGCCTATGCAGGGGCACTTGCTGGCAGCGCTCTGATCGCACTTCCGGAAACACCATTCGAGCTCGGGCAGGTAGTGGATCACGCTCGTGGTCCGCCGCGTGGATCTGCATGTCGATAGCATCCATCATCTGGTTCCAGGGGTCGAAGTCGCGGGACCTTGCGTGTCGGACTTCAAATGCATGGTGGCGCCTGACCTCGCGTGCTAGTATTGCGACACAGCGGGGAAGCTTTTCGAATGGCACGTACACGGCAGCGCTTTTGGCCGCTGCGGCGGCGTGGGCGGAGTCGCTGGCGATGGCGCTGATGCCACTGCGCGTCCCATATTTCAGCGCGTACGCCAACGCCCAGAACATCGCGACCAGCTCCGACGCGGTGCTGCCCAGGGAACCTGCCTCGGTGCACCTCGAGGCCGTCCTGGCACAGGCAGCTGGACTCTAGTGTGAGCCATTGACTTCACATCTGCATGTCATCGGGACTGCGCGGTTGCGTTGGCTTAGCGGGTCGCGCGGGTCGGGCGGGCGCGACGATTCCAGTCGGGCGCGGGCGTCGGCTGTCGGTGGGTCGCGGTGGCGGTACGTCGCTGGAAGTGGTGGTGGGTGGGGGCTCGGCGCACTTGATTGGCATCCATGCACCGACATCACATGGGATTCATGGCGGCCCCACCTCGTCCGGCCACGGCTGGGGGCCATGGCTGGGGGCCACGGTGCCCCCGACGGGGGCGAACCCCAGGCCATGTGCTTGATGCTGCGCGTGGTGGGCTGGGTCGCCGCGGCCCTGCGCTCCGCCTCGTCGGCGTTCGGGCGAGCACCTCCTCCTCTGTGGAGATGGTGGGCGTGGCGAGCTAGGGCGGACCGCGGGGGCGCGGGCAGCGGCCGTCCAACCCCCCCCCCCCCCCCCCTGCCACTCGCCATCCCCGCTGGCAGGCGCGGGCAGCACTCGCCGTGCCCACCCGCCCTTCGAGCCCGTCTCAAAGATTGAACCTTGCCTCGCCAGAGCAGCGGCGCCTCGATGTCGGCGTTGTTGGGCGAGGGCGTCGCCTCGGCATTGGGGGGTCGCACGTTGCCTTGCGCTTCGTCGCGCGCCCAGCTTTTCGCGGCGACTTAAGCCCGAGGTGCCCCCACACATTCGGGGCCCCCTCATGACTGCGCGCCCTAACGCCCCCAGCTCCACGCGGCGACGCCTGCCTGGGGCGTTCCCACGCATTCGGGGCCCCCACAGGACTTTGCGCCCTGACGCCTCCAGCTCCACGCGGCGACGCTTGCCTGAGGTTCCCCCACGCATTCGGGCCCCCCTCGGGACTTTTGCGCCTTAACGCCGTGGGAGGTCGGTAGGTGCAACCGTTCGGCGTTCTGGCCGTCGGTGAGCGGCGGCGTCGGTCGCGCCTCGCGGCTCGGGCCTTGCCTCGCCAGGGGCTCCGCCTCGCGGTCGCGATGCCGGCGGTCGGCGTCGGGGGGCTGAGTAGCTAGCGCATGGGGGGCCGGTCGGGGTCGCGGCGCGCCTGAGACGGGGTTGGGCGCTCGTGTCGAGCGAGGGGCGGTCGGAGGTGCAGGCCAAGGTTTTTCTCGTCGCGGGCCAGCTCGTCGCCGCGCCTTCCCGGGTCGCCCCACGCGTTGTCGCGGCGCTCTTGCCTCCGGCAGAAGGTGACCTGCCGCGTCTCGCCCTCGAGCAGGAGCCTCAACCTCCTTGTCCTCATCCCGAGCATACCCTCTTGATCCTCTTCAGCTGCCAAGTACTTTTTTTCTTCTCCTCCGGGCGCGTTCTCCCCCGCGCCCCCCCCCCCCCCCCCCCCCGCAATGCACTCGATGGCGGGGCCATGCATCCTGGAGGGCGCCTGGTCGCCATGGCGTCGGTGATGTCGTCGGCGGGGTTGTCGCCATCGCATGGGCGTTCTTCTCCACTGGGTCTGTAATCTTCTACATCGGTGAGTGGGCCCAAGCTCGCGGTCAGACGCGACGAGAGCCTGCGCTCGCGATGACCACCTCCAACGCCCCCCCCCCCGCGAATTGCCCTGCGGCAGGTGGCAGGGCCCTTCGAGGTCGAGGCCGCGCTCGGCGGCGTCCAGGGACATGCCGACGACCACGAAGATGGGGGTCTCGAAAAGGGGGCGCACGCTCATGTCGGAGTGCCTGAGGGATGGCGGGGTAGCGCGCCCCGTAGGCCCCTACCTGACCTATCTGCCTCTGGCTGGCCCCGCGCGGGCCCCGTGGCGCCGCTGCACTGCTCCTCCTCGCGATGGGGGAGGTCGTCGACGACGTTGTCGGTGATGCTGCCTGTGGAGACCCCCACAGGATGCCCTTGGCGCGGTAGTGCGCCCCCCAGGCCCCCACCAGGCTGTCGGCGCGGGCGGGCGCATGACGGCCCCGCCGCCGCTGCTGCTCCAGCGCCGGGGGCTGCGATTGCCGAATGGCGGCCCCCTCTGCCTGCCAACGGCCCCGAACGTGGCTCCCTGACGTTGTCGCCGGGCCTTCGCTCAGCTGGCTGGCCCTGGTTGCACTTGTGGCCCAGGGTCATCGATCGAACAGCACCTCCAAAACGGGATTGAATTATGAGGCGCTGCTCTAGGTCGCAGTCGTGCATTCGTGGGCTCTCTGATTCAGCTCATTGGTGCATGTTCGCTGCTGGGCGTGGTGTCTCTGTCTGGGGCACCAGCCCGCTAGCCCGGGAAGCTGCTGCGCGCCCTGGGTCATCATGTCGAGGGGGGGGGGCCTCTACCCTCCTCGGTTATTGCGCCTAGGGGCGCGCCTCGTCTTGCTGCTCGGCGGCGCCGCTGCCGCCGCCGTCTTCTTCTCCCAGGCGCACTGCTCGTCGGCCCCCTCCGTCTGCGAAGCCGCCCCCGTCGTCGACGATATGGACCCTTCTCCTACCGCTCGTGCTTCTGGCGGAGGACGCAGATCGCCGCGATGCTATGCTGCCCTTGCTACTGCCGCCTCTCTTCTTGAGGATCCCGAATCCTCCTCTCCTTGGCCCCTCCGCCTGGATCGGTGTCGGATATCACGATGAAGTCCCGATTCCCGCGTCGTAGTCTTCGTCGGCCGATAGCGTAGGCGAGAAGTTCTCTGGCACCTCTTCCCCCCTCATCTGGCGGCTGCAGGGCGGCTCCATACCGAGCTGGCCGAGCATGACCATGTCCTCGTTGTCTTCGCTGTACTTCCCCCTCTCCTCCTCGGGCATGTAATCCGTCGCGGCATTCCCAATCTGCTCGACGGCGGCCGCCCCCTCGCCCTCGCACTCCTCGAGGCATCGCTCCATCCTTTCTTGGCCGCTTTCCTCCGCCATCTTCTTTTCTTCCGATCTCATGCGTTCCTGCCTGTCCAACTCGATATGGATCTCGTCGCCGTCGAACGCGTCGAGGGTCTCCGTGCCCGACGGGAAAGGGTTGAAGGGGTCGAAGGAATGCGGCGACGGCCCGCGACCCGCCCAGCGGAGGGTCTCCCATTCGAGCTCTTGGAGCTGGCGGTCTGCGGGGGGCCGCGCCGCGTTCCCGTCGATGGCCAACTGACACTGCTCGGCCCCCTCCGCGGCGAGGGCCTGCTCGACACCCTGCCCACACGGGTCTCGCGCGGGCGAGGCATGCACACGCGGCGGGCACAGTGGCGCCACCTGGACTTCGGTTTCTGCACGAGAGGGGTTGCTGGAGTCGGGTCTCCTGCTGATGATGTCGTTGACCACGGGGCCTGCGGCCGGGCGTCTTCTGCGTCGATCGCTGTCTCCAGCTCTTTCAGCAGTTCGACCTCCAGGGCGGCGCGGCGCGAGGCGCCCAAGTCACGGGCCTCGATTTCGGCGCCCTCGGCCCTCAATTCCATTTTTCGGCACTCCTCTTGCCTATAGTATTCTTTATGTTCCAGCATGTACTTCATCTCCTTCTCACGCCGCTGCTGGAAGGTCCACGCGCCGTTGGCCCCCCCGACGTCGCCGCTGCAGGGCGCGCCCGAAGTGTTGCTGGACTGATAGCTGCTGCGCGGCGCCCTGCTCCTTCTGGTCGTGGACAATTGCCTCGCGGGTCTCTTCTGTCCGTTCCCACTGCTACGCTCGCGTGTCCTCCAGCTTCCTGGCGGCGCCCCTGGCATGCATGGCAGTACTTCTCGCTTGGCCTGCAGCGCTATCTCCGCCCGTCGCGCCTCGGCTTCTCCAGCTCGCGCCTGCGCGCGCAGGTCGTTGGCGGCGCGGCCCTGTTCGTCGCGCACTTCCCGGTTCCTCTTCATGGCCTGTTTCCTCATTTCTTCTTTGTGCGCTCTGAACTGGGCCCGTCTTCCTGGAACCGCCCCCTCTGGATGTCGAAGTTCCGCTGGAGCTCCGCTCCTAACTCCCCCTCATGTTCCTCCTGTCTCTTCCTGCTCTTGGCCCCTGTCTCAGCAGCCTTCTCCTCCTCCCTCCGACATTCCGCTGCGAGCCGCGCCGCCCGTAGCCCCTCTCCGTTCATATTCTCGGTGCCTCGGCGCTCGGCTGCGGCCACTCGGTCGGTCTGGCTGATCTTGGCCAGGATCGCCCTCTGGAAGTCGGCGTCGGACTTGGCTCGGTCCTGCACCGCCTCGGCAAGGCCCCCCATGACGCGGTGGACCCCGTCGCCCACAAGTGACGCTGGAGCCGAGGCTGCCGGGGCTGCAAACGGGGGGGCGGCTCATGGCCTGCAGGGCGGGCTGGGCGGCCGCGCACCCTGCTAGCCTCGCGGTAACCGATGGCGTCGTCGTCTTCGTCCTCGGCGCCCGCTGCATCTTCGTCCGAAACCCCGAGCTCATCGCGGACGTCCAGTATGTTCTTGCGCTTGTCAGTGAGTTCTGCGAGGCTCTTCTGCCAGCGGTCACGCTCATTCTGGGCTTTATATATCTGCCGATCCAAGAACTCGGGCTACTCGTGGATGTGCTTGGTCCGTCTGTAGGCAGGCTGCAGTGACTGTTGGACGAACCTGATGACCCCATATATTCCTCGATCTCTTCTGGGTTCTCCCCTGCACCCCTGGCGGCAAGCACGCACAAAACGAGAGACTCCATCCGCTGCTTCACCTCGTCGCGCTGCAGCTCGAGGTGCTGGCCGTGCAGAGGGGCCTGAAATGCACCATGCGTCGCCGCATCCGCCGCTCTCGCGATGGGGATGCCCTCGATGACTTTCTCGAGGCTCGCAAGGAACGGGCAGCTGGCACCCTCGCCGCGCTGCCTGCGTGCTGCAAGGGTATGTGTCCTCTTGCCGTTCCATCTCTGTCCCTGCTGCTGCTGCGCCGTCTGCTGCTGCTGATGCTGGGGTTGCCGTGGCTGCTGCTGCTGGCGTTGCTGCTGCGGTTGCTGGTGTTGCTGCGGGCGGGGGCCTCTCTTGCGAGATGATGCCCGTGAGGTCTCTCGGCACAAGGATCTCCACGGCGCATTAGTATGCCAGCTCTCCTCCGTCCAATCATCATGACGCCCTGGAGCACCATCGGAGCACCTGTGCGTCATTTTGTCGTCTGCGCGCTGTGGCTGCTGCTGGTGACGCTGGTGCTGCTGGGCGGAGTGGTGCTGGTCCAGCACCTGTGCCTCCGAGCGGAGGCTCGGCAGCACCCTGGCCTCTGCGCGCCGCTGCCTGGCGCGGCCGTGCCAGGCGGGCTCGCCGACGGTGCGCAGCGTGGCGCCGCCTCCAGCGCGGCCTGGCGGGGGGGCAGGCGTCCGCGCTCGCCGCCTCCTCGCAGGTGGCGGGGCCGAGGGGGGCCGCTGGGGGCGCCTTGGGGCCCTCGACTCCGCCTCGGCAGCTCGGCGGCGCCCGCGGGCGCGCGACTGCTGCGGCTGCCGATCGCAGCCGCCGCGGCGCGCGGCCACGAGGGACAAGGGGCGGGCCGACGACGACGACGGCTGGCCCCGCTCTCCCCAGCCCGTGGCTCTCCTCCTCCTCCTCCTCCTCCTCCTCCTCCTCCTCCTCCTCCTCCTCCTCCTCCTCCTCCTCCTCCTCCTCCTCCTCCTCCTCCTCCCCGAAAAGCCGCGCACCACCAAAGGTCACTCTGGCGAAGTGTCGTTCTGGTGTAGATGTGGAGCTGCCCCACCCAGAGAGCCCGGGGTTACGTTTAGGTCGGGCATGTCCCCCTTCAGGCGGTTTTTGGACGAGAAAGAAAAATAGCCAAACAATACTCAAATAATACCCCTAAACAGTCAAAACATCGTCCTCAAACTATGTTTTGACTTGTTTTGACTCTTCCTCCTGTAGAGGAACACGCCCGACTCAAGGTTACATCTCGAGAGGCACGCGAGCAGACCTTTCAGGAGCAGCGCGCACCGAGCGCATCAGGCGGCTTCAGGTGGCCATGGCTGGGGCATCCGCCTCTCCACGTGCCCCACTTAAGCCGTGTGAGCCGCAGTACGACAGGAGGCAATACATCGAGTGCACGGTTTCCCCCGGGGCCGTAGGCGAACCGCCGAGGAGGAGGAGGAGGAGGAGGAGGAAGGAGGCGCAGAAGGAGGAGGAGGAGGAGAGAGGAGGAGGAGAGAGGAGAGGAGGAGGAGGAGGAGGAGGAGGAGGAGAAGGACGGGTCGCCTGAGCCCTTCGGAGAAACCCTTCCCATTCGGCCCTGCTCCGGCCAGATACGGAGGAGCACACGCTCCCCTCTGTTTCCCGAAATCGGGCCGGTCAAAACCTCTCCTGCCCATGCACTCGGATGGGGCGCCAACCGCCCTGCGGGGAGATCTTGCTGGCCGTGCCATGGCTACGACAAACCTACAGGCCCTGCCGGAAACCGCCGCGATCCGCACCCGAGAAGCGGAATTCGTCGAGAACAAATCCTGAAGAAAGCGAATCCTGGGCCCCGAGGCTCTCCTGAAGACCAACTCGTCTTCATGGTAGAAACTGCTTGACAGTCCTGGGGCTCGTAGGAGGGATCCAGGGACCCGGAAACTTGGAAAAACCTTCCAGTACCCCTGTATTGCAGGACCCGCTCTCCATGCTAAGGGGCGAGCTGGCATCTGTCAAAATAGGTTGCCGGAGGGCGGCCAGCAGACCAAGGCCGACCACTCAAGCACTGTGGACTCTGAAGCCGCCCTGCTGGACGCCAACCCGCCCTCCCCTCCCCTCCAGGAGCGCAGGAGCAGGGACGAAGGAGAAAGGACGCGGAGACTGCGGCGTACTTCTTCCGACCGTATGGCGAAGAGAATAAAAGGAGGGAGACTCGGACGGGGAAGCGAGAGGGTGGAGGGGGGAGGCACGAACGGAGGGAGGGGGGACGACAAAGATGGACCAAGCAGCACGAGGACAGAGAAGGGACGAGGATGGACGAGGATGGACGCGGGAGGATCCAGGCCGACACGCCTGGGGCTGAAGGGGGCAGTCATGAATGGAGCGAGGAGGGAGGGGACGACGACGGGAGCAGGGAGCGGGGAGGGATGAGGCGGGGGAAGAGGGAGAGGAGGAGGAGGAGGAGGAGGAGGAGGAGGAGGAGAAGCAGGAAGCCGGGGGCTGGCAGCCGCCCTCCTCCGCGCTCCCAGGCTCCAGCTGCTGCAGCTGCCTGCCGCTCCTGCTCCTGCGGGGGGCCCAGGGCTGCCGCCCGGGCGCCGGACCCCTGCCTCCGCCTGGGCAGTCGAGGCCAGTCTGGCGCCAATCTGGCAGGCCCAGTCTGGCAAATGGGGGCAATCTGGCGAGGGAGCCAACGCGAATCCAGTCTGGCGAATGACCCAAATCCTCCCATTGGGCCAGGCCAGATTGGCCCTTGGGGCCCAGTCCAATCTGCCAGTCCGGCCTTCGACTACCCAGTCCGCACCCCTTGCCGCACGCACGGGGAGGAGCACGAGGGAGAGAGGAGGGGAAAGGGAGGAAGGGAAAGGATGGGCAGGGGAAGGACGGGAGGGGTCGTAGCTCTGGCGGGCACGCGCAGCGCAGCGTCAGAGAGCGGGCCCTCGTCGCCGTGCGCCCTCCTTCCCCCGCTCGCTCCCTCCACCTCTCCCAGCCCCTCCTCGTCCCTCCCCTCCTGTCTCTCCTCCCTCCGCCCGCGCTTCCCCACGCCACACCTGGGGGGGGCGATCTCCCCTTCCTCACTCGCCCCCTGCGTCACTCCCCGCGGGACGTGCAACGCGTGGGCATCCCGTGTAGCTTGCACAGCAGATGACAGGCTTTCGCGTTGTAGCCATGCATCACAAGTTGGGCCAACTGCTCAGGTCACTTGGGTGCAAGTGGATTCTGGCTCGAGCGGGTCTCAACAGAGGCTACCCGAATGCCGGCCTACACGAAGAAGTGGCCCCAGGCAAGAGTGACCCGTGGTGTGCAGCTTGCCGACCGCTGCGACAAAGGCGGCCCCCCGCACCCCCCGGACGAGGTGCAGGACGAGGAGGAGGACGAGGAGGAGGAGGACGAGGAGGAATTAGAGGAGGAGGACGAGGACGAGGAGGAGGACGAGGAGGACGAGGAGGAGTTAGAGGAGGAGGTCGAGGGTCACTCTGGCGCAGGGCCACTCTCACGCGTGGCCGAAAACCGAAGGCTGCCCGAAGGGGCTGCCGAGCCCAGAGGGTAGCGGCGGAGCTCCCGCTCGAGGTGGCCGAGGCCCAGCCCGGGGGGGCCGGGCGCCTCCGGGGAGGCTCGGAGCAGGCACGTCCCCCCGGACTGCCGTCGCGCCGCGCCGTGGCACCGCAGGGGGTACACGGGGGCTCGCGCAAGAGGGGACGTGTGAGGGGGCGCCCCCTCATACGTCCCGTCTTGCCCATTTGGACGCCCGAAATGGGTACCTCCCATTTGGACGCCCTCCTACGTCCCGTCTCGCCCATCTGGACCCCCTCGTACGTCCCGTCTTGCCCATTTGGACGCCCATGCGTATGAGGGGGCGCCTCCCATCTGGACGCCCGAAATGGGTACGGAAAAAAATTGCACAGTGCCGAGCAACCAATGTGGTCCAAAACCAACAGCGGCCGCCGTTGCGCAGGCGGCCTGCTGTCTTCAGAGAACAACGTCCGCGGCGGCGCGGACGGCGAGTCCTGTCCAGAACGACTCAGGAACTGATGTTGGGCATTGTGCCCACTCTTTCCGTGCCCATTCCGATCGTCCCGATCCCGTCTCGCTCCTCCCTTGGGAAGGAAGCAGCGAGGCGGGAAGAAAGGGGGCGCCGATGCCTCAGCTAGCCCTTCTAATGGCGAGCGGAGCAGGGCAGCGCCAGGCCACGCGCGGCGTCGCGAGCCCTCCCCTCTCGCCTCCCGGCCATGCCCACGAACTCCGTCTGGCAGCGCACCGCCGCGCCTGCCAGGACGACGGCTTCCTCCTCCTCCTCCTCCTCCTCCTCCTCCTCCTCCTCTCCTCCTCTCCTCCTCCTCCTCCTCCTCCTCCTCTCCTCCTCCTCCTCCTCCTCCTCCTCCTCCTCCTCCTCCTCCTCCTCCTCCTCCTCCACCTCCTCCTCCTCCTCCTCCCTCCTCCTCCTCCTCCTCCTCCTCCTCCTCCTCCTCCTCCTCCTCCTCCTCCTCCTCCTCCTCCGCCTCCTCCTCCTCCTCCTCCTCCTCCTCCTCTCTCCTCCCTCCTCCTCCTCCTCCTCCTCCTCCTCCTCCTCCTCCTCCTCCTCCTCCTCCTCCTCCTCCTCCTCCTTCTGCTCCTCCTCATTCTGCCCCTCCTCGCCCACCTCTTTCCGCTGCCTCCTCTTGCTCCTCTTCCTGATCCTCCTGCTCCTGCTACAGCAGCCGTTGCTGCTGCTGCTGGTGCTGCTGCTGCTGGTGCTGCTGCTGCTGCTTCTTCCTCATCATCCTGCTTAGCGGATCAAAAGTCCTCTAGGGCGTGCCAGTCGGAGGTTAGAGAAGGAGACAACGCAACCAGAAGGGATGGATGGGAGGCGTAGGACGTCAAATGTGGCGCGATCGCACCTAGCTTGTCCCACCACTCAACTTCCCATTCCCCCCTCCTCCACTCACATCTCCCCTTCTTATTCCGCGCCCCCCCTCCCCTTCTCCGTTTCCTCCCTCCGAAGACCCCATCTGCTTATCCCCAGTCCGCCTCGCACGTTCGTCCCTATTCACCTATCTCCCTTAGCCGTCCTCAGTCCCCCTTCCGTGAAACGCCTCCTTTTCTCCATCCTCTGCCCTCAGCCCACCCTCATCCTTCCTCCTTCCTCTTTCCATATTCCCTCCTGCCTCCTCCGCGTGCTCCGTGCAACGTTCGTCCTCCTTCCTGCCACTCCTCGTGTATCCGTCCCACGTGCGTCGCCAACATGGCGCAGAGGACAAAATACACAAGATATCCAGCGCGAGAGAAGTCTACAGGCCACGCGCCCCCCCGGGGGGCGCCAGCCTGTTAAGTTGTCTGCTGGACAGCTGTCTTGTGAAATTTCCACATCCAAAGTTGGGTTCTCGTTCGCTATGCACAGCCCCCGCGCAGAACCTCCTCTCATCCCCCACCCCCCCTCTTCCTCACCGTCACCATCGCCACACACACACATACACACACATACACACACACACACACACACACACACACACACACACACACACACACACACACGCGCGCGCCGCGCGCGCGCGCGCGCCTCCTCCTCCTCCTCCTCCTCCTCCTCCTCCTCCTCCTCCTCCTCCTCAACCTCTCCTCCTCCTCCTCCTCCTCCTCCTGCTCCTCCTCCTCCTGTTCCTCCTCCTACTACTACTCATCCTCCACCCCCTCATCATCATCATCATCATCATCATCATCATCATCATCATCATCATCATCATCATCATCATCATCATCACCACCATCATCATCATCATCATCATCATCATCAGCATCATCATCATCATCATCATCATCAACAACATCACCATCACCATCACCATCACCATCACCATCACCATCATCATCATCATCATCATCATCAGCAGCATCAGCATCATTATCATCATCATCAGCATCATCATCATCAGCATCAGCATCATCATCATCATCATCAGCATCAGCATCAGCATCAGCATCAGCACCAGCATCATCATCATCAACATCAACAGCATCATCATCATCAGCAGCATCATCATCATCATCATCGTCACCGTCATCAGCATCATCATCAGCATCAGCATCATCATCATCAGCAGCAGCCGCATCATCATCATCAGCAGCATCATCATCAGCATCATCAGCAGCAGCATCATCACCACCACAACAATCATCATCATCATCATCACCAACACAACCTGATTCGTCATCACCACCATCACTCATCATCGTCGTCATCATCGTCGTCGTCGTCAGCAGCAGCAGCATCATCAGCAGCATCATCATCATAATCATCATCAGCAGCAGCATCATTACCATGATCACCACCACTATCAACACCAACAGCATCACCATTATCGTCATCATCAGCATCAGTATCAACAGTGCCACCATCACACACATCTCCATCAACGTCATCATAAGCCATCATGTGACGATCACGAGCACACCATGATCATCACTTCCTCGGCATTGTCATCCTCATGATCACGTCATCATCATCACAACCACCATCAGCTTCATCGTCCTCATCATCAGCAGCAGCATCAGCATCATCATCATCCACACACGCAAACACATGCACTCATCTTAGAAAAATCTAAGGCGGGTGTCCTCGTCTGTAAACGGATTCTGAGGAAGTCTCAAGCGGGAGCCCCTCCCTTTGGCACCCACAGCTCATGATACCAATCCGAGCGGGCCATCGGAACCCTGCAAGCGTCATCACTTCTTGGATTCCTCTGTCCTGCATATGGCGTAAATCTCGAGCAGGAGCCTCGTCTGTGAGTGAATGGCGAGGAAGTCTCAAGCGGCACCCTGGCAATCTGGGGCCCGCAACTCGCGCTACTAATCCGAGCGGGCCATAGGAACCCTGTAAATGTCGGCACTTTGGGGCTCCTGTCCTGAACACGGCGAAAATCTCAAGCGGGAACCTCGTCTGTGAGTGAATTGCGTGGGCGCGCAGCTGATGTTACCAATCCGAGCTGGTCATGGGAACCCTGTGCCTGTCGTCACTTTGGGGCTCTTCACTCCTGCCTACGGCGGAAATCTCGAGCGGGAACCTCGTCTGTGAGTGAATGGCGAGGAAGTCTCCGGCGGGAGTTCCCTCCCCCTGGGACCCGCAGCTCGCGATACTAATCCGAACGGGTCATGACAACCCTTTAACTGTCGTAATCTTGAGATTCGTCAATCCTAGATATGGCGGAAGTCTCGAGCGGCAGCCTCGTGAGTGAGTGAATGGCGAAAAAGTCTCAAGCGGCACCCCCCGTTCCTATGGGGCCCACAGCTCATGGTATTAATCCGGGTGGATTGGTGAGCATGGCGACGGTCTTCAGCAGGAGATTCGTATCTGATTGAATTGCAAGACGTCTCAAGCGGCACCCCCCATTCCTATGGAGCCAACAGCTCATGTCACATCATCATCATCATCATCATCATCATCATCATCATCATCATCATCATCGTCATCGTCATCGTCATCGTCATCGTCATCGTCATCATCAACAACATCAACAACAGCAACAGAAACAACAACAACCACAACAGCAGCAACAACAACAACAACATCATCATCATGGTCATCATCAGCAGCATCATCAGCATCATCATCATTATCATCATTGCAATCGTCGTCGTCGACGTCGTCGTCAGCATCAAAATCATCATCATCAGCAGCAGCAGAATCATGAGCATCAGCAGAATGATCATCACAATCAGCATTTTCAGCATCATCAACATCAGCAACATCATCATCATCATCAGCAGCAGCAGCATCATGATCATCATCATCGACAGTGTCAGTATCATCAGCAACATCATCATCATCATCATCATCATCATCATCATCATCATCATCATGATCAGCATCATCATCGTCATCAGCAGCATCAGCATCATCATCGTCATCAGCAACAGGATCATCGTCGCCATTATTATCACCACCACCATCATCAGCAGCAGCAACAGCATCAGTATCCCCATCGCCATCGCCATCGCCGTCGTCGTCATCATAATCATCACCAACATCATCATAATCAGCATCACCATCATCATCACCTCCTCTTCATCAGCAACATCATCGTCTGCATCATAATCATGCTCATCATCATCATCATCATCATCAGACTCGGCATCATCATCATCATCATCATCATCATCATCATCATCATCCTCATCATCATCATCGTCATCGGCATCCGCATCGGCATTACCCTCACGATCGTCAGCATCATCATCGTCAGCATCATCATATGCAGCAGCATCATCGTCATCATCATCACAACGCCCATCATCATCATCATCAGCATCATCATCATCAGCAGCAGCAGCAACAGCAGCAGCATCGTCAGCGTGGACGTCACAATCCTACTAACATCATTGTCAGCAACATCATCAGCAGCATCAGAATCGTTATCCTCATCATCATCATCATCATCATCCTCCTCCTCATCATCATCAGAATCATCACCATGATCATCAGTCGTCGTCCTCGGCATTTTTCTGGTCGTCATAGTCATAATTTCCTACGATAGCACGGCGCGGAAGAGAGTGCCACATGTTGCGGCTCCCCCTGGCATCGGAGAACGAGGAGTCACACGTTACGGTTTCCAATGCGCCCCTCAAGCAGTCGCCATCCAAACTGCTGGGCGGTCACGGTGGAACTTGCCGCTGGCAGATGGATACCAAAAACGCATGAAGAGGTCCTGTCGGAATCCGAGTCACCAGCAAGAACCCCCGTGAGCATCTGTCTTCCGGGGGTCGGCGGGATAGCGCAAGCCACTTGAAGAGAGGAGGTGGGAAGGAGGAGAAACTGGTGGAGGAGGAGGAGGAAGAGGGGGAAGATCGACTCCGATGCGTGGGGGAGGATCTCGGAATCACGGAGCGCACCGCAGGAGAGCTCCCACTGCCACGAACACCTGCTTGTCCCTGCGAGAGGGAGGAGGGGGGAAAGAGAAGAAGCACCCGCCCCCGCAGGCCTGCCCCGCCTGCGGATGAGCTGGAGTCTTGCGGGGGCGGCAACCACCAGCGCGCCCTGGCTTGGGGCGGCCCCCGGCCTCTCCCGCCCTCCCCCCGCCGCCCCCCTCCATGCCTGCCCGGGTGCACCCGATGGGCCCTGCCCGCCGTCGAGCCTGGTGGCTCTGGCCACGACTCCTTCTTCCCCTCCCGCGGGGGGGAGAACGCAAAAAAAGAGTCTCACCGCAGCCACCGTCACCTCGCGGCGTCACGCCCCAGTCGAACACCTTGCTCCTACCCCCCCCCGTGGAAGCTCCTCAACGGCAGCACAGCCCCCCGCGGACGCCCCCCATCTCCCTCGTCCCTTCCCCCCAGACGCCCATGGAGGCCAACGCGCCATGCCCCGCGAAACCCATGAATTCGTTGGAACCTACGCTTTCGCGTGGCGCCGGAGTCTGGAAGGTTGGGGTGCCCATGGTGCCCCTCCGCGCCCACCCCGTCCCGCACACAAGGACGTCGCGCCTTCCCCTGGTCACTGTGGGGAGAGGGGCGTGCGGGCCAGCCCCCCCTTCGCCGAACGCAAAAACGCCAGGGGGTGCGCGAACTTCCCCCGAGGCCATGGAACTCCGTGGGGCCCCTCCCGCCCTCCCCCTCCACAGTCGCAGAGGGAAGCCCCGCGGTGGCCTCCGATGCGGTCGCGGGGCGCATCGCTTTCTGGTGGCCCGCCCACCGCAGGGCCATGACGGCGGCTCCGGCCCCGACCCATCCCGAGCTGCCCTCGAAGAGGGTGGGCGGGCTCCAGGAGCGCGGGGGTCCGCGGGCGGGGACGCGGCGGGGGGGGAGGAGGGGAAGGGTCTGGGTGCTGTGGGCCGAAGGCTGGCTGTCGACGCAGGGGAGGAGGGGGGGCACTCTGGGCCGGGGGGGGGTCCAACACCTGGCCGGCCCCCGGGCGCGGACGTACCGCGCCCACCGCGCACCGTCCCCCCGTCGCACCCTCGTCCCCCTTCGCACCCCGCGTCCTCGAGCCCTCCCAATTACAGGTACAGGCCTCAGAAGAGATGGGCGAATACTCATGCCGCATTCGTCTGTCGATGCCCCCCCCCCAAAGATCAATCTTGGCGGTGGGTTGAATGAGCTGCACTTCGACCGCGGTCTTCCCCGCGCACGCCGACTTCCAGTTTGGGGGAGCGGGGGAGTGTCCACGAATTGTTTCCCTCTACTGTAGCTCCTCCCTGTCGCACCCCCAGACGTGTCGGTAGGACGAGCCTGGCGTTTCGCCTTGATCCGCAACTGCTCGGCAACTTGAAATTTAACACCAACTGCTCGGATGGAGAGGGGGAGCGTTTTCAACGTGGGCTCTCGCCTTAGCGCCGCGCGCACTCGTCATCCAAATGGACAACAGGTAGGATGATGAATGGGGCATTTTTTCAAAAGTGCGTTCTCCCCTGAGCGCCGCGCACACTCGCACCAAAAGGTTGCACGAGTTGCACGGGTGCGGGGCACCTCCTTCCTCTTCAGAACGAAGCCATCGCCTTTTTAACGCGGCGCGCACTCGTCGAAAGAGCTAGAGAAGCAACGAGGGAGATGGAGAGGTGGATTCTCGTCGACCTGGGGCCCTCGCCCCAGCGCCACGCACCCTTTGCATTGCCTGCTCGCGAGAAAGCTGCAGAGGCGGAGGGCGGCGCCCCGTCGAGGCCCTCCGCTTGAGGCTGCCCCGCATCGTGACGCTCACACGAGGCTGGAACTGAGGTTCCAGCTGCACGGGCGGAGGGGCGCCTCCTCTTCAAACGGTTAGTACAGGGCAGGTTTTTTTAGACATCGGATGTTTAAACATATAGGATTTGTAACACATATATATAGGATTAAAAATTGGATTTTGAAAAAAATGGTTTTCTGATACATGACCAGTTTATGACTAAGTTTATGCATGAACGCATCGCTGTGTTTCATACTAAACCCCTGCACTTTTAACACACGATCCGCACGCGGAGCATGTATGAGAAACGGCCCTGTACTCGGAACCGTACACGTGTGTTCTCGTTGCACGGCCAGGGGGGTCCTGTTCGGACCAGGGCTCCCGCTGCACACGTCGCCGAGCGTTTGGACCCTGGCCCTTCGAGTCTCTCATATAGTGCAAACCACTGGGGAGGTGCAGGGCAAGTCCTCTGCCACGGGAGGGCTCTCGCCGGAACGGCAGGCCCGTAGGGTCCCCATCGTTCGAGGGAGGCTTTTGTTGTGACGAGGAAGGCCTGCAGAGACTAATGGGGGGGCTGCACCAGTCACACCATCTGCACGGATGGGGGCGGCGGTTTTCGAAGCGGGGCTCTCGCTTTGGCGCCGCACGGTACTCTTCAAAATGGGGCTCTCGCGCTGGCAGCGCGCACTTTCGGTTCAAGAACGGGCAGCAATTACACGAATAGAGTGCGGTCCTGCTTCAAAATGGGGCTCTCGCCTGCGCTTCCCACACATTCGTCTCAAAAGCGTGCAGCAGCTGCAGACGTGGAAGCGGTGCCTGAAACCTGGGGCCCTCGCCTTTGCGCCACGCACGCATACCTTGGTTGTCTGTAAGATGCTACAAGACTAAAGGGCGGCTCATTGACAAAATGTGATTCCCGCTTGGGGCTACCGTACATGTTAACGGTGAGACGGGTGAAAGTATGCAGCAGCTGCACGGATGGAGAGCGGTTCCTTCTCAGCTCGGGACGTCTTGGGGGCCCCCCGGGAAGCCGGGAGGCGCGGTACCGGCCAGATGTCAGGGGATGTGCGCGATCTCCGAGTCGGAGTCCCACTTTAAAAAAAACGGGGATTCTGGATATTCCCTTTTTTCTGTCAAAAATCATCGATCTTCGAGGGTTGGAAGCGGGAAAACGTCAAAGGCGAAAAAGATTAGAAAAAACGATGGGAAATCAACGATTTACCCTGTTTGGGCTCTCTCAGGACGGCTCTAGCAGCTCTCTTGGGCTGTTCTTGGATCCTCGTCGGGGTCTCTTTGGGGCCTCTCAGGGATCGGGGGTGTGTTGGGGGGTCCCGCCTCTCGGAGGCCGCTGGAAGCCTCCTGCTCCCGCTCTTGGGCCCATTTGGGGCCTGTTCTGGGGTAGTCTGGGGCTGTCCTGGGCGCCTCTTCGGCAGTCTTGGAGCCTTCTTGGCTCGTCTTGGGGCCGTCCTGAGGGTCTCTTGGGTGGTCTTGGGGCGGTCTTGGGAGCCTCTTCGGCGCTCTTGGACCATTGGAAGCTCGAAAACGCGAGAAGCCAAAAACATTAAAACAATAATTGGAAATCAACGATTTAGGCCTCTTCGGGCCGTTCCAGGACGCCTCTCGGACCTCTCTTGGGGTCTCTTGGAGGCCACCTGGGAGCCTCGAGAGCCGTCCGAAGGCTGACTTGGGCTGCTTGGGAACGTCTTGGACGATCCTTTCGCATTCTGGGTGCTCCTGGGAGGCGCGCTGTGGAAGCTCCCCCGAAAGACCTCTTGGGCTCCTGGGGGGCTTTCTTCGGCGGTTTGGGCGCCTCGTGGGCCGTCTTAGCCCCCTTGTGGGCCGTCTTGGGGCCCTCTTGGGGGCATCATCGACCGGCTTGGGTGCCTCTTGGGCCGCCTTGGATGCAGTGGACGCCGAAAAGGCAAACACGCGAAAAATAACAGTTTTCCCATAGGATATCGACGATGTTTGCTTAATGGGCCATTCTCGGGGTGCCTCTTGGGGCGTCTTCGGAGCCTCTCTTGGTGTTTCCTCGGGTCTCATGGGGGCCTCTTGGGGCTTCTGGGCCCCTTCTTGGAGCCTCTTGGGGGGTCTCTTGGGCCAAAAGGCCCGAATTTCCGGTTCCTCGTCCCCGTCTTGGGCGCCGCCTTGGGGCGTTCTTGGGCGGTTTGGGCGCCTCGTGGGCCGTCTTGGCCCCCTCGTGGGCCGCCTTGGGGCCCTCTTGGGGGCATCCTCGACTTGCTTGGGTGCCTCTTGGGCTGTCTTGGATGCAGTGGACGCCCAAAAGGCAAACACGCCAAAAAACATCAGTTTCCCAATCGGAAATCGACGATTTTTGCTCATTGGGCCTCTCGGGGTGCCTCTTGGGGCGTCTTCGGGGCCTTCGGGGGCCTTCTAGGCGTCATGGGAGTCGTCTTGAAGGGCGTCTGCAGCCATCGCTGCGGCCTCCTGGGGCCTCCCTGCAGCCTCTTGGGGCCCTGTTGGCCCGGGGTCGCCGAACCCCCGTAAAAACAAAGGGAAAACAACGCCCAGTCCCCCCATGCCCTATCGAGGTCGCGGTCCCAGGCCCCCGGGCCTGGTGCACGGGAATATATATATATATATATATATATATATATATATATATATATATATATATATATGTGTGTGTGTGCATAACATACATACATACATGCCTGCCTGCCTGCCTGCCTGCATGCATACATTACATTACATTACATTACATTACATTACATTACATTACATTACATTACATTACACTACATTACATTACATTACCTTACATTACATTACATTACAATACAATACATTACAGTACAGTTCAGCACAGTACAGTACAGTGCAGTACATTACATTACATTACATTACACTACATTACATTAAATTACATGACATTTCATTACATTACATTACATTTCATACATACATACATACGTACATACATACATGCGTATACATATGTGTATATATTTCTGTATAAGTATATGTATACATACATATATAGATGTATATATATATTCGTGTAGAAATACAAATACATAAGCATATACACATATACACAACTATATATATACACACGAACAGCTGTATACCGACACATATACGTATACACATACCTATGCATACACATTCATATGCACATAAACAGCTGCTCATACATACACACACATAAACATGCACATCGAGCTGCACATAAACATATACATGTACATAAGCGTATACATGTACACGTACACATACACATACGTGTACGTATACCTATGCATGAACATGTACATGCACATAAACATATACATCTACGTATACATGTACATATATACATACATACATACATTTGCATACATATACATATACATATACATATACGTAGGTCTAGACAGAGACATAGACGTATACCTAAACATATACAATTGCGTATACATATACATTACATACAGATGTGCATATATATATATGTATAACTCTGCATGCACATCTATCTATACATATACATATAAATATACATATATACATACATATACATATACATATATGAGCATACCGATACAAATACATGTACCTATACCTGCACATACACATATACATATACATATTCATATCCATATCCATATCCATATCCACCGTCTGCAGAGGTCTCTGACAATCGATCCTCCAGGCGGTGGTATTTATCAAAGTGAGGGGGCCGAACGGTCATTCAGTCCCTTGGCGCGTGGCTGAAATTCTGCGGTGCGGATTGTTGTCTTGTTGTATGTTGCTTGATGTTTGTTGATTGTTGTTTGTTGTTGTTTATTGTCGTCCCCACCACGACCCGGGCCCGCGACCCACCCGCGACCCGCCCGCGACCCGCCAGCGACCCACCCGCGACCCACCCGCGACCCGCCCGCGACCCACCAGCGACCCACCCACGACCCACCGCGACCCTGCCGCGACCCGGCCGCGACCCGGCCGCGACCCTGCCGCGACCCGGCCGCGACCCGGGCCGCGACTCACACGCGACCCGCCCGCGACCCAACCCGCGACCCAACCCGCGACCCACCCACATTGCTTGAACAAAAAAGTCAGCGCCTGCGGCGGGCTCACTGTCTAGTTTTTAAACTTTACGCGCCTGCGGTGGGCTTCTTCAGAGCCTCGCAGACTGCCGACGTCCCCGCCGCCCTCTCACTCTTATCCGCAACTGCGGGGTGCTACGTAAATCCCCGTCTCGGACCTCAGGACACCTTCCATCCATGGCGAGGAAGAGGTCGCACCTCGCCCAGTCCCGCGTGGCCAGGCCGTTCCAGCTGTCGCCGTTCAGGGCCTGCTGCGCCGCGCGCGACTTGGCCGTGCTCCGGTAGTAAGGCGCGCGGCTGGCGGAGGACGCGTCCTCTCCCACTGGGTAGCGGGGGGGGGGCCTGCTGGCGAGGCTGCCCCCACTGGGCCGCCGCCGCTGCTGCTCCTCCTCCTCCTCCTCTTCCTCCTCCTCCTCCTCCTCCTTCTCCTGCTCCTCCTGCTCCTCCTGCAACTCCTGCTCCTCCTCCTCCTCCTCCTCC
>CAUYUJ010022506.1:32500-47500 GCA_963575745.1 Prorocentrum cordatum
CTTTTGAGCCCTCTTGGGCAGCCTCTTGGAGGCCTCTTGGGGCGTCTCGGGGCCCCCATTGGACGGTTTTGGGCGGTTTTGGGGTCTCTTGGAGCGCTCTTGGGCTGACTTGGAGCGCTCGTGGACTCCGCTTGGGTCCTCCTCCTCCTCCTCCTCCTCCTCCTCCTCGTCCCCCTGCTCCTCCTCCTATCCTTATTCCTTATTAGAATATACTCCTACTCCCCCCTCAGGCCGGCAGATAGGGGCCGCATCCGGGTGGTCCCATCCTAACCTGTAAAAAACAATACAAAATCAACATTTTTTTCCTCTCGACATGGACGTCCTGTCGTCCACGGCGATAATCCATTGCAAAAAATACCACAAAGAGCACACGCGCGCGTTCATGTCAGAATCCTACCGAACACCGTGTGTTTGCAAGCATTTCAACATAAAAACATCAAAAACCCAATGCTTTTTCACAAAAATTCTACAAATTTCCTGCCCGGGCTCTCTTGCTGAAATCATAGGAAAACCATAGGAATCTTAAGAATTCGGTCAAATCCAGCGATTTCACGTCATCGCGCGGTGCACTCGCGATGCTCTGTCATGCACCCAGGCCGCGAATCCTGTGCAAAAAATACCACGCGGGCGACATGCGCGCGCGTCGCCGCGAGCGCATGCTCAAATCCTTCTAGAGTCGTCGCCGTCATTGGCACCGTCGCATGGACGTCCTGTCGTCCACGTCTCAAAATGCATGGCAGGAATGGGACGCGGCGCACACCCCGCGCCCGCCCATCCAATCCGCCCCATTCTAATCTGCAAAAGACAATACACAGTTTTTGTTACTACTACTACTACTACTACTACTACTACTACTACTACTACTACTACTACTACTACTACTACCACTACACTACTACTACTACTACTACTACTACTACTACTACTACTACTACTACTACTACTACTAATACTAATACTACTAGTACTAGTAGTACTGCAAGTACTTGTCATAGCACTACTTTTTCTGTTACTACTACTACTACTACTACTACCTACCACTACCAACACCACTACCACTGGTACTACTACTCCTGCCTCTTGGGGCCTCCTGGGCCCCCTTGGGGTGTCCTGTCAGACCGTCGGGCTTCCTCCGGCCACCTCTGGCTTCCTGCGGTGTACCGGGCCATTCTCGACTCGTCTGGCAATGCGTGCGCGGCATTCAACACGCGCTCGCCAGTTCCCGTCGGCAACCGCCATCGCGGCCGCATCAGCTGTACCAAACCGGCTGGCCGGTGTGACTTCGGCCCCCAGTTGTGCCAGCTTTGCTTCTTATGTTGTGGGAGGGCGGGTGGGACTGGGCATGCCATGCTTGACTCGCTCGAGCTGGCTAGCTTGACTCCTACTCCTACTCATACTCCCTCCCTCCCTCTCCCTCCCTCCCTCCCGCCCGCCCGCTCGCCCACCCGCACGGCCTCCTCCTCCTCTTCCTCCTCCTCCTCCATATTATTATTATTAGTATTATTAGTATTATTATTATTAGTATTATTAGTATTATTAGTAGTATTATTATTATTAGTATTATTGTTATCATTGCGATTATTATTATTAATATTAATATTATTATTATTAGTAAAAATAATATTATTATTATTAATATTACGACTATTATTCTTATTATTATTGTTATTCTTGGTATTATTATTAGTCGTATTCGTATTAGTATTATTATTAATATTATTAATATTATTAGTATTATTGTTATTATTGTTATTCTTATTAGTACTGTTACTATTACGAATAGTACTATTAGTGTTATTGGTATTAATAATAATATTACGTTTATTAGTATCATTAATATTATTATTCGTATTATTACTACTATTATTATTGATATTATTATTATTAACGTTATTACCATTAGTATTATTAACATTATAAAATATTATTATTAGTAGTATTATTATTGGTATTATTATTATTCGCAATAGTATTATCATTAGCATTGTTATTCTTGTTCGTCTTCGTTTTATTATTCTTCATCGTCGTAGTATTCGTCTTGTGATTATTCTTGTTATTCGCCGTATTAGTCTTGGCATTCTTCTTATGATTAGTATGATTCGTCGCTGTTGTTTCTTAGTATTCTTCTTCTTAGTATTATTAATTATTCTTCATATTATTCATACGATTCTTATTATTAGTAGTATTCCCAGTATTCTTCTTATGTGTATTATTATTGGTCGTCTTACCATTCTTCATGATATTCTTCTTATTTTTCTTAATATTAGAATGTTTCATCATTCTTATTATCCTGATTATTATTATTATTCGTCTTCGTCATCGTCATCATCATCATCAGCATCATCATCATCATCATCATCACCATCATCATCATCATCCTCATCATCATCATCATCATCATCATCATCCTCATCCTCATCCTCATCATCATCCTCATCAGCATCATCATCATCATCAGCAGCATCATCATCACCAGCAGCAGCATCATCAGCATCATCATCATCAACATCATCATCACCAACATCATCAGCATCAGCATCAGCATGATCATCATTATCATAAGCATCCTCATCATCATCATCATCATCATCATCATCGTCATCATCACCATCATCATCAGCAGCAGCATAATCATCATCACCATCATCATCATCTTCATCATCAGCAGCCGCATAATCATCATCATCATCATCATCATCATCATCATCATCATCATCATGTTCATCATCAGCGTCATCTTCATCATCATCATCATCATCATCAGCAGCATCATCACCATCATCATCATCAGCATCAGCATCATCAGCATCATCATCATCGTCATCATCGTCATCACCATCAGCAGCAGCATCATCATCAGCATCGTCATAAGCATCATCATATTGTCCTCTTCTTCTTAATACTAGTATCCGTATGATGTGATTATGTTCTGCTATTCTTAGCATTATTATTATTAGTAGTAGTATTATTATGGTTATTAACATCATCATCATCATCATCATCATTATTATCATGATTATTATTATTATCATCATCATCATCATCATGATCATCATCATCATCATCATCTTCATCATCATCATCATCATTATTATTATTATTATTATTATTATTATTAGTATTAGTAGTACTATTACTATTATATCTATTATTATGATCCTTATTGCCAGTAGTAGTATCATTCGTATGTGTGTCAGTACTGTTCGTCTTAGTTTTCTCATTATTAGTCTTAGCAGCATTATTAGTATTACGATTGGTCCCATTAGTCTTCGTATTCGTCTTGCTATATGATGAAGATGCTTACTCATCTTAATAAGCTTCTTATTATGCGCATTATCCTTATGTGTCATTAGTCTGATTCGCATTATGATTATTGTGATGCATGTTGTGATGAATATCATTGCGATGGATATTATGGATCCTCCCCCTCCTTCTCCTTCTCCTCTCTTTCTCATCCTCCTCCCTTGACCACATGAGCGCCTCACCTTCGGCGAGGCCCTCGGACGGCTCCGTCCGGGCCAGGAGGGCGTCGGGGCTGCCGCCTCGGGCAAAACCGCGCTCGGCCGCCCTCGGGCAGCGGCTCCCGCGCGCCGACCGCGCCGCCGGAGCGCTCGGTGCTGCCGCCCTGGCCGACCACACTCCCTCTCGACGCCTCCCCGGGCGCCGCCCCTGAGCCACTGCTAAAACAGGGCCAGCATCGGGACAAATCGCTCCAGAGCGTTCCGGAGCGCTCTCAGAGCGTTCCGGAACGCTCTCAGAGCGGCCGCGGCGCCCAATACATCCTCCAAACCCGCCGCTTCTCAGAGATTTCGAGCTATCCCGATCCGATGTTGTCCCGATCTTCGCGTCGTTCTAACTTCACCCGCCCTCCGACGAGGAGCCGGCCCGCCTGCCCACGAAAAAGTCTGCGGAGCACAGCTGGGAGAAGAGTCCGCCGCAGCCCGCCGGCCTGCGCCGCCCCATCCCACCTCCCCCCTCCAAGCCAGCGTTCGCGTCGCCTCCACTCGACAGAGTGACGGGGGGATCCCCCCCGCGCCTGCGCGCCTCCCCGCAGGGGTGCTTCGCGCCGGGATCCACTCTCTGACCTGTTCTCTGTCTACACGCCGACTATGACCTATGACTTGGCTGGCTGGACTCTGCCAGGCCGCGCGTGGGTGCCCCCTTCCGGGCTCAACACAGCCGAGGACGACGTTGCCGAGTGGCGTGTGGACTTCTGCGTCGCATGTCGTCGGCAAATAGCGACCCTCTTCGCTACAGTAGGAGCTCGACCACAAGAAACCTTCGGCAAGAAACCCATTCCTGAGACCCTGGGACGCCCATTGACTGTTGGTGTGGGAACGCCACGCCTTCCATATCAGAACCATTGGAACCCAAGAATCCCAGAGCACCCTGGAGGCAAGCAGGGTGCTTCTTGGCATGGGTTTCCTCTGTACCTCCTCCCTCCCGCCAAGCGCCGAAAAGTGCGTTCCCGGACGCCTCGCCCCTGAGCCCGATACGGGCCGCTGGACATGCTCCCCCTTCACGGCGGCGCACGCGAGGTCTCCCAGGCGCCCATGTGTCGCGGGGGCTGGCGGCGTGCCGTGGCAGCATCCCACCGCGGGCGAACCCCCGCCCTCCCTGCCGGCGCCACCTCGGCCTTGCCGGGAATGGACGACCCCCAGGCTGCCGAGGCTGAAGCCTGCCGGCCGGCGCTCGGTCCACTCCGCGGCCCGCCCACAGCCGTGCGGGCCGCGCGAGCGGTGGGGGGCAACCTCCCCGTCATTCGCTATGAGGCAGGCACTGTGCGCTTCCGCGCCTTCCCCTGCAAGCCCAGACTGTGGACGCCCGGAAGGAGTACGAAAACGTAAGTGGGCACAATGCCAGCAGCACATGCTGTCCCAAACCAGCAGCGGCCGCTCTTGGGCAGACGGCCTCCTGCCCTCGAGTGGACACCGGCCGCGGCGGCGCGGACAGCGGGTCCTGCTCGACAGGAACTGCTGCCGGGCACTCTGGCCCTTCTTTCCGCACCCACGTCGCTCCTGCCGACAGACAGAGGCTGGCCTCTGCCCTCCGGCGGAGCCGGGCCGGGTGCTGCCCTGGCGGGCGGCCCGCCGCCGCCCCCCGCCAGGGCAGCGCCGGGTGCCTGCCCCTCTCGGGGTGCCCTGGGCCGCGGCCCGGCGCCCTCGGGGCCCCGTCCTGCCAAGGGGCCTTGGCCTCTCCCCCGACGCCGAGCGCGCGCGGCGGGAGCAGGCCGCCTCCTGCCACCGCCGCGCCGCGGGCCGCCGCGGGCCGGCCGCCAGCCGCCGGGGTCTGCCCGTTGTGGTCGCGCTCGTGCCTGCTCTGAGCCTCGTTTCACCGATCCCACAGGGCCCCACCGGCCGACCTGCCCCCCTAGATGGGGATACAGGTCGTTCCCTTCGGGTTTCGAGGGGCGTACCCCCAACTGGGGGAGTAAGTTGGTGGGAGCCTCGCAGGGGATGGGGATGGGGATGGGGGTCGGTCGAACGACACTGATGTTCCTGGTCGTGCGGTTCGACCTCTCTTCCCCGCCCCACGTCCGAGCCTGCTGCCAGGTGGCCCCCGCGGTTGCGCTCCAGGTCTGCCTGTCCTGCGCCTCGGCAAGGGGCGTGCACCGAATGGTTGAGCCCTGCCTCTGTCGCGGTCTCTGCGCCTGCCGGCGCTGCTGCCCTCCCGAGGGCCTTTCTCGGGAAGGGTGGCACTCTGGTACTGCGAGGTACGCATCCAGTGGTGGTCGCTGGGCCATGAGGCCATGACCGAACAACTGGCCAGCATGCGCGTCCTAACCGCCCTGCTGGGCCCCGTGTCCCTCAACGAAGGCGGCCGTGGCCAGGGAGCCGGCTGCCCCCTTTTGAACGCGGCGCCGTGGGCCATGGGGCTGGAGGACACCCTCTTGGTGCGGCAGTGTGGGTCTGCCCTGACCCTGGCTTCCGCCCTTCCCCCGACGCCTCTTTCCACTCTCTTGCCATCGCCCCAACGTCCATTCTCTGTGCATTTTTCGGCTTCGTGCGCGTAGTTTTCGCAAGACGGTCCAGAATGCTCCTCGATGGTCCTCGCCGGGACAAAACTGCAGATGTCCGGGCGATGCCAAGCTCTGGCTCACCCGAACTCGCCATGGTGGCGGAGCGTCACTGGGCTCGCGGAGCCTCCGCTCGGGCGGCAGCCATTCCGGCCCCGCACCAGGACCTCCGCGCGATGCCAGGGATCCGTTCATCCTGGGCACAGGTTCGTCCAGGCCCATCGCTGGGCCCCTCGTCCGTTCGTCCAGGGATCCGTTCGTCCGTTCGTCCAGGCCCATCGCTCGTCCAGGCGATCGTCCAGGGATCCGTTCGTCCGTTCGTCCAGGGATCCGTTCGTCCTGGCATCGCTCAGCGATGCCAGGGATCCGTTCGTCCAGACCCATCGCTGGGCCGCTGCCCGCCCACGCCCCCGCCCGTGGCTCCTGCTGCAGCACCGCTGGCGGCCAGCGAGGCTGGGGTTGGTGCGCGCTTGTCCGTGGGCGGCCTGCCAGGGTCCCCGCCGGAGCTGGACCGCGGCGGATCTGGCGACGGGGAGATCGACCTACGGAGAAGAACCCACCAGCGAGACGCGCCTATGCGAAAATCCGCCGACCCTGTCGGCGTCGTCGGCGTCGTCGTCGCCGCCGCCGCCGCGTTTTCCTGGGCCCTCCTCCTCCTCGCACGCGCCGGCCGAAGCGAAGTTGTGCGAAGTCGTAGTGGAGTCGAGGGGGAGCCTCTGCCCTGGGGTCCCTTCCCCGTCCGAGGGGGGGGGGGTCGGGGGGGAAGTCCCAGGGGGGCTGCTGACGGGGATCCCGGGGCAGAATAGAGCCGGGGCATTGACCTAAGGAACCCCAGATAAGGAACGAGGCCCCTTTTTTCCCATGGGTTAAACTTCGATTTCCCATGGGGAACCTGGGGAACACCTGAGGCAAACTGTTAAACTATCAAGGAACACCGAGCCCCTCCCCAACGAAAAGGGTTCCTTTTTCACAGCGCCCTGACTGTACCATCCCCCCAGGGGGTCCCAGGGGAAAAACAAAAAAAAAAAAAAAAAAAATCCCGGCAAAGCAACCTAACAGCAGTGGCCTTTGAGCACGAAGTGGCCTACAGTTGGCTCCTGGCATTGAAAATGTGGCCCTGGAATGGAGTTCTGGCGATTCGAAGAGCACGAAGTGGCCTACAGTTGGCTCCGGCCACTCAAAATGTAGCCCGGGAATGGAGTTCTGGGAGGTCGAAGAGCACGAAGTGTGTGACTGTTGACGAAAAACGAGCCCGGCTCTGTTCCCGGTTCTCCAGAAAGTGGCCCGGGAATGGAGTTCTGGGAGGTCGAAGAGCACGAAGTGTGTGACTGTTGGCGAAAAGCGAGCCCGGCTCTGTTCCCGGTTCTCCAGAATGTGGCCCGGGAATGGAGTTCTGGGAGGTCGAAGAGCACGAAGTGTGTGACTGTTGGCGAAAAACGATTCCCGGTTCTCCTCCCCGGCACCCGCCCAGACCCCCCTGTGGAGTCCAGATGCTCTCTTTTGAGACCACTAGAAACCTATCAGCAAAAGCTGTTAGGTAAAAACGGGCCAAGAGTGCCCCTGGAGGCCTCCGGGGCGGTCCAAGAGGGCCGCGGATCGCCGAAGTGTCAGTCCCAGACGCCAAGGGTGGACTCCAGGCAGTCCAAGATACCCCCGAGCCGCTCCACCAGGCCTCCAAGAGCACTCTGGAAAGGGCCCAACATGCAAAAATTATAAACTTTCCTGCTCGCTTTCTCGGCTTCCCGGCGCTCCAAGTCGGCCCCAGAGGCTTCCGCGATCGTCCCAAGATCACCCCAAGATAGCCCCGAAGTCTCCAAGAGGGCCCCGAATCGACCCAAGAGGGCCCAAGAGGGCCCGAGAGGCCTTCAAGACGGCCCACGAGGACCCCGAGCAGGCTCCCAGAGCGTGCCCACACAGGGGACTCGAAAGGAGCGTTGGAACCTTCGGCCCCAGAGCCTCCTAGGAGGCCCCAAGAAGTCCCTAGAGGCACCCAGGAAGACCCAAGAGGCCCTCAGGAGGCTCCCAAGAGATCCCGAGAGGCTTCGGAAGACCCAAGAGGCCCCCTCCTCCTCGTCCACATGTTCCATCTCCCTGTCCTCCTCGCATACAGGGTCGGCGGCACTGGCCGTGAGGCCTTTACAAACAAAGACGGCCTTCGACGGGCCCAATGAGCCTGAAGATGGCCTAAGGTGGCCCCGAGACGGAACGAAGACGCCGCAAGACGGCCCAAGACCACCCCGAGACCTATCGAAAGGGCTCAAGATTGCCCAAGATGTTCCAACGGGCCTCTGCGGGAGAGTCTGGGGGCCCAAGATTCTAAAAACGACATCGGGGCACCGTCGAACCATGGTGACATGGTGGAACACTGGCAGTACGATCGTGGACGCATACCCAAACCACGAACCTGAGAGTACCTCACACAGCGCGCCGCTGGCACTGGGGAGGTGTCTGACATAGGCAGCGCTGGGACTGTCTTGCTCTCGACCTCCGGCGCGCGCGCACGTCGCAGACTCCGAGCAGACCTGGGACGACGATTGGGCCCATCAGCAGCGGGCAAGCCCGCACGCAAAGCCCCGGCTTAGGGGAGGGATGGAAAGACGCTGACCGAAAGGGAGCGCAACAGACGCTCCCATGCTCATGTCAGGATACACATTCCGCCTCCTTCGGCGTCCTCCTTGCGCCAACCCTCCAAGGGTCTCTGGAGGTCCCGGGGAGGGTCGCCACATCTTCGCGCCCTCGCACCGCAGCCCAGGCCACGGAGCGCAAAGCCCAGCTGTCCTCGCGAGATCCGCGGGGCCCGCCGCGCAAAAAACCGTCCGAAAAGCATCGGCCCTCGACCCCCTCCCATCCCCATTCTCACCGACCAACATCCGCTCAAACTCTGCTCCTGGACACCTGGCCACCCTCTCGCCCTGGATCAGCGCCCCTCTTCGGGGACTCCACCTTACGGGCACTTCTTTTTTCTCCGTGCAGCGCGACGGACTGCGCCAGCAGACAGAGAGAAATGCCGGCCTGATGCTCCGAGGCCTGAGCCGCATTCTACGCGATCCCTACCCAGCGATGGACTTCTGATATGAAAGGGGGGAGGGGGATCGAGATTTTGGCCAGTGACCCGGCGAACCCAACCCTTCCCGATGTGGGCAACGCCGCAATGCCAGAAAGAGGCTCCAGAGTGGCAACCTTCGGCAGCTTTCCAGAGTGCCCGCTGGTGAATACCCGTTGCGGCGCCGCTGACTGGATGGGCTGCTGGCCGACCCGGGGCCCGCGGCGGGCCCCGGGAGACCGACACCCCTGAAAAACGTAGGCTTATGTCGGGCGTGTCCCCCTACAGGCAGGGGGATGTTCGACGAATCATACTGATAACCATGAACATAATACATATGAATATATACATTTTATTGTATATATAAACATATATACATATATATCTCACAAAAAAGATAAGAAGAAAAAAAAAAAAAAAAAAAAAAAAAAAAAAAAAAAAAAAAAAAAAAAAAAAAAAAAAAAAAAAAAAAAAAAAAAAAAAAAAAAAACGAAGTAGGTAAAAAATATTCGACAAATATTCCCCAGACTATTCTTGAAATATGTTTGGACTATTTGGGGGGTATTTTTTGTTTTTCGTCGAAAACCCCCCTGTAGGGAGACAGGCCCGACTCAAACGTAGGCCCCATCGTGCCTCTCTCCGGCTCCTTGCCCACCGCGGCGGCGCCGCCGGAATGGCCGCGCCAGGCGCACTGAAGGCGCGGCAGCCCTCCGCGCGCCTCGACCGCCTCTACGGGCGCCTCGAGGGCGGTACGCTCGCCTGCCTCCATGGCCCCGCGCACGCGCCTGGCGTCTACTCCCAGGCCAGCGGCTCGGGGCGGCGCGCAGGGGAACAAACGATAACAAGATAGAGGGGTTCCTCCTCGTTCTCGGTGTCTGGAGAACGCGTTGAGGCACGAGCAAGCCATCTAGGATCGAATCCCGCCAGCCCTCTGGGCTGAGGTGTTCTAGAGCGTCTCCTGTGCCATCTTGCCCCTTCTTCCCCTTCAGGCCCGCCTCCCTGGGTCTGGAGGAGGGGGGGCCAGCGGTAAGAGCGTCCAAGATGGCCTCATAAAGAAAGCACGAATCATTGACTTTCAACCCACTCTGGCCAAAATTGGCCTTCTGCAGGAGGTGGGGCTAGTCCGCGCGGCCCCTGCGTATTTGACTACCCGCTGGCCTCCAAGATGGCCCCAAGAGGCCCCGAAGGGCCTCGAAGGGGCTCCAAGCGGCCCCCAAGAGGCCGCAAGAAGCCCCTAAGAGGCATCCAAGAAGCCCCCCGAGAGCCGGCAAGAGGCCGCTGAGACGCCCCGAAAGGCCTTCAACAGGCCCCCAAGAGATACCCCAAAAGACCCAAGGGGTCCTAAGAGATACCCCAAGGGGCCTCTGGCCCACTGAGGCACCCCGAGGCATCCCGAGGATGCCACGCTCCCCCGAGGAGGGCGGCTCCCACGAGCATCGCTTCTGGAAGGGCGGGTGGGGATGCGCCAGGGGCCGAATCTGTCCGTCGCCTTCGGGGCCGGGACGTCGCCTCTGAGCCCCAAGACCGTCCCACGCCCATCCGGGACAAACAGTGGCACGGACCCCAGGAGGAGGCCCCAGGATAGATTTCTACGCCGCGGGCGGCGCGCCCGGCGGCCCGCGCAGAAGAAAGGATACAGTCGGGGCGTTGACCTAAGGAGCCCAAAATAAGGAACGAGGCCCCTTTTCTCCATGAGTTGAACTTCGATTTCCCCTCGAAAACCTAGGGAAAACGTGGGGCAAGCTGTGAAACACCCAAGGAACACGGAGCCCCTCCCCAACGAAAAGGGTTCCTTTTTCAGGGCCCCGACTGTATCCCTATCCCTAAGATTGACACGCCAAAAGGCGATGACAATCTTAGGGATGCGCCCTCAAAAGATGAGGGAATCCCTAAGATTGGCATCGAGATGAGGAGGTGCCCAGCATAGGGATAGGGACATATTCCAGGCTGGTAAGCCAAGGGTTCCCGCCTTCTCCCTCAGCTTGGTCTGTCTCCGTCTCTGTTTGGTGCAGGGCCGACTGTAGATTTGGACAGATGTCGTCGAAAACTCCTGGGCGGGGCAACCATCGCGGCGGCAGTCGGGACGCTCGAGAGTGGCCGCAGCGTGGCCTAGCAGCGTCGACCCGCGTCCTCGAAGTGTTTTGAGGAAATCCGCCGGCCCCCTTGCAGGTTTGCGAAGTAAAACGACGCGAAGATGGGGACAAAATCGGATCGGGATAACTCGAAATCTCTAAGAATCGGCGGGTTTGGAGGATGTAGTGGGCGCCGCGGCCGCTCCAGAGCGTTCCGGAACGCTCTGAGAGCGCTCCGGAACGCTCTGGAGCGATTTATCCCGATCCTAGCCCTGTTTTACGAAGATCGGGCTTCAGCAGCGTAGGCACGTGAGTACCGGTCCTGAGCTCCTCAGCTTCAGTCACAGTTCGAGTGCAGCTTCTAGATTCCAGTCTCCAGCGTGATGGGTCTACTGCTTGCGTTTTACTGCAAGTTGTCACCCTCCGCGCGAGGGGGGACGCCGAAAACCACCCTCATTACCACCACCTCCCAGGGTTCTCAGACTTCCCCGGGGCCAGGGACACTTAAAAGAACACGAGATTCGCGTCCCCCGGCCCATTTGTCTAAGAAAGGACTCAAGATTCGCGCCCCCGAGGCCACGATCCATCGTAAAGAAGACCAGGTTCGCACCCCCGCGGCCACGATCAGCGACTCAAGGCTCGCACCCCCGAGGCCATGATCCTTCACTGGTTCACAAGATCTGGGCCCCCGCGGCCACGACCCTTTGTGAAGTACACCATGGATTCGCGCGCTTGGGCCACAGGGGTGCCTGGCGCACCTGGCGCGCACAGCACGCCTGGCGCACCTCGCCCCGGCGTTGCGCACACGGGATCTGTTGTGGTTCCCATTGGCTGTCCACCAGAAGACTACCGCTGAACACGCTGCCGCTCGGGTGCTACGCATGTGCTGGGAGGGCGGCTGGGAGCGAGCGAGACGGCATGTGGGCGGGGAGGGTGCCTAGACCCCTCCCCCCATGTATCCCCCTGCCCCGAGGCCACGATCCCCCGTAAATCATGCCCGATTCGGGCCCCCGAGGCCACAACCCCTGGCAAGTCCCAGCGCCGTCGGGCTGCGAGGCCACGCAGACCCACCCCACGGGCGCGGCCCCCAAAGCGCCGCCCCCTCTCCAGAGCAGAACACTAGCGTTTGCTGGAGTGGATATGCGTTCGGGAACCATTTTTTGCCCCACCCCCCTGCGCCCCACCGTCTCATGAAACTCGGCTCTGGACCCGAAGCTACGAACCATCTGACATGATCGACCCACGAACCCAGAAAGGGATGCAGACATGCGAAGCATGCCATCGTTTCCAAGACGTCAAACTTGGAAGACGGGCAATTTCAATGCTCAGAGGAACGATCGTGACGTACCCTACCACGGGCTGTGCTGTACTGCGCCGTGCTGTACCGTGCTGTGCTGAGCTCAACGTGTCACGCCGCGTTGAACCGTGCCGCGCCCCATTGCATTGTGGATCACGCCGTCCTTGGCGTCAGAATCGTGGCCGAACTGATTTGGATCTTAAGCTCGAACTGCCTGAACGCATAGCTCGGGCTAGTTCTAGTCGAGACGCGCGGGGCGCTCGACCAGCTAGCTCGAGCTCAAGATTCGATGCAATTCTGAAGCCATCGCCCGAGACATGAAGTTCCGCAAGGGAGCGAACTAAGCGCGACCACAACAGGCGGGGGAGAAAAATGCGGGGCGTTCAACCAGCTCGAACTCGAGATGCGATTCAGTTCCGAAATGGGGCGAGCCGATCAAGGGGAAGATCCGAACGGAAACGAAAAGCACCGAGACGACGACAAGGCACCCGCTCAGCACCTCCTCAAACGATGCAAAGCCAGCGCTTCGCGAGAGGCATCCTCAGCACATCCTGCGGAGGGAGGCTTTCGCTGCAGGCGAGGACCTCGCTCGATGCACCCTCAGCAGACCCTGCAGAGCGAGCGCTTCGCCCGAGACATCCTCAGCACATACTCGTGCTGGTGGTGCGCCTGGGCGGCCTGGGCACGCAAGGACCCGCGCTCCTCTCGAAACGCCGTCAACAAAGCCTCACGCTCCACATCCGCCTGGGCAGCGTGGAACAACAAGTAAAACGCACGGAGAAAATAGTAAACGAAATACAATAGCAAAATGAAGGACGAGAAGGTGTTTAGCGTGAAAACAGGTGGGCACCCTGCGCGCCAGAGCGGAACCAGGAGGAGGGAGGAGGGAGGAGGGAGGAGGGAGGAGGGAGGAGGGAGGAGGGAAGAGGAAAGAGGGAGGAGGGAGGAGGGAGGAGGGAGGAGGGAGGAGGGAGGAGGAGGAGGACACGCGCCAGGGCGGAACCCAGCGTGAGAGCACGCGGGCCCCGTGCGCGCCAGGAGCGGAATCAGGCGCGGTGAACACCGGTGGGCCTTCGTCGCCCCAGGGCAGCACGAGTGCGCGAGAGAGCACGCGGGTCCCGTGTGCCCCGCAGCGCGGCAGGCGCGGAATGGCGCCCACGAGCGGCGCCATCGGGGGAGCACGTGGGCTCCGTCCGCCCCTGAGCGGAGCCCAGCGTGAAGGCCCGTGGGTCACTCTCGACCCAGAGCGCCACAGGCGTGAAAGTGGCACGTGGGTCCCTCTCGCCCCAGAGCGCAGCAAGCGTGAAAGCGTGGGTCCGTTTCGAGCCAGAGTGCGAAAATCGTTTTTACAATATAACAAAACACACACGCACACACACACACACACACACACACACACACACACACACACACACGCACGCACGCACGCACGCACGCACGCACGCACGCACGCACGCACGCACGCACGCACGCACACACACACACACACACACACACACACACACAAAAACAAAAAAAAAAAAAAAAAAAAAAAAAAAAAAAAAAAAAAAAAAAAAAAAAAAAAAAAAAAAAAAAAAAACGTGGGTCCCCTCCAGGAAGCCCCAGGAGGCCTCCGCAGAGCCCCAAGACTGGACGTGCCAAGTGATTACGCATATAGAGACAATTCGATGAGTTTGCTCTGCCTCTGTGCCCTCCCTCACATTTGGGAGGGGGAGACCGCCCCTGGGTGGCCAGGACGCCTGACAATACCTGGGCCCCTTTCGACCCAGAGCGCTGCAAGCGTGAAATCACGTGGGTCCCTTTCGCCCCAGAGCGCAGTTAACGTGAAAACGCGTGGGTCCCTTTCGCCCCAGAGCGGAAAAGGGTGAAAACCCGTGAGTCCCTTTCGAGACAGAGCGCAGCAAGCGAGAAAAAACGTGAGGCCTTTTCGCCCCAAGCGTAGCAAGCGTGAAAACAAGTTGTTCCGCTCTGGGGCGTAAGGGGCCCGCGTGTTCTCACGCTGGTGTTTTTGAGGAAGGGGAATGTTGTCACGATTGCTCCACCCTGAGGCCAAAGGGACCCCCGTGTTTGCTCTGCCCTGAAGCCAGTGGGACCCACGTGATTTCACGCTCGCCGCGCTCTGGGGCGAAAGGGACCCGCGTGTTTTCACGAGCGTTCCGCCCTGAAAAGAAAAGGACTGGGGCCAAAGTGACGGCCTCTCCATTTCTCCAAAACGAGCTTTTTGCTCGAGACACCCTCACAATTTCTGCGCGCAGGATGCGCCATCCTCGAGCGCGGGCGCAAAAAGTCAACATGCCAACATCTGCTGTGAAAGGTTGGGGTCTCCAGACCACGTTATTTACTGCGGATTCTGTAGAAAACGCTCCGCCTCCTTTTTTCACTGGGGAAACGAAAGTCAGCGGACCTCGTCATTTATCGCGAATCCCACATAAAGCGTCCACTTTCCTTGAGCGGGCAAGCGCGCAACGCACTTGTTCCACACCGAACGGGACTTGACCGCGTTTTTTGTCGAACGGGAATCCGCCGGCCCACCCACAGCATGGCACCGGGGACAGATCAGCATCCAAAGAGA
>CAUYUJ010022506.1:52500-122663 GCA_963575745.1 Prorocentrum cordatum
GACGAGGAGGAGGAGGAGGAGGAGGAGGAGGAGGAGGAGGAGGAGGAGGAGGTGGAGGAGGAGGAGGAGGAGGGAGGGAGGGAGGGAGGGAGGAGGAGAAGGAGGAGGAGGAGGGGGAGAAGGAGGACGGGTCGCCTAAGCCCTTCGGAGAAACCCTCCACCCCTCCGCGAGCAGGAGCCAAGGAGGCCAGGAAAAAGCAAGGACAATGAGAAGGAGGCAAGGGTAGACACGGAGCCCCAGGACCCGTCAGGGCAAATCAGGCTCGTCCTCACCCGCCTGGCCGCCGCTGCCTGCTGTCCCCGCGTCCTCCCCAAGGCGGGCCCGTGTTTTCTTCGCCCCTCCCTCTCCAACGTCGTGCCCTCCCTCGCGGCGTGGGCCCTCGGAAGCCTCCATCTCTTCCCAGGGGGCCAGCTCCGCAGCCCGAGCGCTTCTGCAGCGCTTCCGCGCCCAGCACAGCCAACCCGTATCACCAGGGTGCGCGGGAAGGATGCGAGGGCCTCGGAGGCCCACGCGGACGTTTCTCGAACGAGGCCGGCCGGCGAAAGTCGCTGAGGATGGGCCGAAGCGGCAAGGATCCCTCCTCCTCCTCCTCCTCCTCCTCCTCCTCCTCCTCGTCCTCCTCCTCCTCCTCCTCCTCCTCCTCCTCCTCCTCCTCCTCCTCCTCCTCCTCCTCCTCCTCCTCACCTCCTCCTCCTCCTCCTCCTCCTCCTCCTCCTCCCAAGGAGGGGCTGAGGATGGGTACCCCCGGAAGGTTGCCCATCGGGCGGGCGGCAGAAGCCCCCCCAAGGCCGAGAGCGCACCCAGAAGCGCCTGCCGCTCTGTTCCTTCACCGCACGGCGCGCGGAGGTGTCTCTGGGCGCGCGCGGCAGGCCGTGTGGCCACGGCGGTGCGTCCAGAGATGCCCTCGCGAGGACCGCAGGGTCCTCGGGGCCGCGGAAGCGCGGGCGCCCCCCCATCCCGTCTGCGGCCCCGCGGCTCAGTTAAAAAGGTAGCTGGAGAAGAGCACCGACAGGATGCAGATGGTGAGCAGGCCTGGGGCTGTCACTGACCCCCTCCCGCCCTCCCGCCTCCCTCCCACCTCCCTCCCCCCGCCTGGACGGTTTCCCCGGGGCCGTAGGCGACCCAAGGAGGAGGAGGAGGAGGAGGAGGGAAGGAAGGAAGGAAGGAAGGAAGGAAGGAAGGAAGGAAGGAAGGAAGGAAGGAGGAGCAGGAGGAGGAGCAGGGAATGGAGGAGGGAATGGAGGAAGAGGAGGAGGAGGAGGAGGAGGAGGAGGAGGAGGCGGAGGAGGAGGAGGAGGAGGAGGAGGAGGAGGCGGAGGAGGCGGAGGAGGACGGGTGGCCGAAGCCCTATGGAGAAACCCTCCACCGCCCTCCCGCCGCCCTCCCGCCTCCCACCCCCCCTCCTTCCCCCCGCCCTCCCCGAGCAGGTGCGGAGCAGGCCTGGGGCGGGGATAGGCCCGTCCACGGTTCCACGGCGGCAGCACAGCCGAGAGGCGACCGAGCGGACGGCGAGACGCGAACCGACCGAAGCCGACGTTGGAGACCTGGACATGGGCACCAACACCAGCACAGGGGGTTGCCTCCACAGGGGGAGCAGGATCCTGGATTACGGCGCTGGTGGTGATAGTTCCGCCGCCCTGGAAGCCAGAACAGTGCCACCATCACCGAGGTGGGGATCTTCTTCCCTCGGTGGAGGCACACTGCCGATCCTGGTGCTGGTGTCAACCTCTAGGCCTGCGACGATGGGCCGCAGGCAGCCCAGAGCGACGCAGCGGACCAGCAGAAGACACAACGACCGACCGAACGCGAGCGACTGCGACGCAGCCGCACCCCAGGAGGCCCAGGGCATGCAAGCAAACTTGACGAACCTTGGAATTCGAAAACTCAAGTACACTTTGCGAAATGCTTAAGAAATCATGGGTTAAGAAACTCAGAGTCTCAGAATTTGAATAAAAACCCAGAATTTCTATGGAAAGCTTCGGATTTACATTGACACATTAAGAATAATCGAGACTCTGGCCGAAAACTTAAGTTTTCTTAAGCATCGCCTGAGGTGTACCGAAGCGCACTAGAGGAAACCGGTGCGACTGGGGCATCAGGACGGGACTGAAGGCTGGAGGACAGGGAACGGGAGGGACGTATAGAGAGGATGGCGCTGGAACGATCAGCTCATGTCACCAAATCATCGCCCATCGGCACCTGCAGCCGAAAGTCCATCAAACGCCCGCGGGCTGGTCACCCCGAGCGCGCGGAAAGGGAAGCAGCTTCGTCGCGGAGAGGCGTGATTCCACCAATTCTCAAGGGACGATGGACCAGCCTCAAAGCGGAAGGGCGAGGCCCTCGCCAGCTCCCCTGCTGGCTTTCGGACGGGCCTCAGGTGGCCCTTCGGGAAGATTCCAACATCCCCTGAACGCTTTCGGCGAGGCGCAACCGCTTGGAAAACATCCTGGACCCCGGCTTGCTCGGTTAATTCTCTTGCACGGAGTGTCTAGAGTTCCGACCAAGTCATTTCGGCGTCATCGCACCGCCCTCACCCGAGCGTTGCCAAGCCGCGTTGGCCGCCCCGCCCCGCCCCCCTCCGCCATCCCCTCCCCAGCAGCCCCGCGCACCGCCCCCTCCGCCGCGACCACTTTATTTCGGCGGCGGCGCACCGTCACCCCCCCCTTCCACCCTCCCCGCGCCCGCCCCCCCAGCAGCCTAACGCACCGCCCCCTTCCGCCGCGACCAGTTTATTTCGGCGTCGTCGCACCGCCCCCCCCTCCCGTCCTTCGCACCGCCTTCCCCCTTCGACCACTGTATTTAGGCGTCGTCGCACCGCCCTCACCACCCCCCCGTCGCACCGCCCTCATACACCACCCGCCCCCCTCCCCCCCAGTAGCCCAGCGCACCGCCCCCTCCGCCGCGACCACTTAATCTAGGCGTCGTCGCACCGCCCCAACCCCCCGCTCGCCCCGCTCCCCCCATCCCCGCACCCCCCTCCCCAGCAGCCCAGCGCACCGTTCCCTTCGCCGCGACAACTATATTTCGGCCCCGTCGCACAGCCCCCACCCCATCGCACCGCCTTTGCCCCCCCCGTCCCTTCCTCCCCAGCAGCCCCGCGCACCGCCCCCTCCGCAGCCCCGCGCACCGCCCCCTCCGCCGCGACCACTCTATTTCGGCGTCGTCGACCCCCTCTCACCCTCTCCCCCCCGTCGCACCGCCCTCCCCCCCCGCCCCACTTTCCCCGGCAGCCCAACGCACCGCCCCCTCCGCCGCGACCACTTTAACTCCACTTCCCCCGGCACCCCAGCGCACCGCCCCCTCCGCCGCGACCACTTGATTTCGGCGTCGCCGCACCGCCCTTACCGCCCCCGCCTCCCAGCGCACCGCCCTCCTGCCGCGATCACTTTATATTTGCGTCGTCGCGCCCCCCCCTCCCCACCTTCCCCAGCAGCCCAGCGCGCCGCCCCCTCCGCCGCGACAACTTTATTTCGTCGTCGTCGCACCGTCCCCCCCCCCGTCGCACCGCCCTCACCCCCTCCCCGCATCCGCCCTCCCCAGCAGCCCAGCGCACCGCCCCCTCCGCCACGATCACAATAGTTCGGCATCGTCGCACCGCCCTCACCCCCACATTTCGCACCGCCCTCACACACACACACACACACACACACACACGCGCACACACACACACACACACACACACACACGCACACACGCACACACGCACACACGCACACACACACACACACACACACACACACACACACACACACACGCACACACACGCACAGACGCACGCACGCACGCACGCACGCATGCACACGCACACGCACACGCACACGCACACACACACGCACACGCACACGCACACGCACACACACACACACACACACACACAAACAAACACACAAACACACAAACACACATGCACACGCACACGCACACGCACACGCACACGCACACACAATCAGCAGCCCAGCGCACCGCCCCCACCGCCGCGACCACTTTATTTCGGCGGCGGCGCACCGCCACCCCCCCGCTCTCCGCGCAGCACCGCCCTCCCCCCCCGCCTGCCCCTCACCAACAGCCCAGCGCGCCGCCCCCTCCGCCGCGAACTCTTTATCCCGGCCCCGTCGCATCGTCATCGCCCCCCCACCCGCCCCCAGCGCACTGCCCTCTCCAACGCGACCACTTCGTCACAGCGCCTTCACGCCGCCCCCCCTCCCCCACCTTCCCCAGCAGCCCAGCGCCCAGCCCCCTCCGCCACGGCAACCTTATTTCGGCGCCGTCGGCCCGCCCTCACCCCCCCCGCCGCGCCGCCCCGCCCCCGCGCGCCCCCCGCCCGCCCGCCCCCCCCCCCCCCCAGCAGACCAGCGCCCTTCGGCGTCGCGCCGCCCCCCCCCCCCGCCCCGACACATGGATTTCGGCGTCGCCGCACTGCGCCCCCCCCCGTCGCCCGCCCTCGCGCACCCCCCCCGCCCCCCCCAAGCCAGCCCCGGCGCCCCCCCTTTGAGGCAGCCCAGCGCACCGCTCACCCCGCGCGACAACTTTTTTCCGGCGTCGCACCACCGCCCCCCCCCGCCCCTTCCGTCGCCCCGCCCCCCCCCCCGCCCCAGCGGCCCAGCGCGCCGCCCCCTCCGCCGCGACTAACTTGCGTCGGCGCCGTCCGCACTGCCACCACAACCACCCCATCACACCGCCCTCGCGCCCCCCCCGCCCCCCCCCCCCCCAGCCAAGCGCACCGCCCCCCCCTCCCCGTCGCACCGCCCCCCAACCCCCGCCCCCCTCCCCAGCAGCCCAGCGCATCGCCCCATCCGCCGCCGCGACCACTTGATTCCGGCGTCGCCGCACTGCCCCCACCCCCCCTCGCACGCTATTGGTCTCTTCACCGGCCAAGTGGGACCCTTCACCGGCCAGATGGGACCCTTCACCGGCTGATCCGTTCACCGGCTGATTGGGTGTTTCACCGGCTACGTCTTTCAATTGAAAGTTGATTGTAGTGTTCGCGTATACGCCACGAAGAACGAGTGTGGAGTGCTAAGGGTTGCCACAACCGCTCCTGCAATTACTTGTTTTTTGTTGTTTTTTGGAGGCCGGTGAAGAGGCCAATTCTGGTCGTGTACCAACGTGGCATGCATGGTGGGAGGAGGAGGAGGAGGAGGAGGAGGAGGAAGAGGATGCGTAGGAGCAGGAAAGAGTAGGAAGAACAGGGAGGCGAGGTCGGTGGAATTCCCCTAGGTAAGGTATCATGCCAAAGGGTACCATGTCGTGTCCAGAGGCTGGGGACACCCGTAACATGTGACGCATTCATCCACATAGTGTTGGCGGAGGACATGAAAACGATGGTGATTGTGGTGGCGGTGGTGACGACGACGATAGCGATGAAGAGGAGAAGGGAAAGGAGGAAGGGGATCATTAGCATAACAAGATGGTCAGGAGCAGGAGAAGCTTCGAGGCGGGCGAAGTGCGATCGGCATGGCGATGACGATGTTGATGATAGCGTATGATGGCGATGACCATGACGACGATGATGATGCTGATGACGATGCGGGTGACGATGACCATGATGATGCCGATGACGACAACGATGATGATGATGATGATTGTTCTGGTGGTGACGATGATTACGATGGTGATGATGACGACGACGATGATCATGATGCGTATGGCGACGATGGCGATTACGATGATGAGGATGACGATGACGATGAGGATGAAGATGATGATGTTAATGATGACGACGATGATGATGCCGATGATGATGATGATGGTGCTGACGATGATGCTGATGCGGATCTTGATGATGATGACGACGATGCTGCTGATGGTGCTGACGATGATGATGATGCGATGATGCGGATCATGATGATGATGACGACGACGATGATGATTGTGATGATGACGATGATGACGACGATGATGTTGATTATGATGTTGATGTTGATAATGTCGATGATGATGTTGATGCTGATGATGACGATCATGACGAAAATGATGATGATGATGATGATGAGGAGGAGGAGGAGGAGGATGATGATGGTGATGGTGATGGTGATGGTGATGGTGGTGATGATGATGAGGATGGTGATGATGACGATGATGATGACGATGGACTCGCTAGTAATCCATAAGTTTCGGTAGGATTCGCTAGTAATCCATAGGTTCTGGTAGGACTCCTTGCCGGCGTGCACAGAGTTCTGCGTCCAACAAGCATGTGCGTACCGGCGAGGCGAGGTTAGACAGTGAAGCCGGGCAGCCGACCAGCCGGTCAGCCGGTCAGCCGGTCGGCCGGTGAAGGGTCCCATCTGGCCGGTGAAGGGTCCCATCCGGCCGGTGAAAAAAATGTTCCCCCCCTCGCACCGCCCCCACGCGCACCCCGCCCCCCAGCAGCCCAGCACTCTTCGGCGCCGCACCGATTTATTTCAACGTCGTCGCGCCGCCCCCACCCCGTCTCGCACCGGCACCCCCCCCGAAGCAGCCGAGTGCTCTTCGGCGTCGCACAGCCCCCTCCGCCCCCACGACTTCACCCCCTTGCACAGGGCGCCCAGAGCTCCGACCATTTTACCCCGCGTCGCGTCGCACCCCCCCCCCGCACCCGCCACCCCCCCTGGCATTCCCTGGCGGCCCGGCGGAACCCCCGCCCAGTGCCGCCTCCACCCCGGCCGCTCCATTCCGCGTCGCGTCGCCCCCCCCCCCCCCGCTGCACCAGCGTTCCCCAGCGGCGCAGCGGAACCTCCGCCCAGTGCCCCCGCCGCCCCGACCCCTTGATTCCGCGTTGCCTCGCGCCCCCCTCCACAACGGCACCCCGCGGCCCAGTGGAACACCCGCCCAGCGCCCCCTCCGCCCCGACCGCCCCGTCCCGCATCGCGTCGCACCCCCCCCCGCCCCCGCCCCCCCCCTTCCTCGGCGTTCCGCGGCGGCCCAGCGAAACCCCCGCCCAGTGCCCACCCCGCCCCGACAAGCGTTCCCCAGCGGCCCAGCGGGCACAGACCCCCGCCCAGCGCCCCCCCCGCCCGACCATCTTTTCCCGCGTCGCATCGCAACACACACCACCCCTGCCCCCCCCAGGGCCCCCAGGCCTCAGCACCCCCCTCCGCCCCGACCACTTGACGCCGCGTCGCGTCGCGCCCCCCCCGCGCCCCCCCCTGCGCCCCGGCGGAGACCCCGCCCAGCACCCCCTCCGCCCCGACCACTTCATTCCGCGTCGCGTCGCACCCGCCGCCCCCGCTCCCCACGTCCCCCCCCCCAAACGTTCCCCCGCGGCCCAACGCCCCCTCCGGCCAGACCACTTTATCTCGCGCCGCGCCGCACCCCCCCCGCGCCAGCGCTCGCCCGCGCCAATCGAACTTCCGCCCAGTGCGCCCTCCGCCCCGACCACTTCATTCCGCGTCGCGCGCACCGCACCCCCCTGCCCCCGCCGCCGACCCCCCCCCCCGTGTGTTTCCCAGCGACAAAGAAACCTCCTCCTACACCCAAGCGTTCCCATCGCGCCCAATGGAACCCCCGCCCATGGCCCCCACCGCCCCGACCACATCATCCCGCGTCGCGTCGCACCCCCCTCCGCACCGCCACCCCCTCCCGCCTTTCCCAAGCGGCCCAGCACCCCCTTCCGCCGCCCCGACCACTTTCCCCCCCACGTTACGTCGCCCCCCCCTCCCCAGCATTCCCCCCGCGCCCCGTGGAACACCCGTCCAGCGCTCCTCCGCCTCGACTACACTATTCCGCGTCGCGTCGCACCCCCGCTCCCCTCCCCCGCCACCACACCCCTGCGGGCGCCCCCCAGGCCCATGGCCCCCTCCGCCCGACCGCTTCATTTCGCGTCGCGTCGCGTCCTCCCTCCCCCCCTCCCCCCCCCTCAGCGTTCGCCCGCGCCCACAGGAACCCCCGCCCAGTGCCCCACTCCCCGCCCCGACCATTTATTCCGCTCCGCGTCGCCCCCCCCCCTCCCCCCCTGCCCCACCACCCCCTCCCCGCCCCTACCACTTCACCCAGCGTCGCATCGCGACCCCCCCCCACCCCCCCGCGCCACCCCCTCGCGCCGCGTCGCGTCGCCCCCCCCTTGCCCCACCTCTGGCTCTGCCCCCAGCGGCGCCCTTGTCGTTCGCCACCCTTGTGGCCCGTCCGCCCCGACCACTTGCGCCCCAATGGCCATCCTCCGTGCCCCCCCTCCCCGTCTTATTGGCCGAATGCCTCCTCCGTCCGCCCCGACCACTTTACTTCGCGCCCCCCCCCCCTTGCCCCCAGCTGCCCCCAGCGGCCCCCTTGTCTTCGCCATCCCTCTGCCCCAAGAAGCCGCCCAAGAACTTCACTCACGAGCGAGGCCCCCGCTCAGGACATCCCCACGATCTGCCCCCTCGGGGTGCTCAAGTGCTTCGCCTGCTTCAAAATTCCAATGGCCCGCTAGGATTAATAACATGATCTGCGGGCCCCAGGGGGGGCTTCCGCCTGAGGCTTCCGCCCGAGACTTCCCCGCAATTCACCCACAGACGAGGATCCCGCTTAAGATCTCCTCACGAATTGCCCGCTTGCGGTGCTCAAGTGCCACGCCTGCTGCAATAGGCCAACGAGCCGCTCGGAGGTTACGAACCTGTTCTGCGGGCCCTGTATGAAGGACGCTCTCGTCTTGGACTTCCTCGAAATTCACTCACAGACGAGGCCCCCGCTCGGGACATCCTCACGATGTGCCTCACGCGGGGTGCTCGAGCGTCATGCCTGCTCCAGAAGGAGAGGGCTCCCGCCTGAGACTTCTTCACAACGCACTCACAGACGAGGCCCCCGCTCAGCAATCCTCACAATATGCTCCCTTTGGGGTGCTCAAGTGCTTTGCCGCCTGCAGTCGGCCAATGACCCACTGGTATTACGAACGTGGTATGCGGGCACCCAGAGGCAGAACATGATCGACCCACGAACCCGGAAAGCGATGTGAAAATATGAAGCATGGAAACGTTTCAAAGCTCCCCAAGTGGGCGATGGGCAGCGGCAATGCTGAAGATATCGATGGTGACGATACTGTGCCAGGGGATGCGTTGCGCTGCGCTGCGCTGTGCCGCGCCGCACAGGGGGCGCGCCAAGGGACGCGCAAGGGAGCGCGCCGCGGGACATGCCACGGGGACGCGCCGCAAAACGTCCGAAGGAGGGCGCGCCAGGGGACGCGACGGGGGAGGCAACGCGTGGCGTGCCAGGGGGACGCGCCACGGAACGTGCCAGGGGACGTGCCAGGGCACGCGCCTGGGGACGCGCCGCGCGACGTGCCAGAGGGACGCGCCACGGAACGTGACAGGGAACGTGCCAGGCGACGCGCCAGCGGGCGCGCCAACTCCCGCGCCCGGGAGGCCCCCGGAGGCCCGCACGACACCACGCGAAGACTCCCGCCCGGGAACCGAACCCCCGGGAGGCCCGACACCACGCGAAAACTCCTGCCCCGGGACGCCTCTGAAGCCCCCCTCCGCCCAAAATTCCCACCCTGGGGAGGCCCCCCGAAACCCGACACTACACGAAAACTCCCGCCTCAGAGGGGAGGCCCCAGAGGCTCGACACCGCGCGAAAATTGTCCCGAGGCCTTACACCACGCGAAAATTCCAAACTAAAATTCGCAGTATCCCGGCAAAGCATCCTAACAGCGATGTGTAGGGGCGTGCTAAGATCTCCGGTAACTGGTTAACAATTCTCTAGTTCGCGCGCGCGGGGCGGCCCCTGGGGGTCCCCGGACGAAAAGTACCCCGACCAGGTCCCGGCCGGGTCCCCCCGAGCGCCCCATGAGCGCACCAACAGGGCTCCGAAAACGTCCCCGAGGACCCAAACAAAACCAAGAGGCCCCCAAGAGGCCCCCAAGATGGTACACGAGGGGTCCGACATGCCACAAGATCGCTCCAAGACGCCCAAGATGGCCCCCAGACGCCCCAAGAGGCCTCCAAGAGCACTCCCAAGAGGGCCCCCGGAGGCAAAATTCATTGTTTTCCTTAGGTTTTTGAGAGATTTTTGGAGCTTCCACCTTTTCGGTTCCCGACGCCCCAAGACGGCCCCAGAGGCCCCCAAGATCGCCCCAAGAGGGCCCAAGAGGCCCCCAAGAGGGCCCCAAGATGGCCCAAGAGGGCTCGAAGACGGCCCAAGAAGCCTCCAAGACGGCCCAAGAGGGCCCCAAGAACGCCCCAAGAGAGGGAACACGAAACAACATTTCCAGCCCTCGGCCCCAAGAAGCCCCTCCGAGGCCCCAAGAGGCCCCTAAGAGGCCCCAAGAGGCCCCGACGAGGCCCTCAGGAGGCCCCCAAGAGTCCCCCAAGCGGCCCCAGGAGGCCCCCCAAATGCCCCCCCGAGCGCCCCAGGAACCCCCAAAGCGCCGCATTGACACCAGGCCCTCGGGCAAACGGCAGACATGAGACTGTATGGGCCGGCGGAATGAGCGAAGCGATTAAATAAGCAGTATCCCGGCAAAGCATCCTAACAGCGATGTGTAGGAGCATATCTGGAAGCATTCCCCTTAAGATTCAGATGAGAATCCAGTTGTAGAATTCTGCTGTTCTCGCAGTCGTAGTCGCATTCGCGAAGACAGTCGCAGTGGCAACGGCAGTCGCAGTCAAAGCCTCAGCCTCAGCCTGTCTCAGCCTCAGCCTCAGCCTGCCTCAGCCTCAGCTTGCCTCAGCCTCAGCCTCAGCCTGCTTCAGCCTCAGCATCAGTCTGCCTTCAGCCTCGGCCTCAGCCTCAGCCTGCCTCAGCCTCAGCCTGCATCAGCCTCAGCCTCAGCCTCAGCCTGCCTCAGCATCAGCCTGCCTCAGCCTCAGCCTCAGCCTGCCTCAGCCTCAGCCTCAGCCTGCTTCAGCCTCAGCCTCAGTCTGCCTTCAGCCTCGGCCTCAGCCTCAGCCTGCCTCAGCCTCAGCCTGCATCAGCCTCAGCCTCAGCCTCAGCCTGCCTCAGGCCTGCAGCCTCAGCCTCAGCCTGCCTCAGCCTCAGCCTCAGTCTGCTTCAGCCTCAGCCTCAGTCTGCCTCAGCCTCGGCCTCAGCCTCAGCCTGCCTCAGCCTCAGCCTGCAGCCTCAGCCTCAGCCTCAGCCTCAGCCTCAGCCTCAGCCTCAGCCTGCCTCAGCCTCAGCCTCAGCCTCAGCCTGCTTCAGCCTCAGCCTCAGTCTGCCTTCAGCCTCGGCCTCAGCCTCAGCCTGCCTCAGCCTCAGCCTGCATCAGCCTCAGCCTCAGCCTCAGCCTGCCTCAGCATCAGCCTGCCTCAGCCTCAGCCTCAGCCTGCCTCAGCCTCAGCCTCAGCCTGCTTCAGCCTCAGCCTCAGTCTGCCTTCAGCCTCGGCCTCAGCCTCAGCCTGCCTCAGCCTCAGCCTGCATCAGCCTCAGCCTCAGCCTCAGCCTCAGCCTCAGCATCAGCCTGCCTCAGCCTCAGCCTCAGCCTGCCTCAGCCTCAGCCTCAGCCTGCTTCAGCCTCAGCCTCAGTCTGCCTTCAGCCTCGGCCTCAGCCTCAGCCTGCCTCAGCCTCAGCCTGCATCAGCCTCAGCCTCAGCCTCAGCCTGCCTCAGCATCAGCCTGCCTCAGCCTCAGCCTCAGCCTCAGCCTGCCTCAGCCTCAGCCTCAGCCTGCTTCAGCCTCAGCCTCAGTCTGCCTTCAGCCTCGGCCTCAGCCTCAGCCTGCCTCAGCCTCAGCCTGCATCAGCCTCAGCCTCAGCCTCAGCCTGCCTCAGCATCAGCCTGCCTCAGCCTCAGCCTCAGCCTGCCTCAGCCTCAGCCTCAGCCTGCCTTCAGCCTCAGCCTCAGTCTGCCTTCAGCCTCGGCCTCAGCATCAGCCTGCCTCAGCCTCAGCCTGCATCAGCCTCAGCCTCAGCCTCAGCCTCAGCCTCAGCCTCAGCATCAGCCTGCCTCAGCCTCAGCCTCAGCCTGCCTCAGCCTCAGCCTCAGCCTGCAGCCTCAGCTCAGTCAGCCTCGGCCTCAGCCTCAGCCTCAGCCTGCATCAGCCTCAGCCTCAGCCTCAGCCTGCAGCCTCAGCCTCAGCCTCAGCCTCAGCCTGCCTCAGCCTCAGCCTCAGCCTGCTTCAGCCTAAGCCTCAGTCTGCCTTCAGCCTCGGCCTCAGCCTCAGCCTGCCTCAGCCTCAGCCTGCCTCAGCCTCAGCATCAGCCTGCCTCAGCATTCAAAATGTGGCCCGGGAATGGAATTCTGGGAACTCGAAGAACACGAAATGGCCTACAGTTGGCTCCGGGCATTCAAAACCATGCCCAGGAATTGAGTTCTGGGAAGTCGAAGACCACGAAGTGGCCTACAGTTGGCTCCGGGCATTCAAAATGTGGCCCGGGAATGGAGTTCTGGGAACTCGAAAAGCACGAAGTGGCCTACAGTTGGCTCTGGGCATTCAAAATGTGGCCCGGGAATGGAGTTCTGGGAAGAGCACGAAGTGGCCTCTAGTTGGCTCCGGGCATTCAGAATGTGGCCCAGGAATGGAGTTCTGGGAACTCGAAGAGCACGAAGTGGCCTCTAGTTGGCTCCGGGCAATCAGAATGTGGCCCGGGAATGGAGTTCTGGGACCTCGAAGACCACGAAGTGTGTAACTGTTGGCTAAAAAAAGAATCCCCGGCATCTCCCCGGATCCCGCCCAGACCCCCTGGGGCGTCATGATGCTCTCTTTTGACCCTACTAGAAACCTATCAGTCTTCGCTGTTAGGTAATAACTGAATGCTCGGGCAGCTGGAATCAGGCCAGGCCCAGCTGCAACCAGGCCTAGCTAAACTATAGGCTGAACTAAGATAGCTCGAACTAAAATAGACCTAGCTAACACAGGCCGAACAAAAAAAGGCCCACCTAAAATAGGCACAACGAAAAGCGAGGGAGGAGGGACGGGGAGGAGGAGGAGTGATCAGCGGAGGAGGAGGAGGAGGAGGAGGAGGAGGAGGAGGAGGAGGAGGAGGAGGAGGAGGAGGAGGGAGGAGGAGGGAGGAGGGAAGGGAGGAGGAGGGAGGAGGAGGAAGGAGGAGAGGGAGGAGGGAGGACCCCCGGAAGCGCGAAAACGCCCGCCTGGGATGGGGGGACCCCCGGAGGCCCGACAACCCACGCGAAAACTCCTGCCCGGGGGAGCCCCCACGAGGCCACACACACACTCCTCCTCCTCCTCCTCCTCCTCCTCCTCCTCCTCCTCCTCCTCCTCCTCCTCCTCCCTCCTCCTCCTCTCCTCCCTCCTCGTCCTCCCCCCCCCCTCCCCCCCTCCCCCTCCCCCCTCCCCCTCCCCTCCCCTCCTCCCTCCCCCTCCTCCTCCTCCCTCCCCTCCTCCTCCTCCTCCTCCTCCTCCTCCTCCTCCCTCCTCCTCCTCCTCCTCCTCCTCCTCCTCCTCCCCTCCTCCTCCTCCTCCTCCTCCTCCTCCCCTTCCCGCTTCCTCCGCTTCCTCCGCCTCCCCTCCTCCTCCTCTCTCCTCCTCCTCCTCCTCCTCCTCCTCCTCCTCCTCCTCCTCCTCCTCCTCCTCCTCACGAAGACTCCCTCCCCAGGGAGGCCCCCTGGAGGCCCGACGCCACGCGAAGATTCTCCACCAGGGCAGAAACGAATACGTCTGCTGCATTTGGACATGTGCTCGGGGGTCGTTTCTCTGCCCCCCCGCCGTTTCCTGAAAACCCGCCGGCCCCTTGGAGCCACGGCGAGTGAGATGCATCCCCCTCCCCAAACCCCTCCCCCAGGGGCCTCTTCCGGCCAGTTTGGGGAGGAAGCGGGGGGGGGGGGGGGGGGGAAATCCATCCTCCGCACACCTGGAGCCTCAGGAGGCCCCCAAAACTGGCCAAAGAGGTTCCAAAGGTTCCTGGAATGGTCCAGGAGAGCTACGAATCGACGAAAGATCGCCCCAAAATGCCGACGATTGACTCCACACGGCTCCATAAGTGCCAAAGACGTTTGAAGCAACGTTACGAGGCGCCCCAAAGAGGCCCTCTAGAAGCAAAAATCGTCCCATATCCCGGGGAAAACGTACATTTTCACCACATTCGCCCATTCGGCTTCCACGCGGCGCAGAAAGGCCCACGAAGCTTCCAAGATCGACCCTCGCCAGCCCAGGAGGCTCCCAAAAAGGCTCCAAGACGGCGTCCGGGCGATCCACGAAGGCCCCAGAAACCATAGCAACGGCTTAGGAACCCGCGGGACGGTCCCAAGAGGGCTCCAAAACAGGGCAAGAGGGCCCCCAAAGGCTGTCTGGACGGCCCAGGCGGGGGACGACTCGGTCCAAACCGCCCAAGATCGCCGCCGGACGGCCCCATGGGTGTCCAAGACGTTTGAAAACGCGACCACGAGGCGCTCCAAGCAGGCCTCCAGAAGCAAAAACCGCCCCATTCCCATTCCTTAGGTAAAACGTACAGTTTCACTACATTCGCTTCTTGGGCTTTCACGAGGCCTACAACGGCCCAGTAAACCTCCAAGATCGACCCCTGTCACCCGAAGAGGCTCCCAAGAAGGCTCCAAGACGGCTTCCGGGCGATCCACGAAGGCTCCAGAAACCGTAGCAACGGCCCAAGAAAGCCGCAGGACGGTCCCAAGAGGGCTGCAAAACGGGCCACGAGGGCTCCCAAAGGCTGTCTGGACGGCCCACGCGGGGGACGACTCGGCCCAAACCGCCCAAGATTGCCTCCAAACAGCCCCATGGGCGTCCAAGACGTTTGCATACGCGACCACGAGGCGCTCAAAGCAGGCCTCCAAAAGCAAAAACAGTCCCATTCCCAAGGGAAAGCGTACAGTTTCAGCATATTCGCTTCTTGGGTTTCCGCGAGGCTCACAACGGCCCAGTAGACCTCCAAGATCGACCTCTGGCACGCCAAGAGGCTCTCCAAAAGGCTCCACGACGGCCTCAGGGCGCCCCACGAAGGCCCCAGAAAGCATAGCAACGGCCCGGGGGAACGGCAGGACGGTCCTAAGAGGGCTCCAAAACGTGTCTACAGGGGCCCTTACAGGCTGTCTGGACAGGCCATGCGGGGGACGATTGCTGCCGCGCCAAGGGGTCGGCGGTGTGGCGTAAGCCAATGAATCAAGCGCTGGACCCGAAGCCGCGAATCCTCGTAAGTTACATTGCGTCTGCGCGCCCAAGGCCGCGATCCCTCGTAATTTACACAGGACTCGCGCTCGCAAGGCCACAATCTCTCGTAAGTTACGCTGGGTTCGCGCTCACGGGGCCGCGATCCCTTGCCAATGATCCGGGATGCACGCTCCCAGGACCACGATCCATCGTAAGTTACGCTGGATGCACGCTCCCAGGGCCATGATTCCTTGTGAACGAAGCGGGTTTCGCGCTCCCAGTGCCAAGACCCCTCGAAAATTGAGCTGGAGTCGCGCTGCCAGGGCCAAGATCCTTTCTAAATTACGCGGGATGCACGCTCCCAGGGCCACAATCCCTCGCAAATTACGCGGAATTCGCGCTCCCGGTGCCGAGCGCCCTCGTGAACTACGCTGGATTCACGATCCCAGGGAGCAGATCCTTCGTCAATCACGGGGGATTCACGCTCCCAGGGCCACGATGCCTAGTAAATTACGCGTCGTCCGCAATCCCTCGTGAATTACTCTGCGGCCGCGCTCCCAGGGCCACGATCCCTGGCAAATTACGCTGCGTCCGCACTCCCAGGGCCCCCTGGGGCATCCTTGGACGCCCAGGTTCCCGGAAGTCTCAAAAACAAGCGTTTCGCTCGAGACATCCTCAACAAATTCTGCAAAACAAGCGCTTCGCTCGAGACATCCGCAACAAACGAAAAGTCCCAGTTTACCCTGATTTTTATCCAGCGGAACATCGAAAACCTGCGTTTTGCTCAAGACGTCCTCAAACATATTCCGCCGGCCCACCTCGACCTCGTTTTCAATCGAGAATAATTCCAACGGCCCACCTCGAATCGATTCCGGGGGTAAACAGCTAAACGATAACCCTCGGGCGGGACTTAATGGGGGGGTCATAAACGGGGGGATCAGAAAAGGTCCCCTTTCGTGACCCTTTCGGGCCCCTCCAGAGCCCCAGGGGGCTCGTTTAGGTACCGTTTGGGTACCTTTTCGAACCACCCTCGCCACCCCCCCATTTATGACCCCTCCATTACGCAGCGCCCAAAACCCTGAGCCCATGCCCTTTTCCGGGAAAAACTCCCGCCCGAGAATGCCTCGAAGAGTCCACTCAAAGATTGAGGCCCCCGCTCGCGGCTTCCCAAAGATGGATTTGAAAAGGTGTGAGCGAGTGCGACACTTACTCCAAATCTCATAATAAAGGGGGGGGGTCAAAAAAGTGTTTGACAGCCCGGAGTAGACCCCCCCCCCAGACAGGCAACAAAGGGTCCAAAATCGAGACCCCCCCACAATTGTGTTTGACGAAGCCCGTTAGACCCCCCAAAAGCAGACCCCCCCCCCATTGTTATGAGATCCGGAGTAGCATGGTGTAGTGATGATGATGTGGTCATGGCGAATGTGAAAACATGGTGTGATGATGATGTTGGCGACCGATGGTAATGATCGGATGGTGGTAGTGACGAGCAGAGAAGCCGCCTCTCGATAGTAGTACAAAAATGATGGTGACGATGAAGATGGTGGTGACGATGATAATGTGTGTGTCTGTGTTTGTGTGTGGTGTGTGGTGTGTGGTGTGTGGTGTATGGTGTGTGGTGTGTCTGTGTGTGGTGTGTGGTGTGTGGTGTGTGTGGTGTGTGGTGTGTGTGTGGTGTCTGTGTGTGTGTGTTTGTGTGTGTGCTTGCGTGTGGTGTGTGTGTGTGTGTTTCTTTTCTTCCCCCCTCGCATGCGAGACAATTCGCAACGCTGTAGCCCGGGTTGCTCGACGCGCGAGCGGATCGCCTCCGCCGCGCCGCGACGGAAGGTGTGTGTGTGTGCGTGTGTTCCACTACTGTTGGTTCCTGCGCGGAGTGCTCAACAAAAAACATGATCGACCCACGAACCCTGAAAAGAATGTAGAAATGTAAAGCATGGCAACGTTTCAAAGACACCTGATTGGGCGACGGGCAAATGCAATGCTGAATGTATCGATCTTGATGTACCGTGCCGAGGGCTGTGCTGTGCTGCGCCGTGCTGAATTGCGATGTGCCATGGCGCGATTGTGCTCTATAGCGTTGTGGATCGAGTCCTCCTTTGCATCCGAGTCCTGACCGAACTGATCTGGATCTTAAGCTCGAGCTGCCTGAGCACATAGTAGCTGCCCCAGAGCTCATTGACAAGGGGACATGCCAGGAGGACGCGCCGCGGAACGTCCCACGGGACGCGCCAGGCGACGTGCTAAGGGACGCGCCATGGGGACGCACCGCGGGACTTGCCAAGGGAACGCGCTACGGAACGTGCCAATGGACGTGCCACGGGACGTGCCAGGGGACGCGCCGCGCGACGTGTCAGGGGGGAATCGCCACGGGACGCGCCACGGAACGTGCCAAGGAACGTGCCAGGTTGCAATGCTGAAGGTATCGATCTTGATGAACCGTGTCGCGAATTGCGATGTGTCATGCCAAGATTGTGCCCTATAGTGTTGTGGATCGAGTCCTCCTTTGCATCCGAGTCCTGACCGAACTGATCTGGATCTTAAGCTCGAGCTGCCTGAGCACATAGTAGCTGCCCCAGAGCTAATTGACAGTGGGACATGCCAGGAGGACGCGCCGCGGAACGTCCCACGGGACGCGCCAGGCGACGTGCCTTGGGACGTGCCATGGGGACGCACCGCGGGACTTGCCAAGGGGACGCGCTACGGAACGTGCTGGGGGCAAGCGTTTCGCTCGAGACATCCTGGCCAAATCCTCATGCTAGACATCCGCAGTGTCCACGCTCCCAGGGCCGCGCTCCCTCGTGAATGACGCAGTGTCCACGCTCCCAGGGCCACGATCCCTCGTGAATTACGCTGGGTTCGCGCCTCCAGAGCCAGGATCCCTCGTCAATTACGCTGCGTCCGCGCACCCAGGGCCAGGATCCTTAGCAAATTACACGGCATCTGCGCTCCCAGGCCCACGATCCTTAGTAAATAGCGGTCCGACCGCAATCCCAGAACCACCTGGGTACCCTGGAGCGCCCAAGCCTTTCAAGCGCTGCAAAAAAAGCGTTTCGCCCGAGACATCCTCATAGATTCGGCACGCAGGGTGCGCAATCCTCGAGCGGCCACGCAGAAAGCCAACCTTCCTTCTACAAAACAAGCGCGGGACTCGAGACATCCTCGAAATTCCTGCGCGCGGAACGCGCCATCCTCGAGCGGGCACTCAAATTGTCAACTTTTTATAATTTTTCGTGTCCCAGTCGGGGCTCCATACCTCGTTATTTCATATGGATTCTGCGCAAAGAGCTCCGCACCCTCTTTTTTATAAGGGAAAGCGGGGGTCCGCGGACACCATTAGGGAATGAGGATCCGAGATGAGGGGCACACTTTCCTCGAGGGGGCACGCGCGAAACGCATTTGTTCCACGCCGAATGGAACTTTACCTCGTTATTTATCGCAAATTAATCCGCCGGCCCACCCCCAACATGGCACCCGGGACATGTTACCACACTAAAAGAGAACCCTGGGCCCGAGCCCTTTCCGGGAGCTAGAAGCCCATTCAGGACGTGGACAAAACATGATCGAACCACGAACCCGGAAAGGAATATAGAACTGTAACACATGGCAGCGTTTTCAAAGACACCTGATTGGGTGACGGGCAAATGCAATGCTGAAGGTATCGATCTTGATGTACCCTGCCGAGGGCTGTGCTGTGCTGCGCCGTGCTGAATTGCGATGTGCCATGGCGCGATTGTGCTCTATAGCGTCGTGGATCGAGTCCTTCTTTGCATCCGAGTTCTGATTGAATTGATCTGGATCTTAAGCGCGAGCTGCCTGAACACATAGTAGCTGCTCTAGAGTTAATGGACAGGGGAATATGCCAGGAGGACGCGACGCGAAACGTCCCAAGGGATGCGCCAGGCGAGGTGCCAGGGGACGTGCCATGGGGTCGCACCGCGGGACGTGCCAATGGGACGCGCTACGGAACGTGCCAATGGATGTGCCACGGGATGTGCCAGGTGACGTGCCACGCGACGTGCCAGGGGGACTCGCCAAGGGACGCGCCACGGAACGTGCCAAAGAACGTGCCAAGTTGCAATGCTAAATGTATCGATCTTGATGTACCGTGCCGAAATGTGTGATGTGTTGCGCCGTGCTGAACTGCGATGTGCCACGTGACAATTGTGCTCTGTAGCGTTGTGGATCGAGTCCTCCTTTACATCGGAGTCCTGACCGAACTGATCTGGATCTTAAGCTCGAGCTGCCTGAACACATAGTAGCTGCCCCAGAGCTAATTGACAGGGGGACATGCCAGGAGGACGCGACGCGGAACGTTTCAAGGGAGGGGCCAAGCGACGTGCCAAGGGATGCGCCATGGGGACGCACCGCGGGACGTGCCAAAGGGACGCGCTACGGAACGTGCTGGGGGCAATCGTTTCGCTCGAAACATCCTGTCAAAATCTTCAGAATTCCTGCGCGCGGGACGCGGCACGCGCGAGACATCCTCTGAAGTCTGCCCCCCCACGAGGCCCCCGCTCGAAACATCCCCCAATTTTGCAAAACCAGCGTTTCGCTCGGGACATCGTCAACAAATTATGAAAATTACACTACACCCGCGCTCCCAGGGCCACGATCCCTCGTAAATTACGCTTCCTCGTAAGGGCTCCTGGGCCCTCCTTGGGCCCCCTGGTGCCTCTTGGAGCCTCCTGGGTCCTTCTGGGCCCTCCTGGACTTGCCACATTTCTGAAATTCGGTACCACCCCTCACGCAGGTCGGCGGGGTCAGGATCCGAAAACACAGGGGATTTGCCACATTTCTGGAATTCCGTGCCACCCCTCACGCAGATCGGCGGGGTCAGGGTCCAAAAACAAAGGGGATTTGCCACATTTCTGGAATTCCGCGCCACCCCTCACGCAGATCGGCGGGGTCAGGGTCCAAAAACACAGAGGATTTGACACATTTCTGACATTCCGTGCCACACCTCACGCAGATCGGCGGGGTCAGGGTCAAAAAACACATGGGATTTCTGCTATTTCCGAACTTATGCAACTTCAAAAATCCAAAACTCCGTTCCCAGCGCCGTTCCGGAGGCCGCGGTACCTCGTTATTTATCGAGCGAACGCGTTTACCTTGTTTTTTATCGTTGAAAGTCGATGTCGGAAAAAAGTGGACTTCACCTGTGAAATATCGAGGTTTCCTTAAAGGCAGTAAAATTCCAAGAGCACGATCTGCGTGAGGGGTGGCGAAACATGGCCTTCGTCCTCACAATTGAAATCCGCTGGCCCCCTTCGACCTCGTAATTTATCGCACAAGAATTCTGCCGGCCCCCTTCAAGTAAAAACCGGGGGGTAAACCATCTAAAAGAGAACCCTGGGCTCGAGCCCTTTCTGGGAAAAAACTCTGGAACCATCCGAATGCTGACATGTTTGCGCACGGGCCAGGCGGGCGGTGCCCCAATACAGCGAAGTGCGGTTGAGGTCCACGGGCAGCATCTCCTGTCGGCGGGTATTGGGGACATGTCGTCGCGCGCTCGTCGGACCCCCCACTTGGACGGGGCTGGGACGAGGATAAATCCGTTCCAGAGCGTTCAAGAACGCTCTCAGAGAGTTCGGGAACGCTCTGAGAAGGCCGCGGCGACCGAGACATCCCCCAAAGCCGCGGGATCTCAGAGATTCTGGACTTATCCGTACCCGATCTTATCCTCGTCCTGGCTTCGTCTTACTTCCGCCATTGCCACCCTTGGGGGCCTCTGGGGTCGCGCGGTCGCCAAATCCATGGATCGGGAAAGGTGCCCTCCCCAAAATGCGGCTGGTGCCGCCTCGTTCGGCGGCGGAAATCAACGATTTCCCGTGGAAACGGGACCCGTCGCTAATCCACGCCCCCTTGATCCATGTTTGCGATCGCCTGAACTTATCCGTACCCGATCTTATCCTCGTCCTGGCTTCGTCTTACTTCCGCCATTGCCACCACCCCTTGGGGGCCTCTGGGGTCGCGCGGTCGCCAAATCCATGGATCGGGGAAGGTGCCCTCCCCAAAATGCTGCTGGTGCCGCCTCGTTCGGCGGCGGAAATCCGCGATTTCCCGTGGAAACGGGACCCGTCGCTAATCCACGCCCCCTTGATCCATGTTTGCGATCGCCTCCACTTATCCGTACCGATTTTATCCTCGTCCTGGCTTCGTCTTACTTCCGCCATTGCCACCACCCCTTGGGGGCCTCTGGGGTCGCGCGGTCGCCAAATCCATGGATCGGGGAAGGTGCCCTCCCCAAAATGCGGCGGGCGCTGCCTCGTCCGGCGGCGGAAATCCGCGAGTTCCCGTGGAAACGGGACCCGTCGCTAATCCACGCCCCCTTGATCCATGTTTGCGATCGCCTCCACTTATCCGTACTCGATTTTATCCTCGTCCTGGCTTCGTCTTACTTCCGCCATTGCCACCGCCCCTTGGGGGCCTCTGGGGTCGCGCGGTCGCCAAATCCATGGATCGGGGAAGGTGCCCTCCCCAAAATGCGGCGGGCGCTGCCTCGTCCGGCGGCGGAAATCCGCGAGTTCCCGTGGAAACGGGACCCGTCGCTAATCCACGCCCCCTTGATCCATGTTTGCGATCGCCTCCACTTATCCGTACTCGATTTTATCCTCGTCCTGGCTTCGTCTTACTTCCGCCATTGCCACCACCCCTTGGGGGCCTCTGGGGTCGCGCGGTCGCCAAATCCATGGATCGGGGAAGGTGCCCTCCCCAAAATGCGGCCGGTGTCGGCGGCGGAAATCCGCGATTTCCCATGGAAACAGAAGCCGAGAGGGCCCCAAGAGGCCCCCAAGAGGCCCCCAAGAGCCAAGAGGCCCCCAAGAGCCAAGAGGCCCCAAAAGACCCCCAAGAGGCCCCGAAGACGCCCCAGAAGGCCCCAAAAGGGCTTCCAAGAGGCCCCACGACGGCCCCGACGACACCCCCCGAGAGGCCACCCACGACATCCCAACGAGCACCCTAGAGGCCTACGACCCACAACGTCTGGGCCTGGGTGTTGGTCTGACGGGTCCGTGGTCGCCGTCGCCTCTTCGTCGCCTCGTCATCGCCCGTCATCTGGGCCTGAGTGTTGGTCTGGCGGGTCCGTGGCCGTCTTCGTCGCCTCGTCGCCGCCCTGTCGCCGCCCTAGATTGCCCCGCATTTGACCACATGAATTGCACAGCATAGATTGAACCGCATAGAGTGCACAACATAGATTGCAGCACACTGGCTGCAAAATCATATAATATGTATAAATATACATGTATAGATATAGATTGCACAGCACAGGTTGGCCAACACATGTGGCACAACATGTAGTGCACAGTATAGATCGTAACAAATCGATTGCACAACATGGATTGCAACACATAGACTGAACCACGTAGATTGCACAACAGATATTACTAGAAACACACTGTTTGGGGTCGACGCTAGCTATTATGCCCAAAGTATGGTACCAAGAACATCATGTCTACACATACACTCAGCACCAACCCTCCTGCTCGATCCCTCAATTCTCCGAGCTTGTTGCCACTGTCACGTGCGAGGAGTATCTACTGGGCGGGGCCATGCTTGATCACCAGGCGGATTGAGCAATTCACAAGTTTGGGCACCTCATCCTCATCCCACCTCTCCTGCACGCTCCATGACCTGGTCTCACTCTCAAGCCTGACCCAGAAGGGATCCCGAGTGCTGCCCAGCACGGAAAAGGCGAGGCAGCCCAACACCCTGACGACGGGACGGCACAGCTGATGCGCAGCACGGCCCAAAGCACAGTGACTGTAAGGCTTGGCCTCCCCTGGACAAGGGGGGCAGGCGGAGTAGGGGAGGGTGGAGAGGGGGAGGAGCCTCCCTCCGCGCTCCCGCGAGCGCGGCGGATGGGCGAGGATGAGGCCGAATCTCAACTGCCGCTGCGGTTCAGTCGGGCGTGTCCCCCTACAGGGGGGATGTTCGACGATATATATATATATATATATATATATATACATATATATATATATATATGTGTTAAAAAATTATCGACCCACGAACCCGGAAAGGAATATAGAACTGTAACACGTGTCAGCGTTTTCAAAGACACCTGATTGGGTGACGGGCAAATGCAATGCTGAACGTATCGATCTTGATGTACCCTGCCGAGGGCTGTGCTGTGCTGCGCCGTGCTGAATTGCGATGTGCCATGGCGCGATTGTGCTCTATAGCCTCGTGGATCGAGTCCTCCTTTGCATCCGAGTCCTGACCGAACTGATCTGGAACTTAAGCTCGAGCTGCCTGAACACATAGCAGCTGCCCCAGAGCTAATGGACAACGGGAATGCCAGGAGGACGCGCCGCGAAACGTCCCAAGGGATGCGCCAGGCGACGTGCCAGGGGACGTGCCATGGGGTCGCACCGCGGGACGTGCCAAGGGGACGCGCTACGGAACGTGCCAATGGATGTGCCACGGGATGTGCCAGGGGACGCGCCACGCGACGTGTCAGGGGGACTCGCCAAGGGACGCCCCACGGAACGTGCCAAGGAACGTGCCAAGTTGCAATGCTGAGTGTATCGATCTTGATGTACCGTGCCGAAATCTGTGCTGTGCTGCGCCGTGCTGAATTGCGATGTGCCATGGCGCGATTGTGCTCTATAGCCTCGTGGATCGAGTCCTCCTTTGCATCCGAGTCCTGACCGAACTGATCTGGATCTTAAGCTCGAGCTGCCTGAACACATAGTAGCTGCCCCAGAGCTAATGGACAACGGGACATGCCAGGAGGACGCGACGCGGAACGTCTCAAGGGACGCGCCAAGCGACGTGCCAAGGGACGTGCCATGGGAACGCACCGCGGGACGTGCCAAGGGGACGCGCTACGGAACGTGCTGGGGACAAGCGCTTCGCTCGAGACATCCTTTCAAAATCATCAGAATTCCTACGCGCGGGACGCGGCACGCGCGAGACATCCTCGGAATCCCTGCGAGCGGGACGTGAAAACAAGCATTTCGCCTGAGACATCCTCTGAATTCTAGCCCCCCTCGAGGCCCCCGCTCGAGACATCCCCCAAGGTTGCAAAACCAGCGTTTCGCTCGAGACATCCTAGACAAATTATCAAAAACAAGCGTTCGTTCGAGACATCCTGCCAAAATCCCAAGAAATCCAAGCAAAACAAGCGAATTAGTCGAGACATCCTCAAAATTCCTACGCGCGGGACGCAACACGCGCGAGACATCCTCTGAATTCCTGCGAGCGGGACGTGAAAACAATCATGTCGCCTGAGACATCCTCTGAATTCTGGCCACCCACGAGGCCTCCGCTCGAGACATTCTCAACTTTTGCAAAGCCAGCGTTTCGCTCGACACATCCTCAACAAATTATGAAAAACAAACATTTCGTTTGAGCCACCCTGTCAAAATTCCAAGAAATCCTCTCAACAAACGAATTAGTCGAGACATCCTCAAAATTCCTGCGCGCGGGACGCGGCACGCGCGAGACATCCTCTGAATTCCTGCGAGCGGGACGTGAAAACAAGCAGTTCGCCTGAGACATCCTCTGAATTCTGGCCCCCCACGAAGCTCCCGCTCGAGACATCCTCAAATGTTGCAAAGCCAGCGTTTCGCTTGACACATCCTCAACAAATTAAAAGAAAAACAAACAAAAAAAAGCGTTTCGCGCGAGACATCCCGTCAAAATCCAAAACAATGATGGCAAAATGCACGAATTAGTCGAGACATCCTCAAAATTCCTGCGCGCGGGACGCGGCACGCGCGAGACATCCTCGGAATTCCTGCGCGCGGGGCGCTTTTTCCGCGTCGCGGTCGAGGCTCCAGACCCTGTTATTTGTCGAGGATTCTGCGAAAAACGCTCCGCACATTCTTTTTTACGAAACGAGGGTCTGCGGACCTAGTTTGTTATAGAGGATCCGAGATGGGGGGCGCACTTTCCTCGAGCGGGCACGCACGAAACGCACTTTTTCAAAATTACACTACACCCGCGCTCCCAGGGCCACGATCCCTCGTAAATTACGCTACGTCAGCGCTCCCAGGGCCACGATCCCTCGTAAGGGCTCCTGGGCCCTCCTGGGTCTTCCTTGGACCTCTTGGGCCCTCCTGGGCTCTCCTGGAGCCTCCTGGAGCTTCTCCTGGGCCCTCCTTGGGCCCCCTGGTGCCTCTTGGAGCCTCCTGGGTCCTCCTGGGCCCTCCTGGGCTCTCCTGGGCCCTCCTGGGCTCTCCTGGGCTCTCCTGGAGCCTCCTGGGCCCTCCTGGGCGAAGTCAAGGTCCGAAAACACATGGGACTTGCCACATTTCTGAAATTCGGCGCCACTCCTCACGCAGGTCGGCGGGGCGGGGTCAGGATCCGAAAACACAAGGGATTTGCCACATTTCTGGAATTCCGTGCCACCCCTCACGCAGATCGGCGGGGTCAGAATCCAAAAACACAGGGGATTTGCCACATCTCTGGAATTCCGCGCCGCCCCTCACGCAGATCGGCGGAGTCAGGGTCCAAAAACACAGGGGATTTGCCACATTTCTGGAATTCCGTGCCACCCCTCACGCAGATCGGCGGGGTCAGGGTCCAAAAACACAGGGGATTTGCCACATTTCTAGAATTCCGCGCCACCCCTCACGCAGATCGGCGGAGTCAGGGTCCAAAAACACAGGGGATTTGACACATTTCTGACATTCCGTGCCACACCTCACGCAGATCGGCGGGGTCAGGGTCAAAAAACACAAGGGATTTCTGCTATTTCCGAACTTATGCAACTTCAAGAACCCAAAACTCCGTTCCCAGCGCCGTTCCGGAGGCCGCGGTACCTCGTTATTTATCGAGCGAACGCGTTTACCTCGCTTTTCATCGTTTAAAGTAGATGTAGGAGAAAAATGGATTTCACCTGTAAAATATCGAGGTTTCCTTTAAGGCAGTAAAATTCCAAGAGCACGATCTGCGTGAGGGGTGGCGAAAAATGGCCTCCATCCTCACAATTGAAACCTGACCGGACAAGAACGGGAAGCGCCGTTTTTTATCCACCACGTGCGTCAGAGACCGTATTGGCGAGAACGTCAGAGAAACCCATAAACGCAACAGAACAGACTAAATGATGGCCTGCCGCGTTCCGACGGCCCAAGACGGCCCAAGAGGCCCCCAAGATCGCTTTAAGATCGCCCAAGAGGCCTTCAAGATGGCCCCGAAACGGCCCAAGAAGTCCCCAAGACGGTCCCAAGAGGGCCCTAACACGGCGCAAGAGGCCTCCAAGACGCCCAAGATGTCTTCCAAGACGGCCAAGATGGCCTCCAAGACGGCTAAGATGGCTCCAAGAGGGCCCCAAGACGGCCCAAGAGGCCTCGAAGACGGTCTGCCGTGCTCCTGTGGTCTGCCGTGCTCCTTTGGGGTCTGCCGTGCTCCTGTGGAGTTTGCCGTGCGAACGTGTGGTCTGCCGTGCTCCTGTGTGGTCTGGCGTGCTCCTGTATGGTCTGCCGTGCTCTTGTGTGGTTTGCCGTGCTCCTGTGTGGTCTGCCGTGCTCCCGTGGGGTCTGCCGTGTCCTGTGTGGTCTGCCGTGCTCCTGTGTGGTCTGCCGTGCTCCTGTGTGGTCTGCCGTGCTCCTTCTTGGTCTGCCGTGCTCATGTGCGGTCTGCCGTGCTCCTGTGCGGTCTGCCGTGCGAACGTGTGGACTGCCGTGCTCATTTGGGGTCTGCCTTGCTCCTTTGTGGTTTGCCGCGCTCCTGTGTGGTCTGCCGTGCTCCTGTGTGGTCAGCAGACCCAGGGCTGAGGGAAGGCTGGAGCAGTGCTCTGGTGGTCCATCACCCGCCCAGCTCCGTCCCCTCCCACTCTGGACCGATCTTGCGGGAAGCTGGCTTGTGGCAGCGCATCGCGCGTCCATAGCGTTCGTGTGCTTGCTTTTACCTCCTTTAATGTCTGCTCCACCTCTCCTTGAGACGCAGAAGCCTCCGAGCGCCGGGAGCAGAAATGATGCACTTTCGAAAAATCTGTTTGGATGAGTTTTGTTAGCGCGGCCTCGGAATTCAATTTTTCCGGCGACGGCCAGAGCCGACGCCAGCGCTGGATCCGGCTCGGCCGCCAGCCCAGGTGCCGGCCCGGGCGTTCGGTTCGAGCGCCGGCCTGGGTGCCGGAATCGGCCCGGAAGGGGTTCCAGGGCGCCGGGAGCAGAAAATCAATATTTTCGAAAGAAAAATATGTCTTGGAGTGGCCTTTTTTCCGCACCGCCTCGGAATTCAATTTTCCGGCGCCGGCCGGCGCCGGAACCGGCCCGGGCGCTGGCCCGGGTGCTGGCCCAGGCGTTCGGCTCGAGCGCCGGCCCGGGTGCCGGAAGCGGCCCGGAAGGGGTTCCCGGGCGCCGGGAGCAGAAAATCAATATTTTCGAAAGAAAAATATGTCTTGGAGTGGCCTTTTTTCCACCGCCTCGGAATTCAATGAACCGGCCCGGCGCCGGCCCGGGTGCTGGCCCGGGCGTTTGGCTCGAGCGCCGGCCCGGGTGCCAGAAGCGGCCCGGAAGGGGTTCCCGGGCGCCGGGAGCAGAAAATCAATATTTTCGAAAGAAAAATATGTCTTGGAGTGGCCTTTTTTCGGCACCGCCTCGGAATTCAATTTTCCGGCGCCGGCCGGCGCCGGAACCGGCCCGGGCGCTGGCCCGGGTGCTGGCCCGGGCGTTTGGCTCGAGCGCCGGCCCGGGTGCCGGAAGCGGCCCGGAAGGGGTTCCCGGGCGCCGGGAGCAGAAAATCAATATTTTCGAAAGAAAAATATGTCTTGGAGTGGCCTTTTTTCGGCACCGCCTCGGAATTCAATTTTCCGGCGCCGGCCGGCGCCGGAACCGGCCCGGGCGCTGGCCCGGGTGCTGGCCCGGGCGTTTGGCTCGAGCGCCGGCCCGGGTGCCAGAAGCGGCCCGGAAGGGGTTCCCGGGCGCCGGGAGCAGAAAATCAATATTTTCGAAAGAAAAATGTGTCTTGGAGTGGCCTTTTTTCGGCACCGCCTCGGAATTCAATTTTCCGGCGCCGGCCGGCGCCGGAACCGGCCCGGGCGCTGGCCCGGGTGCCGGCCCGGGCGTTTGGCTCGAGCGCCGGCCCGGGTGCCGGAAGCGGCCCGGAAGGGGTTCCAGGGCGCCGGGAGGAGAAAATCAATATTTTCGAAAGAAAAATATGTCTTGCTGGTCTATGCATAGCGCAATTTTTCAATTTTTCCCCCCCGCGGAGTGCGCCCCAGACATGCGCGCACACGCGCGCTATGCGCGCACATGCATACAGACATATAGACAGACAAACAAGACAGACAGACCGACAAACAGACATACACACGATGCATGTATGTATATTTACACATGTATATATATATGTATATATATATATATATGTATATATGTTATCATAAACACACAATTTTATGCGCCCCAGACACGCGCGCACACGCACGTTTTGCACGCACATGCATACGACAGACAGACAAACCGACAAACATACTGATAAACATACATACACACATACATACAGACATACAAACATACATATGTATGTATATATATATATATACACATACATACAATGAGAGTGCCGACGCGAGACACGATACATAAAGCAAGCAACTCACTGGTATCCAAAAAACGGCGTTCTGCCGCGATGTGGTTTTCGACTCGGGCGCCCAACGACGCATATACACATATATGTGTATATGTATGTATGTATATGTAAATATACACATATATATACACACATATATGTATATATATATGTATATACACACATGTAGATGTGCGCGTGTGTATATATATAGTTAATGTGTATTTGTACAAAAGAACGTACGTTGAATAGCGCAGTGCTACAATGCGCTACCATTGTCCCACGGATGTAGCATGCCATGCAGGATGTTCAAGTAATTCACAGTGGAGGGCTCGCTTGATGTTCCAAGCCAACATCATGGCGACTTTTCGCATGTGGACACGACCAAACTCCACGCGCGCGCGCGAATGACGCGTGTCACTTGCGCGCGCCGCTCGCCATGTGAATATTGGCAACTCTTGTTTATGAGACGAATAACATCTTAACGATTAAACCAAATATGTGACCATAATTTCCAGGCCATCATGGCGACTTCTCTATTATTGAAAACGTTGAAAAAAACACATGTTAACTTCAAAATCCAATCGGTCACCGTTAAGGGTTCACTTTAGTTTCCAGACCAGCATGGTGGCTTTTCCATTGCGGACAATCCAAACTTCGCCACGCGCGCGTCCGCGCGCGCGCGCGATCGGGTGACCCACGCGCGGGCGGGTCACCCGAAATCCCGTTGGCCACCGTTAAGCGTTCACTTTAGTTCCAAGCCAACATGGCGACTTTTTCATTGTGGACAATGCAGAACTCGCCGCGCGCGCGCCCGCGAGCGCGCGCGATCGGGTGACCCACGCGCGGGCGGGTCACCCGAAATCCCGTTGGTCACCGTGAAGGGTTCACTTCAGTTCCAAGCCAACATGGCGACTTTTCCATTGAGGACACTACAGAACTCGCAGCGCGCGCTTCTCGCGCGCGCGCGATCGCGCGCATGGCGGCTTTTGTAGCGTAAGTGCACATACATATATAAGCATACACCCACATGTATTTGATTAGAGGCCCCCATCAACGTATATGCATACATTTGTACATATACAGTATGCACACGCGTATGCAAACAACACATGTATGCACATCTGGATATGCATGTGCACCCTTACATACACACGCACACATCTGTATATACATAAAATTGTATACATGTGTGCCACCATAAAGTTAATGTCCATCACCTCATCATCATCATCAGCAACACCATCACCATCGGGACACCCTCATCGTCAGCATCATCATCATCATCACCAGGACACCATCATCATTTTCACCATCTCCATTGGCAACAGCATCATTATTAACCTTAGTAGCATTATCATCGGGACACCATCACCATCATCAGCATCATATTCATTATCACCATCACCTTATCATATCATCATCAACATCATCAGGGCCAGCATCATCTTCTTCATCATCATCTGGACACCATCGTCATCTTCAGCATCATCATCAACATCATCATTATCGGGGCACCATCATTATCACCACCATGCCCATCATCACCATCATCAACAACAACATCAACAGCGTCATCATCATCATCATCATCACCATGACACCGACGGGACACCGGCGGGCTACCAGCAGGACACCGCGCGGCACACCGGCTGCCGGAAGGGAGATTGTTGGTCCGGCCGCGCCTCAGTCAGCCGGAGGCGGCAAATCTATCGCCCGCCCACGCAGCTTCGCCTCGCGACGCACGGCACGCACGAACACGAAACCGAAACCGATTTGGGCTCTGCGTTCCGCTCGAGCAAAACATGGGCCGAGCCAAACTGGCAACGACGGAGAAGGAGGGGGGGGGGGGAAACAGAGAGGGAGGGAGATAAAGGGAAACGCAAAAGCAGCCCCCCCCCCCGTGGGAAAGCCTTCACGCTGCGGCGAGGACTGCGTAGTCCTCGTGCTGGTCGTACCACGTGTAGTGGTACCTGGGATGCAAACAAAAAGGAAAAATAAAAACAAACAAAAAACATAAAAACAAACAAAACAAACATTTGTTTAAAGAAAACATGTATATATATATATCTATAAAAACAAAAACAAGAAAACAAAAAAAAAAAAAAAGTGGGGCGCTTGATTTGCCCAGGAGCACGCGCCAGCCTCGAACCACACAAGCGCGAGCGCGTGGGGCGTACCCATCTGCCCCCAGTAGGGGGCAGGGGGCCACGAGGACTCGAGGTCTTCTGGCGGCGGCAGCCACCAGTGAGGCGGCCGCGGCCCCCCAGGCGGGTAGAACCACCACAGGGGCCACGGCCCGAGCCCACGCACGCACACGCGCCGCGCCGCCCATGGCGGGCGCGCGGCGGGCAACCCCAGGGCGGGGAGGTCCAAAAAATTAATGGGCGGACGGGGGGGGACAGCCCAGCTGGGAGGGGGGGGGAGCCCTGGCGGCTCAGTCGGTAGGACCGCCGCCAGGGCATCCTCCCCCGTTTCCCATTCCAGCAGCAAGATATTCATCTTTGCTTGGGCCGCTACGTTGAAAGAGCATGTTAAATTCAAAATCCAATCGGTCATCGTTAAGGGTTCACTTTAGTTTCCAGACCAACATGGTGACTTTTCCATTGCGGACAATCCAAACTTCGCCACGCGCGCGTCCGCGCGCGCGCGATGTGGTGACCCACGCGTGGGCGTGTCACCCGAAATCAAATCACGCTGGTCGCAGTTTTTTTTAAACAAAAAATAAAGAACTAAAAAAATAGATAAAAATAGAAAAAAATAAAATAATAAAAAAAAAACGAAAACACAAATAAACAACGCATGCGAACTTCAAAATGCGACCGGCCAGTGTTAAGGGTTCACTTGGGTTTCCAGTCCAACATGGCGACTTGCCCACAGTGGACAACATGCAAAAGTCGCCGCGCGCGCACCCACGATGGCCCCAAGAGGCCCTCAAAGGATATCTCAAAAAGTGGCCCCCAGAAAGTCCCAGGATACCCTCATATGGCCCCAAGACACCCAAGAGCCCCATTGGGCAACCAAGGCACCCTCAAGAACGCCCCAATGGGAATCCACTATTCACCAAAAAATGTTCCGAGAGGCATCCAAGAGGACTCTAGTGCTCGCCCTCCTCCTGCATCCTCCATATCCTCCTCATCCTCATCTTATGTGTCATCATGCTCCATCGTTCCTTATCAATCCATGTTATCATCCTTCTCCGAAAGCGCCCCGAAGAGACCCGAAGACACACACCTGGAAACTCTGCCCCGCAACCCAGGCACGGTGGCGGGATGGGCCGAATACCCAGCAACATGCTGCGCCTCAGTGTCAGCCTGCAGCGCGGATGCTCGAAGCCGCCGCTGCTTCGGACCAGGGAGCCGTCGGCGTCGTCGGCGCCGCCGTCGCGTCCTTCCCTCCTTTCCCTCTCTCTCTCTCTCTCTCTCTCCTCCCTCTCGCCTCTCCGGGAGGCGGGCGGGGCCGAAGCTTGGGCGCTTCTCCTCCTCCTCCTTCTCCTCCTCCCCCTCCTCGACTCGAGGTCCAGCCCCTGCGCCCCCCGTCCCTCAGGCCACGCGCAGGTTGGAGGAGGAAGGGAAGGAGGAGGAGGAAGAAAGAGTGGAAGGAACGGCGAGCGACGAGGAATACGGCGATGAGGAAGAGGATCAGAAAAGGAATGAAAAACGAGCTCACACATCACAATCCGTTCGGTCACGGGGGAAATGAGGAGAGGGGAAGGGAGGAGGTGGGGCCTCTTGGGGGCCTCGTGGAACCTCGTTGGGGCCTCTTGGAGAAGACCCCCCGGGGCTGAGGGCTCGAAATGTCGGATCGGGTGTATCATTTGCCCTTTTAGGAGGGACCGTTTACGGGGATGACCGTGGTTGCGTTTTTTATAATGATGGTGTTTGTAGTGTTTATGGCGAAGATGATGCTGACGACGGCGACGACGGCGCTGACGATGGCGACGGCGTTGGCGATGATGGTGGCGATGGTGATGACGGTGATGGTGGTGATGAGGATGATGGAGGTGATCAGCATGAGGCTGGTGATGAGGTTCAGGATGAGGTTAAGAATGAGGATGACGAGGGCGACGATGATGACGATGATGATGGTGATGATGGTGATGCTGATGGTGATGGTGATAATGCTGATGATCAGTATGCTGGTGCTAATGCTGGTGCTGGTGATGATGCTGATGATGAGTATGATGATGCTGATGATGATGTGATGATGATGCTGATGATGATGGTGATGATGGTGATGGTGATGATGATGCTGATGGTGATGGTGATGGTTGTGGTGCTGGCGGTGATGGCGATGCTGATGATGATTGCGATCGTGGTGGTGATGGTGCTGATGACGGTGAGTGTCATAATTATGATGGTGATGGAGATGATGTTCAACGTGTTGGACTCGTCCTTGTAGACGACTCTCCGTCTACATATCACCCCAAAGCGCAGCGACGCGGCACCGACTCAAGAATTAGAAGCAGCGAAACTGTCCACAATATTGTCTAGGACCTTACGAAACAACGGCACGGATATCGCATTGCCCACGATCTGGCCCATGGCCCTCGGACTGATCACAGTGAGGTCGAGTCTCGATGGGTCGCCACCTTGGCCTCGTACCAACTCCTCGATCTTGAATTTCCTCGTGAGCTCCGTACTCCAATACGATAAGTTCGAGCACCTGTTTGCCGTCATCGTGGGGAAACAATCCAGCTTGATGAGTACCTTGCTTCCGCCGATGTCGATCACGAAAGGGGACTTCTTTGGGTCGACACCGCCCTTCCTGATTAACTCGTACGCTTCATTGAGGCGCTGCGTCTCGCCGGCGTTCAGGCCCTCAGACACGATGGCGTCCTCAAGCAACTTGCCCCTCGAGTCTTGCAACGCTGACTCATTGTAGGTGGAACGCACGCTGACTTTGGCACTGGGCATTTTGAACAATGGCATCTCAAATCTGGGGCCGTTCACGGCCAACGTCAACTCGCCCACAATGATGAGGCGAAGGCGGTCCTCTGGGCACCCGCAGTCCATGGAGTTGATCAGAGCGGCCTGGACGTGGTAGGCCCCGTAAGTCTTGTCGTGAAGGGATTTCAAGAAATTTTGCAGGAATACCAAGCCTTCCCCAGATAGAATCTGAGGCACCTGCTCCAGGAACCAATACTTTGGAAGGTTCTCGATGATGTACTCCTTGATAGGCTCCGCAACATGCGCCCGACTGTCATGCACGCCCTTCTCGTCGGATGGTTTCACGTTGCTTCTGCTCCAAGGTTGGCAAGGCATCCCGAACTCGAACATGTCGACGTGGCCTGCCCACTTGAAGGCTGGGTCGCAGACGTCATCGTACCACCTCTCACAGCAGAAGTTCTGACGAACGAGCTTCTGGACACTTTTGTTGATGTCGCATCCAAATTTGAGCTTGTGGTCGATGGTAGGCATCCGCATAGCGGCTTGCACGCCCACTGCCCAGCCAGTACATGCGCTTCCCATAGTCAGCGTACCATCGTACGGATAAGTTTTGAGAATCTGGTGGGCTTTACTCCTGAACGACTTGTCCATCGTCAAACCCTTCGGGTTGAGGATGTCTGCGCCAAGGATGTCATCCGGGTGCTTCTGCTTGAAGAGATGCGAGCGGAACCCACCGACAGCTGCTGACGGAGTGCTCATCGTCCTGGTCGGTGCAGCCTTGCTGGCTTTAGCAGCAGGCTGCTGCGACGGCCCGCGAGAGCCTCTGCGACCGCGCTTCTCAGCCCGCGGCTTGGGCGTAGACTTAGCAGCTGGCGGCCTGCGTGGAGTCGCGGTCTCGACCATGGCAGGCCTCTGGCGGACAGTAGGCAAACGGCGTACATTAGGCATCATGTCATCATCCATGTCGGCGTAAGAGGACATTGTGCATTGATGGATACTACTCGGGTGCAAAACCTCAGCAAGTTCCTTCAGCCAAAATGGCACTTCTGGTTACCATGCATTCGGCATGCCGTTTTGTTGTGTTGTTTTGTTTGTATTTGTTGTTCCGTGTTGTTTGTTGTGTTTGTTTGTAGTTGTATTGTTCCATGTTGTTTTGTTGTTTGTCCCGTATTGTTGTGTTGTTTGTAGTTGGTGTTTGTTTTGTTGTTTTGTTTCCTACCTGGGCTCTGCCTAGAAGGGTTCTTACAGTCTAAGCTTAAAAGGGCCGGGCAGTGGCGCTCGCCCAGGGCGGTTCCCCCGGCATCCGCCCCGCGGTCCCCCAGTTACGTCCATTTAGCTTAGCGTTGCTTATCTCATTAACATGGGTGTAATTCTCTATCTAGGCTCTGCCTAGAGGGTTAGCTTAGCTTAGCTTAGCATAGCGCAGCGCTGCATTAGCATAGCATGCTTAGCATAGCATAGCATAGCCAAGCATAGCATATCATAGCATAGCGCAGCATAGCACAGCATAACATAGCATAGCGCAGCTTAGCATAGCATATCATAGCATAGCATAGCTTAGCATAGCGCAGCGCAGCATGACATAACATAGCTTAGCTTAGCATAACATAGCATAGCGCAGCATAGCATAGCATAGCATAGCATAGCATAGCATAGCGCAGCATAGCATAACATAGCATAACATAACAACTAATGCTGCGTTCCTAGGGCTCCAACTTCTAGGTAGGGTCGCACTGGGGTAATTTGTAGTTTAGCAGTGTTCTGCGAAACCGATGGAGCAGAATTACGATGGCGATGGTGGCCAAATTCGATGTTTCTTGATGCCGATGACACATGACGATGTCGATGGCGTTGCCGTTGACACTGACGACGACAACGACGCTTGAGGGATGGAGGCGGGCAGAGGGAGGAAGGATGGGAAGGGGAGAACACGGAGGAGGAGTAGAGAGTCAGAAGAGGGGGATGGTAAGTTGTTCCCCACCCGACAGGTTGGGGTCGTTAGATTTTAAGAACAGACATCCTGGCCCGCCCGCCCTGCATACCGCGGCCGACCCGCCCCCCCCGCGCCTGGGCCCTGCATGCCGCGGCCGCCAGATTCCCAGGCCCCCGGTAATCCCTGCCCCCGCCTTGCGTACCGCTGCCGCCAGAATGCCAGGCTCCCGATCTCTGGTGGCCCCACCCCCCGCACCGACTAGCCGACTCTGCATAGCCGCCAGACTCCAAGACCCCCCCGACAATCCCGGAGGGTCCCGCCCCCCGCGCCGACTCGCCCATTCAGTCTGCATGCCGCGGGCGACAGATCCCAGGCCCCCCAAAGAACAGAACATGACACCACACCACCGAACAAAACATATCCGAGCATAGCATACCATATGATGACAGGCCATAGCGTAAGATAACACACCATGGCAGAGCAGTGCATACCATAGCGCATCATCACAGCACACGCCATTACATAGCATGACAAACACACCGACCATAGCATAACACATCAACACATAACTGAACGTACCAACGCATAACACGTCACACAATCACATAACATGAAATAGCAAAGCATGGCACAACACCATAATAACGCACGCAATGCCATACTACACCACGACAACACAAAACATTGTACAATACAGCATCACAGCACATGCCGTTCCATACAATGACAAAGCGTACCATGACAGAGCGCGGCGTAAATTGTTATAGCATAGCGAAAGTAGCATCGCAAAACACCATAAAAGCTAAGTCATACGTTGCCACATGGAACGTAGCATGACATCACACCTCACACCGTAACATACAATAACATACTCTGACGCATCATGACATGATCTGCCATACCCCAACATACCATGGCATAACATATCGCACCGTAGCAGCGTCAACACCTCGCAGTCAATGAATCATACCATAACAGAGCGTGGCGTAGCAGTATAGCATAGCACGACAGAGTACGCCATAAAGCCATAGCATAACAACGCATATCATAGCATAGCATGTGACCGGTGGGGATCACTCGAAACAAACTCATTTTTCATGCGTGGATCCGCCAGCTTCGCGAGCTGGATCGTCGATTGAATCTGTGGCAACGCCTTGCTGCTTCCGCCAGGCACGCACAGTCAGAGCACCGCTGCACTCTCGCCGAGTGCGCCTCACCGCCAACCTCAGCGGCAGGCTCCCCGAAATCAATGGAGTCAAACACCACTGCCCCTCAGAAATCATCGTTCCCCGAGTCCGCTGGCTCGTCGTCGTCACCGAGGCCGCCATCATCAGCTCCACCATCCCCGCCAACACCGTCCTCGTCATCCTGCTGCTCCGCTGCGGCCTTGGCGATGGCTGAACCGTTGCCGTGCTTGGTCTGCTGCCCCTTGCAGGCCTGCCTCCTGCGCTTTGCCGCCGTGCCTCGAGAGCCCCCCGAGATACGCTTCTTAGTCAGCGGCGTCTCGAGGTGGTCACCGTCAGTCTTCTTGTCGCCCATCACAGCAGCGAGGTCGGCCTTGTAGTGGTCGCTGTCCGGATCCAAGTAGCACTGGAACATCTGCGTCTCCAGGTGATTGAGCAGCGCCTCGCGGAACTCGTCGGTCCAGACCAGGCCCAAGTACGGGATTCCAGATTCGATGCAAACCTTCGCGAGGATGCCATCCAGGCATGTCAGGTCATACACGCAAACGTTCGAGTGCGTCCGATGAAGGATCTCCTCGTAGAGGTGCTTGTGGTTGCTGTGGAATGTGATGGGTTCCCATGTCTTGTCGGTCTTCTTCATCTTCTTGATAACGCCATCGTCTTTCGACGGGAGGCCCTCAGTCTTGCCACCTGGGAGCGGCATACCAGCGTCTCCGAGAATTCTCTTCTTGTCGCCGTATTGCAGGACCCAGAGGTCTGACAGGCTGGGGAGTCCGACGCCGTAGAGGCTGTCACCGCTCGTCGTGCCAGGGAAGTGCAGGTTGGGCTGCTTATCGAGGTTCGTGTTGTCTTTGGTGACAAGAAAGACACGTTCCACTTGAGCGACAGTCATGAAGCCTCGGGTAAGCTCTTTCCGCTGCTCCAGTGCAGCCTCCGAGTAGATGACATTCAGCTGCCGAGTGTGCTTCTCCGTGATCTTCTTGCCATCTGCCGTGACGAGCATGCTCAGCATCTTGGTCTCGTAGTTCTTGCCGCCGTCGAAGAAGGCATACATGTCGCCGGGCATGATCTGAATCGTGTCATCAGCCGATGGCATCCTGGACTTCAGGAACGCCGACACGACAGCACCGAGCTCGCCAGTCCTCAAGGCGGGATGCCGGCTCTGTTCCATCCCCTTGCAGACGCCATGGAGTTTGGCGTCAACCACGATCAGGCAATGGTTGGGCCCGTCTTTGTTGGCGCGCAGCTTCCCAAATGGCGTGTCCTTGATGAGGCTGGCGATTGTATGCACTGACTTGCCGTCGATGCTGATGAGCTTGACCTTGTTCCTCGTGTCCTCCTTCGCTTTGGCGGCGTAGTCTTTGATGAGGTTGCGCTTATCATCTTCCAGCTTGGTGATGGTGTCAGTCCCCAGTATAGGTTTGCCAGTGTTGATGTCGATATTGCCGAGCGCAGTGCGAAACGCGGTCATGACGCAGTCGACGTCGTCATCGATCGGGACGGCGTCCGTCTTGCGATCGACGCCATCCTGCTGAGACGACACCGTTCCATGATCTGCCTCCTTAACAAGCGCATTGATATGATGTATCCTCGATGCGATGGTTTCGTGATCGAGCACATCCGCGATGCCCCGTCTGTTCCGCAAGACGCCTTTTATGATCCAGTCGTATTTCCTGTCGAAGACGATATCCTTGACCAGGGCGATGTAATACTGCGTGCTCTTCTTCTCCACGGTCAGCCACGTCGTGTCGACAGTCCCAGCTGAGCCCCCGCCGAAGCCCTTCCGATACGAGTCCCAAGACGCGAAGGTCGCCCGAATAGCTTCCTTTCCATTGAACTCCAAGTTAATGCCATCCAGGGTCGGGCCGATCAAACTGACTCGCAGATCCTCCTTCATGGAGAACAGGTCCAGCAGCCCTTTGCCTCCCACTTGGTTTTTTCCACTCAGATTGTTGAAAGTGAGCTCCCCCGGCCCGACGGTGCCCTCGATGATGACCTCGTTAGTGTACCGAAGCATCCACAGCATCCTAGGGATATCGTTCGCTTTCCGCGTGTAGAGCTCCATCTTGTAGATAGAGTCGTAGGGCGTCTTCTTCCCTGCATGATTCTTCATCTCAGTGACGAGGTCCAGCGCGACTGGGTACGACAGTAGTCCTTTGTACACAGTCAAGGCGCTGTCGACGTAGCTCACGGACATCTTGTCCGACGACGCCTTGGAGAAAGTCAAGTTCTTCTTGTAGTGTTCGAAAACTTGCGCGTGCGTGAGGTCCAGGCTCTGCTCTTTGAGGATCTTGGCCTTGAAGTTAGCGATCTGCACGGCGCGCTGCGTCGGTGTTGGATACAGAAGTTCGTAGTCATTGCCAATCTTCTCCCGCATTTCACCGGCCTTCCAGAAGCCGTCCCAGTGGTAAATTCACGAATTTCATAGGCACACTTAGATAGGCCGCACCCCATTTCTTTAGCTCCGTCGATGTAGCGTTGCGGTCGATCTCTTGCGCGACTTTGATATAGAGGGCATGGAGGGTCTCTTCGGGGCTGATCATCCGGAGGTACCCGCGCATCTGTGGGTTCGCCGGAGTACGTTCGCCTAGTACGGCCACCACTAGAAGTCCTGGGTAGCGGGCTGTGTGGGCATCGTGAAAATTATCTTTGATGATGACATCCCATGCTGCAACGTCGAGTGGCATACCGCCTGAATAGGACCAGAAAGGGTTGACCCACGCAGCATTGCCACCACATATATATTCACCCTTCGTCTCCATAGACACTTGGAAATCATCCATACTAAACGGAGCCATGATCCCGCAGTGTTCATCAGCATTCTTCGTGAGCGGCAGCGGGTCCTTGGGCGACGAGGGAAAGACGGTGGCAGGGCAGAACTTGACAAACTCGCGAGGGCGATGAGTCCGAGCAAGAGGAGGAGGAAGAGGAGGAGGAGGAGGAGGGGAAGAAGGAGGAGGAGGAGGAGGAGGAGGAACAGGAGAAAGAAAAAGAGGAGGAGGAGGAGGAGGTCCAGGAGGAGGAGGTCGACGATGGAGGGGAGGAGGATGACAAATTGTCCGAAGGGAGGAGAATGAGGAGAAGGATAAGTAGCGATCGAGGTTTCATTCCAGGCCCCAGGGATCCTCTTTCAAGAACGCAGCGCCGAAATCATCGCACGACAGGATCGTGTCATAGGCGGTCTGCAGCTTGGAGTAATACGCAGCATTCATATTCGCAGCATGGGTGTCTACGTCGTCCTTGGGATGAGTGCCATCGGCGACAGCGGCATCGGAGGAGCGCTTGGCAACTTTGCCAGGCTTGGTGGCAGCCTTGGCCGAAACTGGAGACTTCTTGGGGGCCATAATAATGGCGGATGCGGTGCCCGCTAAGATCACTCAATGAATCATTCGAGCCAAACCGGCTACACGACGGCATCGAGAACCCCACCAGCCCTCTGAGGGCGTCGGTGTTTAGGGAGTTTCCTCTTCCACCCCTCCTTCTTCTTCCCCTTCGGGGGGGGGGTACCCCTCCCCATACCCCCCCCCCTGGACCTGGACAGGGGGTTCCGCGAGGTGTCGAGGAAGCCAAACTCATTTGTTTTAGTATGGTTTTGGCCCCAGTTTGGCCTCTTGGGGGGACGTTAATTCTTGACGATTCGCGTATCCCCACCAGCCCATCCAGAAATGATCAGCAGGGGAGTTGGTGAATCAGGGGCGGCAGGGCGCATGCAGTCGCGCAGCCGTCTTCGAGAAAACAAGGATCACACATAGCTTCCCGCATTGAAGTTTAAGATGGGAATCAGTGCAAACTACGATGGTGCTTCGATGGGGGGTGATGGGTGTTTCGACGACTCGTAATGGATGTTGCACTGATTTGTATATTAAACTCGCGTGCGCTCCGAAACTTGGAGGCATCGTGGGGCTCTCTTGGGATTCTCTTGGGCCCCTCGTGGGGCCTCCTGGGGCTCTTTCTTGGGGCTCTCCTGAGCTTCTCTTAGGGCCTTTTGGGCTTCGTGGGGCTCTTTTGGGGCGTCTTGGGGCCCTCTTGGGGCTCTTTGGGGGGGTCTGGGGGCCTTCGTGGGACTCTTTTAGGATGCCTGAGGGGCCTCCTGGGGCCATCTTGGTCATTAGGGGGGGGGGCCTCAATTATTGTGTCCCCCCCATCGGAGGCTCAAACATGCAGTTTTGGGACCCTCTTGGCCCGCTCTTGGAGCGCTCTTGGGCGCTCTTGGGGCCGTATTGGGGCGATCGTGGGCCCATATTGGGCCATATTGGGGCCATCTTGAGGCCTCAAGAGCCCTTCGGAGGCGAAAAAGCGATAAGCAAAAAAACATTGATTGTCCGTAGGTGTTTGAAGGAGTTTGGCCTCTTGGGGGTTTTCTTGGAGGCCTCGGAGGGCACTTAAAACCGTCTTGGGGCCGTTTTGAGGCATATTGGACGCGTGTCTGAGGCTATATTGACCCGTCTACCGCTATCTTGGACCAGCTTGGAGGCTATCTTGCGCTCGTCGGAGGCCCTCTTGGAGCCATCTTGGGCCATCTTGGACGCTGCTATGGGTCCGTCCCCCCCCGTCCAAACGCAGGGGGGGGGGAGGTGAACATCCCGAGCAGGGAAAGGCAGGAGGTTGGAAAGAGAAACGCCCTAGACCACCTGCGCCCAGAGGGCTGGTGGGATTAAAGCCCCTCGCTTGGTTGATCCATCTCCTCCAAGATGGCCCCAAGAAGCGCCTTGGAGGCCCCAGGAGGTCTCAAGACTATGGCCCGAAGAGGCCTCCAAAAGGCACCCAGGAGGCCCCCAAAAGGATCCCAAGCGGGCCCAAGAGGCATTCCCGAGGCACCCAAGACGCCGAAGAGCCCCCCACGACCGCCAAGAGACCCCCCAAGACACTCCAAGACGCACAGGAGATGAAGCATCCAAGAGCCCTACATATGACCCGTGTGCTTGCTCTCCTCATCCTACCCCCTCATATCCTTTCTCATCCCCCTCCTGCCTCTAGATCCACCAGGCGGGGCGGCAAGGATCACATCGGAGCGGCAAGCATAGGTCCCCGCCGCGTGGCCGATAGCATGCACCATCCCTCTCCGCCTCATCCTCCGCCTCATCCTCCGCCTCATCCTATTCATCATTCCCTACCTATGATCTGCCTAGAAGGGTGCTTACGCGTTTGGCTTAAAGGGCCGGGCAGTGGGGACCTGCCCAGGCGGTTCCCCCAGTATCCGCCCCGCGGTTCCCCCAGCTACGTCCCCTTAGCGTAGCGTTGCTTATCCCATCTTAGCTTAGTTTATTTCATCTTAGCTTAGCGTAGCTTCATCTTAGCTCAGCATAACATAGCATAGCATAGCGCAGCATAGCATAGCATAGCATAGCTTAGCATAGCACAGCGCAGCATGACATAGCATCGCTTAGCATAGCATAGCATATCATAGCGCAGCACAGCATAGCATAGCACAACATAGCGCAACATATCATAGCATAGCATAGCATAGCAACTAATGCTGCGTTCCTAGGGGCTCCACCTTCTAGGTAGGGTCGCGCTGGGTTAATCCTTATCCATACTCCATCATACGTCCATCCAATTGTCCCATTCACTCCCTCTCTCATTCACACGGTTCGGCCGTCCCTCAACGCTCAATTCGCCTGGACAGTGTTTCTTGATGGGTTGATGGGGATACGCGAAGCGACTAGAATTCCTGAGGCTGACCAGTCGACTCACGACCCCAAGACCAGTCGACTCACGCGTCGGGGACGTCCCCGGCGCGTGAGCCGACTGGTCATCTCAGCCGACTCGCGCATCGGGGACGTCCCCGGCGCGTGAGCCGACTGGTCATCGTCGTATGCCGACTCACGCCTCGGGGACGTCCCCGGCGCGTGAGCCGACTGGTCGCGGGGTCGTGAGTCGAGTGGTCTCGGGAATTCCTGAGGCTGACCAGTCGACTCACGACCCCAAGACCAGTCGACTCACGCCTCGGGGACGTCCCCGGGGCGTGAGCCGACTGGTCATCTCAACCGACACGCGCCGAGGGCACCGAACGTCCCCGCGCGTGAGCCCGCTGTCAGCGTCCGCCGCCGACTCACGGCCTCGGGGCGCTTCCCGCGGCGCGTAGCCGACTGGTCCCGGGGTCGTGAGTCGAGAGTTCTCGAATTCCTGAGTCTGACCAGTCGACATCACGACCCCAAGACCCAAGTCGACTCACGCAGAAGCTCGGGACCGCGCGCACAGCAACTCCGACAGTCACTCAACCACCAAACCGACTCGCGCCGAGGGGACGTCCCCGGCTCGTGATCCGAGACAGGTCATCGACGTATGCCGACACACGCTTCGGACGTCCCGCGCGTGAGGGCCGACTGGTCATCTCACCGAACTCGCGCATGACGGGACTTCCCCCCACGTCGGTGAGCCGACTGGTCCTCATCGAGCCGATTGCCTATCAGCGAATTCGTCGTGAGCCTACTGGTCAAAATGACATGGCTCACGCCTCGGGGACGATCCCCCGCATAGAGCCCGGCTGGTCCAGGGTTCGTGAGTCCGACTGGGTCTCGGAAATTCCCGAGGCCGACCAGTCGACTCACGACCCCAAGACCAGTCGACTCACGCGTCGGGGACGTCCCCGGCTCGTGAGCCTACTGGTCAAAATGACCAGTAGGCTCACGACCTTTTTTGGGGGGGGGGTCGAGATGACCGTCCATCGGAGTCGAAACGAGGGCCTACCGGCGCAGCTGGACTCTCCAGGACATTAGTAAATACCACAGTGCGACCCTACCTAGAAGTTGGAGCCCCTAGGAAAGCAGCATTAGTTCCTATGATATGCTATGCTGTGCCATGCTATGCTGCGCTATGCTATGCTATGGTATGTTATGCCATGCTGCGATATGCTATGCTACGTTATGCTAAGCTATGGTATGTCATTATGCGCTGTACTATGCTAAGGTTTGCTATGATATGCTATGCGTTGCTAAGCCGCGCTATGCTATGCTATGATATGATATGCTAGCATATGCTATGATATGCTATGCTGAGCTAAGATAAGCTAAGATGAAGCTAAGCTAAGCTAAGATGAAATAAACTAAGCTAAGATGAGATCAGCAACGCTAAGCTAAGGGGACGTATCAGGGGAACCGCGGGGCGGATACTGGCCCTTTAAACCAAGAGAGTAAGAACCCTTCTAGGCAGAGCCTAGGTAGGGAATTATGGACAGTGACAGTGGAGCTTCTGTGAATTATCCCAAGCGCCGGAAGGCGGTCCCTTTTCCCGAATGATCTTGAGCGCCACCCCCGTTGCGGACATGCCACGCCCGCGGGGCGACGAGGACTCGAAAGGATTGTGGGTGCGGGATGGGGAAGGGGAGGAGAGGAAGTTTTGGAGTGGACTGGAGCAGCGGCAGGGACGGACAATACGCAAAAGGGAGGGTGGCGATTGTGGTAGGGCGTTGACATGGGCATTGTTAAGCTAATTCCTTATTGGGCCACGAAGCGCGTAAGGGGTGCGCCGAAATTTGATCTATCATGGCGAGGGTGCTGATGATGATGTCGATGAGGCTGGTGATGATGGTGATGACATAGGTCATCATGATGCGAGTGTTGCTGATGTTGCTGGTGCTGATGATGATGACTTGAATGAGGGATACATTGCTAAGTGGCATTGCGATTGTCCCGACGTGCCAAACGCACTGCGGCTTCAGCCGCCACAGTCTCCCACGGCGAAGTCGGGCGCGTGGCCGCCCCTGTGCTTAGCAATCCAAGGCAAATACGACTGTACAGTAAAGACGTTGCGCCTCCGCTGGAACTCATCATCCGTATTCTTCTCTGCAATCGTGACAAAGGCAATCTGATTAAAACTATTCTCCGGCCTGGCAGCTAAAAAGCTATCACGTGTTCGCAAGTCAATCCACTTGCTCTGCGGCAGCCGCCTGGCCTCATCAATGATTACACCGATCCTCGGATGAGCAGCCAGGAACGCGTCTGATATCCACACCTTGCGACGCTGAGTGATGGCAGCTGGTTTGTGAACAACGCAAGCACCACTCCGGCCGTTGGTCTGGACAAACTCGGGAACAACCAATCGCGCAGACGTCAGTGCAGATATCCACGCGGCCCGCTGCCCTGGTTTCGACGGGTCGGCCACAACGAACACTCCTATGCGCACAGATGGCGTGGGCACGACTCGCAAACCTCGCACGGCGACGGCACGCATCAGCACTGAGTCGGTCTTGCAAGCATCATCGACGTGACAGTGACACCCTGACATGTCGAAGCTGTGGCGGAACCTTGCATTATTATGGGCGAGCGTTCGTGCCGTTGCTGCTGCTTTTTTGTCGTTTTGTCTCTGGCGAGCTCGATATATGTCCAAGTCGGATCGCATGTCATCGTCCATCTCATGATCAAGCAGCGTGCCGTTGTCTGCAGCAGCGCACCGTTTGTTGAATGATTTAGCATGTTGCTTGACAACCTCACCCTCCATTTTCGGCGTCCACTTGGGTGCCGACGCCAGCTCGGCAGCAGCCAGTGTATCAGAACGTGACCGCTTGGTCACCTTGGAGAGAGACAAATAAAAAGGAGGAGGGGGCAATCGGGCGGCCGGTGGAGGCAACAAGCGGAATCGAGGACTTCAGGATAGTAGTGGCACTGAAGAAGCTTTCACGGGCCCCTAAAGGGCCCTTCGGTCCACGTTGCCCCTACCGACCTAACAGACTGGTAAGTTTGTCTTCAAGACAAACCTACCAGTGGGATTTTTGTTGATTGGAGTGGCTTTAGCTGGCCCCGCCGACCCTGACTGAAGTCTAAGGGGGGGCCCCCAGGAAAATCGAGCCGAGCCCAGCCGTGCCGACGAGAACATTAATTATGGCGAGGAGGGCGAGGCGTCCGTGCCTCGTCCATCTGGCTCGCGACGTCGAGCCGGCGCTTGCGCAGCCAGTTAGTCTCGGTATCCTGTCGGCCAGTTCGTCTCGGTATCTGGGACCCTCCGATGCCATCGGAGGGCGGAGATGGCGGAGGGAGGGCGCGGGCAGGGGGCAGAAAGTAGAGGGGGAGGACACAGGTGGGGATGTTAAAAGGTGGGATGTAGGAGTCCCACCAGCCCTCTGGGCGCGGGTGGTCTAAGTCTAGGGCGTTTCCCTTTCCAACCTCATTGTGTTCCCTGCGCGAGAGGTTTACGTCCTCCCCCCATCCCTGCGCTTGGACAGGGGGGGTGGGAGCGGACCCATAGCAGCGTCCAAGATGGCCCAAGATGGCTCCAAGAGGGCCCCCGAGAGCGCAAGGTGGCTTCCAAGATGGCCCGAGATAGCGGTAGACGGGTCAAGATAGCTTCCGACACGCGTCCGAGAGGCCTCAAGACGGCCCCACGACGGTTTCAAATGCCCTCCGAGGCCTCCAAGGACCACACCAAGAGGCCAAAATTATTCAAAACCTGAGGAACATCCATGTTTTTTGCCTTCTCGCTTTTTCGCCTCCGAAGGGCTCTTGAAGATGGCCCCAAGATGGCCCGAGACAGCCCCAAGATCTAAGAGGGGCCCAAGAGATCCCCAAGACGGCCCCAAGAGCGCCAAGAGCGTTCCAAGAGCGGGCCAAGGGTCACAAGACGGCATGTTTGAGCCTCCGAGGGGGGGCAAGAATTGAGCCCCCCCCCCTCTTTAGCCATAAGAACCAAGACGGCCCCAAGAGGCCCCTCAGTGATCCCAAAAGAGCCCCAAGAAGGCCCCCAGTCCCCCCAAAGAGCCCCAAGAGGGCCCCAAGACGCCCCAAAAGAGCCCCAAGAAGCCCCAAAGGAAAGAGCCCCCGGAGGCCCCAAGAGAGCCCCAAGAAAGAGCCCCAGGAGAGCCCCAAGATGCCTCCAAGTTTCGGAACGCACGCGAGCTTAAGACACAAATCAGCGCAACAGCCATTACGAGTCATCGAAACACCCCTCGCCCCTCATCGAAACATAAAAAAAAAAAAAGAAAAAAAAAAAAAAAAAACAAAAAACAAAAAAAAATTAAAAATAAACAAAAAAAAGAAAAAAAAAAAAAGAAAAAAAAACAAAAAAAACAAAAAAATAAGAGAAAAAAAAATAAAAAAAAAAAAAAATAAAAAAAAAAAATAAAAAAACATAAAAAAAAAAAAAAAAAAAAAAAAAAAAAAAAAAAAATAAATAAAAAACAAAAAAAATAAAAAAAAAAAAAAAAAATAAAAAGAAAAAAAAAACAAAATAAAAAAAAAACAAAAAAAAAAAAAAAAACAAAAAAAAAAAAAAAACAACAAAAAAAAAAAAAAAAAAAGAAAAAAACAAAACAAAAAAAAAGCACCATCGTAGCTTGCACCGATTCCTATCTTAAACTTCAATGCGGGAAGCTATGTGTGATCATTGTTTTCTCGAAGACGGCCGCGCGACTGCATGCGTCCTGCCGCCCCTGATTCACCAACTCCCCTGTTGATCGTTTCTGGATGGGCTGGTGGGGATACGCGAAGCGTCAAGAATTTGCCAGACAGGAGGAAGTAAGGAGGGGGAGGGGAAGGAAAGGACGCTGGGGCATCAGGAGGAGGAGGAGGACCAGGACGAGGAAGAGGAGGAGGAGGAGGAGGAGGAAGAGAAAGAGCTGGGCGGGAACGGGGAGGGCGACAAGGACGACGGGTACTATCTGTCTCATCCTACATCCCACCTCCTCCGTTTATCTCCCCCCGCTGTTCCCGACCTAGGCTCTGCCTAGTAGGGCTATCACCCTCTTTCTTAAAGGGGACCAGGCAGTATTGCCCGCCCCGGGCGGTTACCCCAGGATCCGCACCGCGGTTCCCCCAGTTGCGCCCCCTTAGCTTAGCATTGCGTATCTCATTGTAGATTAGCTTCTTTCATCTTAGCTTAGCTTCATATTAGCTCAGGCTTCTCCTAGCTTAGCTTACCATCATATTAGTTTCGCCGGGCATTCGCATAGCAGAGCACAGCAGAACATAGCAGAGCGTAGCATAGCATAGCGCAGCACAGCATATTATATCCTAGCCCAGCATAGTGCAGCATAGCATAGCATACCACAGCAAAACATAGCATAGCGCAGCACAGTACAGCACAGCATAGCACCGCGCAGCATACCATAACATAGCATAGCGTAGCAGAGCATAGCACAGCAGCTCAACACATCACAGCATAGTATAGCATAGTGCAGCATATCATAGCATAGCATAGCACAGCGCAGCATGACATATCATAGCATAGCATAGCATAGCATAGCATAGCGCAGTATAGCATTAGCATCGCATAGCATAGCACAGCATAGCGCGGCATAAGATAGTACATCATAACAATTAATGCTGCTTTCCTAGGGGCTCCAACTTCTAGGTAGGGTCGCACTGGGGTAATTTGTATTATCCTCGTCATTGTCCTCCTGCGCGAGTGCATTTTGGCACAAGCCAGTTTGCGGCGACCGCGCTTCCTTTCTCCTCGCGGCGCTGCGGCACTCAGAGTTTGTTTGGGATTTAGTGATTTGGTCGTGAGTTTCGATGGAGCTGGATTCTGGTGCTGATGAAGTATCTCGGCGCACCCTTTTCCGACGGTGGTTCTCGTCGGACATTGAGTTGACGACGCTGCAGCAGCACTGCGGGCCATCGTTGGTCGAACTGGGAGTTAGTATTCTCGAGCTGAATTTATTCAAACTTTTCGAGTGCCAGCAATTGGTCGAAGCTCCGACGGTCGTGATTGCATCATGTTTGTGCCCATCACCGGCAGCAGTGCAGCCTCTATGTGACCTTCTTCGCAAGTATGCCAAGTTCTCGCCTTCGCCCAGTGAGCGGAGGAGCTATTTCGAGGCCATCGCGTACGAGGCCATGGTGGGCCAGTTGCCGCGGGCTACTGTGATTACCCTTTGCAGGCAGACTGATCTTCTGAAGTTGGGCGATTCTCCTTCGACGGTGTCGCCGGTCTGTCCTATCGTGGGGTTTCGTCCGAAGCAGTGCTACCTGGACGAGGGTGGTCAGCTGCAGTGCCTAGCAGGTGGAGACCGACTCATTGCACGAGGGCTTCGAGGAGGACCCATCTCAATCGACGCGCACGTCGACGTGCGCGGGTTTCTCGACCTGATCGGCCTATTGACGACGGCGACAGTTCACGGCATTCAGGTGCTGTTCGTTGGCGAATGGGATGGCGCTCTCAGTTTAACTTGCGGGGTGCAGGTGCGGAATCGCCTTCATCAAGTGGCGAGTCGCCCGTCGCAGCCGCTGGTGGAACCCGCGCTCCGTATTTTTGCCACCAAGTTCATGGGGGGCCAGAACCAAGCGTACAGCTACGACGAATACTACACGTATGCCACAGATCGGAAGATCCAGCAGATCATGAACGCATATCTCGCATCGGGGGCCGACGGCACATTATTCACAGAAGCGGGCTTTCCGCGTGATCTACTACAGCCTCATGTGTCGGTCAACGCGGCGGTCATGTGGTTCTTCGCTGAGGTTGCGATTCGGGCCCCAGGTTTTCCAGTTCAAGCACTATAGTGGCGTTCGCAGTCGGCTGGCGTGGCAGGGCGCGGTGCTGCTATGAAAGTGGAATTGTATTCATTTACGGCATTTTTGTCGGTGGCGCGGCCAACTGTGTAATTCCTGATGTGCAATTGGGTGCTTTTGGAATCAGTTTTCAGTGCTGCCAGTCGGAATTCATCATATGCAAGGTTTGCGTGTTTGACAACTGCGGTCTGGGATTTCTGCCCTGGTTGCTGAAGGCAACGCGGGCGCGGATGTCTTTATCTTGTTGTTGTCGCTCATGTCTTTCGACCTTGTTCTCTGGGGCATGTTTCTTGGTAGATGAAGGCTCTGGTGATCAGAATCAGTATGTCTGTTCGAATTCAACGGTGCGTATTCTGCTGGCTCTCGGCTTGTGCACGCGGGCGTTTCGCCCGTCAGCTGCGATAGTCGGTGTTCAAATCAATAGTTTGGCGGAGCTGCATCTGTTATAGCATGGCGGTTGTGGTGTTATCACTACTTCATGGACGGTGAGGTGGGCCCCGGGCCGTGCGTCAAGATCAACGAGGGCCCGTCCGCCGCCCTCCTCCTCGTCTGAGCTTCGAGGCTGGGCGGCGGGCGGACAGCGACAGTCAGAGCGTTGTCCTCGATCGCTCGTTTTGCGACTGGTGCCCCTCACTCACTCTGTGTGCGTGTGTGCGTGTGCGTGCGTGTGCGTGCGTGCCCCCGTCTGCCGTCCTCCTGCCTCTCCTCTTCCTCGTCCTGCACCTCCTTTCCTGACCCATGCGGGTCCTTGTCGACGTCCCGAAAAGTCTTGATGCCCTTGCCGAGGTACGGCTCGCGATACTCAGATCCAGAGGCCCTCGGGGGCCCTCGATATTGCATCCATTTCTTTTGTGCCAGTTCGATGACTCGGTCGATGTCTGCGTCCAGGAGATCGTGTTTTATTTTTATCTCGGCCACCTCGGTAGTCTCGTGCTTGTCAGCCCCTCGGTTCCCATCTGTGATCGGAGCCTGGCAAGCAAATATCCGCTCTACAATTGAAGTGCTGCAACCCCTGTAGCATGCAACTCGTTCCAACACTGTCCTCAAGGCGGCGCAGGGGTGCCTGGCGCGGAGGCCAACTGTTTTTTGTGTCTCCTCAACCGTTCGTTTCCATGCTTCTGTGCTGCCCTTTGTTGGGGCAGCCTGGTAAAATTTCTGGGCATATGGCAGCAAATCTCCGTATTCGTACATCAGATCATCGGCCACGACCCCATATTTGTTGGCACACCTCCGCAGCGACAGTTCGTTATCATGAGCATTCTCATCGGTCTCAGATACATTGAACACACCCATTGAGTTGATCAGACTGAACTGCGGGAACTCTGCGTCCACCGTGTGGATGAGCATGCGAACCCATGCAGCCATGTGCACGAAGCAGGCATCCAAGTGCTCCTCACCGGCAAAGGAACATATGTTGCTTCGAACGATCCCCACCGAAACCTGCGCTAACGTGATATGAGTTGCTACGCCATGCTATGTTCTATTGTGTTATGACGCACTCTGTCATGGTACGATGTGTCATGGCATGGGTTGCTATATGCTGCGATGCAGTGCTACGGTGCGTTTTGTTCTGCCATTGTATGTGGATATGACATATTATGATATAGTGGGGTATGTTATGCGCTGTCGTGTTGCGGTGTAAGGTGTGGTGTGATGCGGTAGGTTGTGCGACCAATTATGTCATAGCGTACGGTTCCATGCTATGATACGTTTTGCTATACTATGCCACATTATGCCCGGATCAAATCATGTTACGATGTGTGATGATTTGGGGTGATATGCGTTGTGATGTTGTGTAATCATTGTGTTTGTTATGTGCGGGTATCGCATGTGTCACTGTGGTGTTACATGGCATGGCATGATTTGTTATGCTATGATATGTTATGCCTGTTCCGATGTGTCAGAGCATGCGTTGGCATGCCGCGTTGTGTTATGACATGTTTAGTCACGCTATGTCGCGATATGACGCGTTATGTTTTAGTATGTTCAACTGGTTTGATATGATATGATTGGTTTGCTTGTCCTGTTGTGTAAAGAACTGTGTTGTGATGCTGTGCTATGGTATGTACTGCTCTGCCATGGCGAGTTCTGTTATGGTATGCTCGGGGATGTTATGTTATGTTATGTTATGTGGGTGACCTGGGGATGTGGCGGCCGCGGCTCGTAGAGTGGGCGAGTCGGCGCGCGGGGTGGGGCCTTCAGGGATTATCAAGGAACTTGGGGGTCTGGCGGCCGCAGCACGCAGAGTGCGCGAGTCGGCGCGTGGCGCGGGGCCACCGGGGATTATCGGGAGCCTGGGGGTCTGGCGGCCGCGGCATACAGGGCGGGGGGGCGGGTGCGGGACCACCAGGGATTATCGGGTGCCTGGGGCGGCCGCGGCGTGCACGGCGGGGCGGGGTGGGGTGGGGTAGAAGTAACGATGATGAGCAGGAAATGACGGAGGATGGGGCCGATCCTTGAAGCTAGTTGTCTTGCCGCAGGAAGGCGTAGCGAGAGAGAAAGGACAGTGGGGGAGGGTGGGAGGTGAGGACATTTAGGAAGGGTCGGAGAACGCGGAGTACGATGAGGAGAATGATGAAAAGGAGGACGACGGGCAGACGGTTCAGGATGACGACGCGAAAAGGGAGGACAATGGGCATGACAGAGCAGAAGGAGTGGCGGGAGGACGGATGAGCATCAGATCGCGGCTCCATCGGAACACTTTGCCAGACTTGTCGGATGCAAGTGGATGTTCTGTGTGTGTGCGTGTGTGCGTGTGTGTGTGTGTGTGTGCGTGGCGGCGCGGACTCTCATCGCTCCTCTCGCGGGGGCCGCTCACTCTCTGCCGGATGGGCCTTGGGTTAAGGACCCACTTCCCCCCGGTCGACTCCCAGGGAGCCTCAGCACGGAGTCATAGTGGCGACGTATTCCGTACATGTTTGAAGCAAATGTGTTGCTGATAATCTAGAGTCGAAGGGTCATCGTAGAAACGTGACCCAGCGGTCAATGTCAAGTAGGAGAGGCCGCAGTAGGCATGCCATCTGTGAACAGGTACAGACAATACTAGGAATCACGGCGGCAGCTCTTCAAATGCAGGCCTCCTGAGGTCCAGCGAGACCCAGAAAGAGGAAATCCAGTTGAGGCTCTAAGCAGGAGACCCGATAAACCCCTAAGAGGCCCCCAGCAGGCCCTCCCTCTGGCGGCAGCCCGACCGAGCACGATGGCGGAATCGCGCGGCAGCGCAACTGGATCAAAGACCTAGGAGAGATCAGATGAGTTCCAATTCATGTTCTAGCAGGGGCGCTAGTAAAGCAATGGCCCATGGCCTCAAACGACGCCTACATGAGATATTACAATGAGTCGGGAAGGGGGGTCCCAAGTCCCACCAGACCTCTGGGCGTCGGTGTTTTAGGGAGTGTCCTCTTCCACCCCTCCATCTTCCCCTTCGGGGAGGGGTTTACCCCTCCCCCTGCCTCCCCTGGACCTGGAGAGGGGGTTCCGCGAGGTGTCGAGGAAGCCACAATCATTGGTTGCACTAGGGTGTTGGTCCCATTTTGGCATCTTGGGGGGAGGGGCGCTAATTAAAGCTCCCCTCTTGTTTGATCCATCTCCTCCAAGATGGCCCCAGAAGCGCCCAGGGGGCCCCAAGAGGTCCCAATATGGCCCCAAGATGGGCCCACGAGACCCCCAAGAGACCCCCAAAAGGATCCCAAGCGGGCCCAAGAGGCCCCCCTCAGCGGCGCCCATGACGCCGAAGAGCCCCCCACGACCGCCAAGAGACCCCCAAGACGCCCCAAGACGCCGAAGAGATACCCCAAGAGGCTCCGAGAAGTATCCAAGAGACCTCTGGCCCTTTTGCTTGTTCTCCTCCTCTTCGATCCTCCTCCTATCCCTTCTCATCCTCCTCCCCCTCTAGATCCACCGGGCGGGGCGGCAAGGATCGCATTGGAGCGGCAGGAATTTTTCCCCGCCGCGTGGCCGATAGCCTGCCCCCTCCCTCTTCGCCTCCTCCTCCTCCTCATCCTACTCTCCTCCTTCTCCCTACTCCCACCATACATCCATTCAATTGTCTCCTTCGCCTCCTCTCTCCTTCACACGGCTCGGCCGCCCCCCTCTTTGCTCCGGCACTTACTTCCCTGATCGCCTCTCAATTCGCCTGGACATCGTTTCTAGATGGGCTGTGTGGATACGCGAAGCGTGTAGAATTCACTCCATTTCCCACCTGAGAGCCGTCCTGGGTCAATTTGCCTGGGCCACCAAGAGATCGCACGCCATTGTCCGTGCCAATATTAAAAATCAGTGGTGATAGACTCATCGTGTCAATCATGTGCTTCGTGTAACCTGACGTGAGTGCACATCTCTGTAAAAATAACGCGTCGCACCGCCGTATGAGCATACTCAGTCTGCTGGCAAACTCCGTCACGTCGTAACTGGATTTATCCGCAAATACTGTCACCTGGTTCACCTCGTCGGCTGCATCGGACATCATAGATAGCAGTAGGCAATCCTCCTCAGTGATGGTGACAAGGAAGTCATCTGCGTCCTTGGCTTCACTCCTTCCTCTCCGCATTCTCTTGATCCAGACAGCTGTCAGTACCACCGCTCGTAGGAGTAGACACCACCTCCCCAATGGTTTGGACGTGCTGTTGAAACGATGCTTCCTCATTTGAAGATTCCTGATGAGGCGGTTCATGACGGGGCACTTCTTCAGGGTCAGCACGTTGCTGCGGAACACTTTGGCAATATCAGGGCTGTGCTGGATCATATTGATCATGCTGCGCTTGTTCCAAATATTAACCTCGAAGATCTTCTTCATTCGTTCGCTGGCAGCCCAGGGTCGTTTCAGGAGTCGGGTACTCGCATGGGTTACGTCTGCTTGCACATCGCACCTTCTGTTGAAAAGCGCCTCGATGCCGTGCTCCAGGCTGCCCTTCGTGAGGAGCCGCCCAGCTTTCAGCTCGTTGCTTGCAGAGTCGACGCAGTAAACCTCCGTGATCTTGCAATGGTGAGCCATGCCTGCAGCGTCATTTTTCCAAAACTTCTTCATCGCAGACTGGGTGTGTTCAACAACTTCTGTGGCATGACCCCCTGCCCATTTTGTACTCCAGATGATCCCACTCCGGACTTGTAGTTTTGAGTTCGACGCAGTGAAAGTAGTCATAAGCCGGATGAATCGGGCATCTTGTTTGATATGGTTGACGGTTGCTGTCTTCAGGAACTCCTTATCCAGATCGCAGATGGCATCTGCGAGTTGTAATGTCATTTCCGTACATTTCTTGGCGCTGCCAACTCGTGGGTTTCCTTTTGCCAGAGAAACACCGTTCCGGCGGTCATCTATGACGAGCTTGAAGTCAGCATAACTTGGGGCACCAATCGTCTTTTGCGTGGTATTCCCCAAATACTGTTGGACAGCCTCCTTGTGCCTGCTGAGCCCCGCATGCCGGAGCGCGTTGACCAACTGTAGGGCGGCTGGGGAGTCCACTTCCATTCTGGCCCACTGCCCTGACAAACCTGCAGCATTGCACGCCACGCATCCCACGGACCATCCCAACGAATCGTGAGTGCGCCCCTGTAGCCACACGCCCTTTTCTGGATAATTTGGATCAATAAACAATTTGCGAGCCCACGTCTTTATCATGCGATTGTATTTTGATTCAACAGTCTCTTGGCATCTGCTTCTGAGTTTCCCAACCAGCTTCCCCTTGGTAGAGTGATGTTGTTTTTGTTTAGAGGTCTTCGCTGCGCAAGCCTGGGAAAGGTCGTGATCTCCTCGGTCTGGGTCCCGCACTGGGCGCTGGCGCGGCTGGCGAGCACGTCGCAGCAAACCAAGGCCTGCCTTCGGCGCCAGCGCCACCGTCGACGGCTGCTGGCATTCGGCAGGGTCGAAGGAGCAAAACATCAGCTGGAAACATGAGTCCAAATGGACTGCGGAGGAGTGTGTGTATACACGTATAGATACACAAGCATAACCATACATATACCTATACACATACATAGGCAAACACACACATATATATATATATACATGTGTGCAGATACGTACATACACAAATGTACAAGCATGCGATGCACGCCCTGCCCGCCCACAGGCCCCTCTGGGAGGCCCCCGAGAGACACCAATGAGGCCCCAAGAACTATCTACAGGACCCGCACGGCTTAGGGCATGCTCATACAAGGCCCTACAAGGCCCAAGAGACCACAACAAGCTTTTAGGGTCACTGATGCATGCGTCTAAGGGTCATGGCTTGAGGCCCCCGTGGATGGGCCCTGCCTCAACCCCCCCTCCCAGTGAAGACAAGCCAAGCGTGCCATCGGGCGAAGCCCTCCTGAACGGGTGGGCTGGTGCAACCTGGAGGACTGGGATGTAAGATGATGAGGTGCTTTCGACGACGAGCTGTCGCCACTGCAAGGGTGAGCGTCGCCGCTGGCACACAAAAGGCCAACGATGCCAGGAACGGGGAACACAGCAACTTAATTGAATATTATTATTGGAGCTGAACTTGTTGCAGCATCGTGCTACGGCCGATCTGCCACGCTACTCGATTCAGGTGCAAAGATCCCTACAAAGAAAGAACAATCGCACTATCAAAGATCCCATCCTTCAACTAAGACATCATAGCTCCATTCATATGCGAAGGTCCCCAATTATTTGTGAACGTGCTGCTGACTGCTGCCACTGGGCTGATCCAGCTGGCTGGGAGCATCCAGCTGGCGTATCAAACTCTGCATGTCGGTGAGCTGATGGCCAAGGCCCAACGACGAGAGCTCATCATCTTCCTTGGTGTCCGACTTCGCCCGCGGCATGAAATCAGGATTCAATGACCAAGATCGTTTTTTATCAGCGCCCTTCGGGGCCTCGGACTCGTTGGGGGGAGCCTCGTCGTCCGGTGAATCGAGCACATGCACTGGCTCCATCATTGCGTTCCCCCAGATGGAGGGCGCAGGGGGCATGTCCACATCGTCGTCCGGCAAGGTCGATTCACATTGCGGGCCTTCCCCGCTGCATATGATAGCGTCCACACCCCTGGCGCTGTCGAAAGTCATGTCGTTCATATGGATAGGCCTGGCGCAAGCAATACCATCGCGATCCCCAGGACGATCCACGGTGCCAACACTACCATCACCACTGTCACGACGATCACCACCAGCAGCCGCTACTGCACTGCCAGCATTGCCATCGCGATCACCAGGAGGAGCCAAATCACTGAAACAATCTGCAGCGTCTGCGGCGGTGCCAGGCTCAGTGTCAGCGGCGCCATCAAGATCATCAGCATGAGGAGCAGACGGTGCGGTACGCAGGAGACCAGCTACTTCCATTAGAAACAGATTCATTTGATTTAGCAGGCTTCCTCGCAAATCACCACCATGAATTTGTATTGAACCGTTCAATGATACCGCGCCACTCATTCTACGTTCCCCGTCGGATGTCTGACATACGAGATCTAGCGTCAGGGTGCCCGTGACAGGGATCTGGTCGTTGCCATCCCGTTCTGCGATATTAGCTCGTTCCATGGGAACAAAAGCAAAGAAAGGGAAACAGAGAACAGCAAGTGGTGAGAATGCAAAGAGGAAAAAAGTTCGAGCCATAATGCACCACGGGACTAGATTCAACCACAGATCACCCAGAACGAAACGGACAGTCATTCATACAGAAGCAACAAATGACCTTCACAAAATGGCGCATTATCGTTTAACCACACACGCGCGGACTCAGTTGTACCCTTTTTCGTTGTTCATATTTTGTTGTTCGGTATGTGTGTTATCTGTTCTAAAACCCTATTCACACTTGTTGTTCTCCTCCTTTCTGACCTGTTGGTTTTCGATACCCATAATACGTATGTATGTACACACACACATGTATACATTTTTATGTATATACAGATGTGTGCGTGTGTATGTAATGGTGCACATGCATATCCAGATTTGCATACATGTGTTGTTTGCGTACGCGTGTGCACACTGTATATGTACAGATGTATGCATATACGTCGGTGGGGGGCCTCTAATCAAATACACATGTGGGTGTGTGGTTCTATGTATGCGTTCACTCACAATACAAACATCGCCATGCGCGCGCTCGCGCGCGCGAACGCGCGCGCTGCGAGTTCTGTAGTGTCCACAATGGAAAAGTCGCCATGTTGGCTTGGAACTGAAGTGAACCCTTAACGGTGACCAACAGGATTTCGGGTGACCCGCCCGCGCGTGGGTCACCCGATCGCGCGCGCTCGCGGGCGCGCGCGTGGCGAGTTCTGCAATGCCCACAATGGAAAAGTCGCCATGTTGACTTGGAACTACAGTGAACGCTTAACGGTGCCCGACGGGATTTCGGGTGACCCGCCCGCGCGTGGGTCACCCGATCGCGCGCGCGCGCGCGGACGCGCGCGTGGCGAAGTTTGGATTATCCGAAATGAAAAAGCCACCATGTTGGTCTGGAAACTAAAGTGAACCCTTAATGGTGACAGATTGGATTTTGAAGTTAACATGCGTTTTTCGACGTTTTTCGCCATGGTGGCCTGGAAACTATGGTCACATATTTGGTCTAATAATTAAGATGGTTTTCGCCTCATAAGCAAAAGTTGTCACTAGTCACATGGCGAGCGGCGCGCGCAAGTGACGCGCGTCATTCGCGCGCGCGTGGAGTTTGGTCGTGTCCACATGCGAACAGTCGCCATGATGTTGGCTTGGAACATCAAACGGGCCCTCCACGGTGAATTACTCGAATATCCAGCATGTCATGCTACATTCGTAGGACAATGGTAGCCCATTGTAGTACTGCGCTATTCAACGTACGTTCTTTTGTACACATACACATTAACTATATATATATATATACACACGCGCACATCTACATGGGTATATATATATATATATATATGTATATATGTATACATACATATATATATATATATATATATATATATACATATGCATATATGCGTCGTTGGGCAGTTTGGCAGAGGGGGCGGGCGCCGAATCGAAAACCACATCGCGGCAGAACGCCCTTTTTTTGGAGATCAGTGAGTTGTTTGCTTTATTTATCGTGTCTCGCGTCAGTGCTCTCATTGTTGTGTGTATGTGTATACATGTATATATATATAGAAACAAATGTATGTTTGTATGTCTGTATGTATGTGTGTATGTATGTTTCTCAGTATGCTTGTCGGTTTGTCTGTCTGTATGTATGTATGCACGTATGCATGTTCGCGCAAAACGTGCGTGTGCGCGCGTGTTTGGGCGCATATAATGTGTGTTTATAAGAATATATATATATATATATATATATATATAGATGTATATATATATATATATACATGTATAAGTGCATTTATACACATACATAGTATGTATGTCTGTTTGTCGGTATGTCTGTCTGTTTGTCTGTCTGTATGTCTGTATGTACGTATGCATGTGCGCGCATAGCGTGCGTGTGCGCGCGTGTCTGGGGCGCCCATGGCATTCCGCGGGGTGAAAAATTGAAAAATTGCGCTATGCATAGACCAGCTTGGAGTGGCCTTTTTTCGGCACCGCCTCGGAATTCAATTTTCCGGCGCCGGCCGTGCTCCTGTGGCGTCAGCCGTGCTCCTGTGTGGTCTGCCGTGCTCCTGTGGTCTGCCGTGCTCATTTGGGGTTTCCCGCGAGCTTGTGGGGTCTGCCGTGCTCCTGTGGGGAAACGCCAGCGGCGTTCGGGGTACAACAAAAGGCGCGTTTATGTTGTACCTGCGCGCGGTCTGCCGTGCTCCTGTGGGGATTGCCGTGCTCCTGTGTGGTCTGCCGTGCTCCTGTGTGGTATGCCGTGCTCCTGTGGTCTGCCGTGCTCCTTTGTGGTTTGCCGTGCTCCTGTGGGGTCTGCCGTGCTCCTGTGGGGTCTGCCGTGCTCCTGTGAGGTCTGCGGTGCTCTTGTGTGGTCTGCAGTGCTTCTGTGGTCTGCCGTGCTCATTTGGGATCTGCCGTGCTCGTGTGGTGTCTGCCGTGCTCCTGCGGGAACTGCTGTGCTCCTTGTGTCGTCTCTTTGGTCTGCCGTGCTCCTTTGTGGTCTGCCGTGCTCTTGTGGGGTCTGCCGTGCTCCTGTGTGGTCTGCCGTGCTCCTTTTTTTCCGCCTGCCGTGCTCCAGCTCATTTTCTGAGGACGTCCCGAGCGAAAACGTCATTTTTAACATAAGAGGTTGTAAAACACCTCTGTCGGCATCTCATTTTTTCGAGGATGTCTCGAGCGAAACGCTCATTTGTCATGCATAACAAAAAATTTTGATATTTTTCAACATCCCGATTTTTTGAGGATGTCTCGAGCGAAACCGTCATTTTTAACATAAGACGTCTTAAACGATAGCCTCCAACACCTCGATTTTTCGAGGATGTCTCGAGCGAAATGGCCATTTTGGGGAACCTGACCGGACAAGAACGGGAAGCGCCGTTTTATATCCACCACGTGCGTCAGAGACCGTATTGGCGAGAACGTCAGAGAAACCCATAAACGCAACAGAACAGACTAAATGGTGGCCTGCCGCGCTGGTCTGTCGAGGTAGTCTGCTGCCCTGGCCACATCATGGTGTCGACACGGTGCTTTTCTCTCGGCCACGCGGGCCCCCACCCGTTGTCGCCCAGCCTACTTTTTCTGTTCCAGCCTGTCTTGTCTTTTGTTTGTCCGTCGTCGTCGTCGCGTGCCTTTCCTTTGTCGTGGTCGTCGTTTTCATTATAATCGTCCGCTGTTGCCGTTCTCGCTGTCGCCGTCGTTATCATTTTATGATTGCGGTCGTTTTTCTGATTGTTTTTTGTTGTTGGATTCCGTGTTCGGTTGGTTTTTGTGTTATGTTTGTGGTCGTTTTCTGTCATCGTTTTTGTCGTAATTTTCGAGATCGTTATTGACGAAGACGACGACGACGATGACGACGACGACGACGATCTGCCGTGCTTCTGTGGCGTCTGCGGTGCTCCTGTGGTCTGCCGTGCTCCTTCTTGGTTTGCCGTGCTCCTGTGTGGTCTGCCGTGTTCCTGTGCGGTCTTCCGTGCTCCTGTGGTCTGCCGTGCTCCTTTGGGGTCTGCCGTGCTCCTGTGGAGTTTGCCGTGCGAACGTGAGGTCTGCCGTGCTCCTGTGTGGTCTGGCGTGCTCCTGTATGGTCTGCCGTGCTCTTGTGTGGTTTGCCGTGCTCCTGTGTGGTCTGCCGTGTTCCCGTGGGGTCTGCCGTGTCCTGTGTGGTCTGCCGTGCTCCTGTGTGGTCTGCCGTGCTCCTGTGTGGTCTGCCGTGCTCCATTTTGGTCTGCCGTGCTCATGTGGGGTCTGCCGTGCTCCTGTGCGGTCTGCCGTGCGAACGTGTGGACTGCCGTGCTCATTTGGGGTCTGCCTTTCTCCTTTGTGGTTTGCCGCGCTCCTGTGTGGTCTGCCGTGCTCCTGTGTGGTCAGCAGACCCAGGGCTGAGGGAAGGCTGGAGCAGTGCTCTGGTGGTCCTTCACCCGCCCAGCTCCGTCCCCCTCCCACTCTGGAACCGATCGGCGGGAAGCTGCTTGTGGCAGCGCATATCGCGCGTCGGCCCGCCAGCCAGGTGCCGGCCCGGTCATATCGGTTCGAGCGCCGGCCTGGGGTGCCGTCGGCCCGCAAGGGTTCCAGGGCGCCGGAGCAGAAAATCAATATTTACGAAAGAAAATATGTCTTGGAATTGGCGCTTTTTTTTTTCGCACCGCCACGATTCAATTTTCCGGCGCCGCCAGGACGCCGGAACCCGCCGGCCCGGCGCTGGCCCGGGTGCTGGCCCAGGCGTTTCGGCTGAGCGCCGGCCCGGGTGCCGGAAGCGGCCCGAAACAATAAAACAAAAGAAAAAAAAAAAAAACAAATACAAAAAAAAAAAAATAAAAAAACAAAAAAAAAAAATAAAAAAAATAAATAAAAAAAAAAAAAAAAAAAATAAAAACAAAATATCATAATAAAAGAAATAAAAAATAAAAAAAAAGAAAAAAAAAAAAAAAAAAAAAATAAAAAAAAAAAAATAAATAATAAAAAAAAAAAAAACAAAAAAAATAATAAAAAAAAAAAAAAAAAAAAAACAAAAAGAAAAAAAAAAAAAAAAAAAAAAAGATTCATAAAAATAAAAAAAAAGAAGGCGCCGGGAGCAGAAAATCAATATTTTCGAAAGAAAAATATGTCTTGGAGTGGCCTTTTTCGGCACCGCCTCGGAATTCAATTTTCCGGCGCCGGCCGGCGCCGGAACCGGCCCGGGCGCTGGCCCGGGTGCTGGCCCGGGCGTTTGGCTCGTGCGCCGGCCCGGGTGCCAGAAGCGGCCCGGAAGGGGTTCCCGGGCGCCGGGAGCAGAAAATCAATATTTTCGAAAGAAAAATATGTATTGGAGTGGCCTTTTTTCCGCACCGCCTCGGAATTCAATTTTCCGGCGCCGGCCGGCGCCGGAACCGGCCCGGGCGCTGGCCCGGGTGCTGGCCCAGGCGTTCGGCTCGAGCGCCGGCCCGGGTGCCGGAAGCGGCCCGGAAGGGTTCCAGGGCGCCGGGAGCAGAAAATCAATATTTTCGAAAGAAAAATATGTTTTGGAGTGGCCTTTTTTCGGCACCACCGCCTCGGTAATTACCCCCCCCAAATTTTTTTTTTTTTAACATAAGACGTCTTAACGATAGCCTCCAACCTCGATTAATTGGAGGATGTCTCGACGAGCGAGAATGCCATTTGGGGAATCCGCCAACGAAACTCCCGTTCAGCGCGCAACCCATAATAGTTATATTATAATATATAATATATTAATATAATATATATAATAATATATATATATATAATAAATACTCAAGGAATCAGCCCCAGAACGTCCCGCATGCTTTCTCGTTCCTCGAAGACGCTTCCCGTCATCCGCCGACCCCTTCGAACCAACCCGTAATTATCGATAAAATGCCGCCGTCCCCGCAAGTAAAAACCGGGGAGAGACATCTAAAAGAGAACCCCCACGATGGAGCCTACTTTCCGTGGGGGGGGGGGGGGGGGGGGGGGAAAAAAAAAAAAAAAAAAAAAAAATCTAAAAATAGTCCAAAAATGGTCTGGGGACTATTTGTTGGGTAGTTTGTTGACCTTCTTGGGGTATTTTCTTGGTTTTTTTTTATATGTTTCGTCGAAGATCCCCCTGCAGGAGGACACGCCCGACTTAACGCTGCGGCGTCGCCGCCCCGAGCAGGGTCGCGCCCGCGAGCGCGGCGGAGGATGGAGAGGATGGAGAGGGGAGGAGCATGGAGGGGGGGAGGATGGAGAGGGGGAGGAGCCTCCCTGGGCGCTCCCGCGAGCGCGGAGGATGGGCGAGGAGGAGGCCGAGTCTCAACTGCCGCTGCGGCGTCGCCGCCCCGAGCAGGGTCGTGCCCCGGTCCCCGGCGCTCCGAGCGCCGCCCCCGCGGCGGCCCCTCCGCGGCGGCCCCCCCCCGCGCTCCTCGTTGGGCTTGGGCTCCGGCAGCGCGCGCGACGCCACGGCGGTGTGCGCCGCCTCTCCCGTGCGGCGACTGGGACGCGAGGACGGAAGGGTGCAGGAGGGTACAGGGCAGCTTTTTTTTTAAAAAAATACATAGATTTAGAATAATAACAATAATAATAATAATAATAATAATAGTAATGATGATGATGGTGATGATGATGATGATGATGATACTAATAATAATAACAACAACAACAACAACAACAACAACAACAACAACAACAACAACAACAATTACTAGCACGTGGGGACACTCCGTTCTCACCAGTGCCAGGGTTTTCATAGGAGGCGGGCAATACCCCCATTTTGTGGGGGGGCCGGTTCAAGCTCTACCAAATTTCCAAACGACTCTTCGCCACCACCCACACCCAGCTTCCCGCCCAATGACGTTCGGACACTTCACTTCGTGGCATGCGGACGACCGTGGCTACTATTCAGGGCCCCGCGGCCGACGACGACGGCGAGCGCGCGCGAAGAAAAAACTAATGTGTCCCGCATGGTATTATTTGACAGGGATGATGGCCCTGGCAGGTGCGCAACCGTTGTTGCAGAAGTTCGAAAAAGTTGCTCGCAAAAGCCCGTTTGACAGAAATGTTTAAAAAGTGTTGGGTTTCCTACGAATCCGCAAGAGCGCGCGGATGAAATTTCGACATTTTTTTTTTTTTTTTTTTTTTGAAAAACCATTGGTTTTTTGATGTTTTAATGTTAAAATCGCTACGAAAACTAAGGTTTTGGAAGGATTTCGTCTTGCGCGCGCGAATGTCCACTTTACCTTATTTTTTGCAAGGGATTCTTGAAGTTTGGTTATGTTAGAACAAGAAATGTCCACTTTAGCTTATTTTTTGCTTTTTGACGAGGAAAGCGGCCGCAACAAAACAACCGATCCGGACTCCCCCGCCGTTTTGGGCCTGAGAACATTCCTCACGAAAATGATGAAAATGGTGGCTGCGGCCTAGGCGCGCGAGGGGCGTTGCACCAGGGGGCCCAACAATAATTAATTCTTTAGAAAGTAATAATATTCACACACCACAACAGCAATAATAACACGAATACTAATAATCATAATACTGTAATGGTAATACTAATAACAATAATAATAGATGATGCTTTCTTTATACATGGTTAATATATGAACAGATTTATGCATGAACTCATCGCTGTCTTTAGTACTAAATCCCTGCATGTTTTATACATGGTCCGCACGCGGAGCGTGTATTAAAACCGGCGCTGTACGAGAGAATGGGGGACTGGACGAGGGAAAGGGGGAAGCGAAGGGGTGGGAAGTGAGAGCTGCTTCGGCTCCGAATGGGCCGCCTCGCCGAGAGACCCAGTGCCCCTGGGGGCCATGGGCCATGGGCCACTCTCGTGGCCAGCGAGCTCTGGGCGAAAGGATTCGTGGTCGTGGGCCAGCCTGCGAATGTGCAATTCGCAGCGCGCGACGGTGTCGTGCGATTGCTGACCGCGCACACAATTCGCAAGCGCGGCAGTGAGTAGAGACGGGGATGTCGGAGAACAGAGGGAAGGAGAGAGAAACTAACATATCAACATGCTTTGTGTTAGTCTCCTTCCAGCCTCACGAACCAAGTGGAGAAGGGATGATATCACCCCGCAGGGCAGTACGTGGGGAGAGACTGATCGAAGGCTGTCCAACAAGCATGCAGCATCATGATTACACAACTTCGACTTTGACGAGGCGGAGAAAGAAACAAGAAGCATGCAAAGAAACAAGGCAAAGCAATGTCACGGAATGTGGTTCGGAAATGCTGTCGCAGGCTGTCCCAGCCGCGTTGCGGATACTCGGACGACAGAAGAGGTTCGCTTCCAATTCGCACAAGGGGAGACCTGCTGAACTGGGGTGAGCCGACGCCTAGGAACACCCTCGCGGAAGCTGTGAGTGGAGCTCCCCGTGAGCCACGATCTGCGCGGAAGCTCCCTAAAATCGCGCGGGGGCCCCGCTGGAGCCGCAATCCTGAGCTCCCTTTGGGGGGCCCTGCTGGGCGTGAAGGGTGTGCTGCCGTGGGCGGGAGGACGCACGCGAACCCTCTCGCCGGGGCCGTGCACGGAGCTCCCTGTGGGGCACGATCCGAGTGCGGGGTGCGTCGAAGTGGGCGGGGGGAGCTCGTGCGAGCCCTCCCACCGGGCCGCACGTGGAGTTCCCTGCGGGGCACGGTCCCATGGGAGGGGAACGCCGAACCGGGCGGGGGGGCGCAGGCAAACTTTCTCAATGAGGCCGTAGGTGGAGCTCCCGGTGGGCCGCGAAATGCGTATATCTATACACACATGTATACATGTCTATATATATATAATTATGTGTATATATACATATATGTTTGTATGCGCGTATATATATATATATACATATATGCATACATGCATACATACATGCATGCATGCATACATACATACATACATACATACATACATACATACATACATACATATATGTGTGTGTTTGGGGGGGCGGCGCCGAGATGGACAAGGGCACGCATGCAAGGTTTCCCATTGGGGCCGTAGGTGGGGCCCCGCATGGCGGTTGCGCCGATGGGTGCGCACGCAACTTTTCCCATGGAAGGCCGTCGGCGAAGTTCCCCAATGAGCGCGAGGCGCGTGGAAGGGTACGCGTACCCAGTTTCCCGCCGGGGCCGCGGGCGGAGCTGCCCGAGTGCGCCGAAGTGGGCGGGGGACCGCACGCGGCCGCGCCCACCGAGGCCGTCGAGGGAGCTCCCCTTCTCATGGTACAGAGCGCGTGAGAGCGCGCACGCGAAGCCGCAGGTGTAGCTGTGCGAGGGCGCGTGTTGGCGGGCCGGCGAGGGCCGTGTTGGAGCGTGTGAGGGCGCGTGTTGGCGGGGGCTGGCATGCGGCCGCACACCCTGAAGCCGTAGGTGCAGCTTCCTGCCCTGTCAAGGCACGACCCGTGCGAGTGGTGCGCCGAGGAGGTGGGCGGGGGACGGCATGCGGTCGCAGCCGCGGGGGCCGTCGACGGAGCTGGGCGTAGGAAACGAGGGCGAGGTGTGCCGACATGGGCATGGGGACGGAGAGCACAGGCAGGGGGGAGGTGGCGGGGCGGAGGTGGGGGAGGAGGCGGAGGGAGAAGGGGCGCGGTGCTGCCTCTTCAGAACAAGAACCTAGCACGCAGGACGGGTGGGGATTAGGACAAGGCAGGTCAGGCGTGGACGTGGCCCGCGGGATGGGACAAGACCAGGGCAGAACCATGTCAAGACACAACATGATCGAGACAGGGGGCAAGGGAGCCAAGGAGAGGACAGTACGAGACAGGACAGACAGGTAGTCCAAGGACTGACAGTCAAGCAGGGAGCAGAACAGACAGACGCACGACGATGCTGTTACAAATTCCGGCGGCTTGGGCAGCCTTTGTTCTCACTGCATGGCTGCGTTGACGTGCCCATCATTCCTAAGGCTTCGCAGCTCGCAAGCTTCCCATCGTAGTTTTTCTACGCGTCTCAGGCATTCCAGTGCGGTGACCATTATGACTGCTTTTGCCCACACCCCCTGATCAAGCAGACCGACCAGAACAAGGCGAGAATAACTCAGAAACCGATGCGAACAGCAAGCACAGAAAACAGCCAGAGGCACAAGCAACATGATGGACCCACGAACCTGGAAAGGAAAATAGAAATATAAGACATGGCAACGTTTCAAAGACACCTGATTGGGCGACGGGCAAATGCAATGCTGAATGTATCGACCTTGATGTACCGTGCCGAATTCTGTGCTGTGCTGCGCCGTGCTGAACTGCGATGTGCCATGCCGAGATTGTGCTCTACAGTGTTGTGGATCGAGTCCTCCTTTGCATCCGAGTCCTGACCGAACTGCTCTGGATCTTAAGCTCGAACTGCCTGAGCACATAGTAGCTGCTCCAGAGCTACTTCACAAGGGGGCATGCCAGCAAGACGCGCCGCGAAGCGTTGCAAAAGACGCGCCAGGCGACGTGCCAGGGGACATGCAATAGGGACGTGCCGCGAGACGTGCCAAGGGGACGCGCTACGGAACGTGCCAATGGACGTGCCGCGGAACGTGCCAAGGGACGCGCCGCGCGGCGTGCCAGGGGGACTCGCCACAGGACGCGCCACAGAACGTGCCAAGGAACGTGCCAAGTTGCAGTGCTGCGTGAATGTATCGATCTGGATGTACTGTGCTGAGGGCTGTGCTGTGCTGCGCCGTGCTGAACTGCGATGTGCCATGCCGAGATTGTGCTCTACAGTGTTGTGGATCGAGTCCTCCTTTGCATCCGAGTCCTGACCGAACTGCTCTGGATCTTAAGCTCGAGCTGGCTGAGCACATAGTCCACATAGTAGTACCCCAGAGCTAATTGACAAGGGAGCATGCCAGGAGGACGCGCCGCGGAACGTCCCAAGGGACGCGCCATGCGACGTGCCTGGGGACGTGCCACGGGGACGCACTGCGGGACGTGCCAAGGGGACGCGCTACGGAACGTGCTGGGGACAAGCGTCGTGCTGGTGGCCTGGACACGTAAAAACACGTGGTGCCAGCTCGGGACAACTATGTTGGATACCCCCCTGGGTGGCCTGGACACGTGAAAACATGTGATGCCAGCTCGGGACAACCATGTTAGATACCCCCTGGGTGGCCTGGACACGTTAAAACACGTGGTTCCAGCTCGGGGGACATGAAAAAACACGTGGTTCCAGCTCGGGACAACCATGTTATATACCCCCTGCGTGACCTGGATACGCTGAACTCGCGCTCCCGCTCGAGACATCGTCGCAATGTCTTCCCTGGAGAGGCTCCTAAAGCGCAACCCCCTGTTCAGAGCAAGAAAACATAACGTTTCTGAATTGAGACATGTGTTCGGGTAGCGTTTTTCGGCCCCCTGTGCGTTTCCTCATGCTTCGGCGTTGGGCCCGACGCCATGTTGGATACCCCCCTGGGCGGCCTGGACACGTAAAAACATGTGGTTCCAATTCGGGACAATCATGTTAGATACCCGACTGGGTGGCCTGGACACGTAAAAACACATGGTGCCAGCTCTGGGCAACCGTGTTAGATACACCCCTGGGTGGCCTGGGCACGTTAAAACACGTGGCGTCAGCTCGGGACAACCATGTTAGATATCCCTCTGGGCGGCCTGGACACGTAAAAACGTGGGTGCCAGCTCTGGGCAACCATGTTAGATACACCCCTGGGTGGCATGGACATGTTAAAACAGGTGGTTCGCGCTCCCGCTCGAGACATCCTCGCAGTGTCTTCCCTGGAGAAGCCCCCAAAGCGCCACCCCCTGTCCAGAGCAAGAAAACATCACTGGGATATGTGTTCGGGTAGCGCTTTTCGGCCCCCGCGTGCGTTTTCTGATAATTCGGCGTTGGGCCCGACGCCATGTTGGATATCCCCCCTGGGCGGCCTGGACACGTAAAAACACGTGGTTCCAGTTCGGGAAAATCATGTTAGATACATCCCTGGGTGGCCTGGACACAGGACCACTATGTTAGATACCCCCCCTGGGTGGCCTGGACACTTGAAAACACACGGTTCCAGCGCAGGACCACCATGTTAGATACCCCTCCTGGGTGGCCTGCACACCTAAAAACACGTGGTTCCAGCTTGGGACCACCATGTTAGATACACCACTGGGTGGGCTGGACACGTGAAAACACGTGATTCCTGCTCGGGACCACCATGTTAGATACCCCCCTGATGGCCTGCACATGTAAAAACTCACGGTTCCAGCCCACCCAGGGGGGATATCCAACATGCGGTCGTCTGAGGCGCCAGCGACGGACAACCGGTCGAGGCGGCGAGAAGGACAGCGCCGAGGTCGCAGAGGTCGGGGGCCAGACGGGGAAAGCCGTCGGGAAGAGGTGAGGGTCGGGTGGCCCACGCCACGGCTGTTTGCACCGAGCGATGCCCCTCGGCTCTCAGGGCGTCAGCCCAGTAGACACCCAGGGTGGCCAGCCGGTCGGCGGCCTTGTGGAGTCGCCGTCGTTCGGCCTGCCAGGTGAGAGCAGTCCACCCCCCCATTGGCCGTTTGCCGCAGGGCGTGGTCCACTTGCTGTGCAAAACTGGAGCCTCCTGTGGCGTCCGGTGCCCGCGCCGTGCCGTGTGGCGGCGAGATGGTCGCCTACCTCCCGGGCGCATCTAACGGGACTGTCAATGTGTGGGAGAAGGGCGAGGCCCGCCCTGCCTCCCGCAGCCTCGGCCGCCTGCGCGTTGTCGTCACCGGGGAGGGCGACCACAACGGCGGCGACCACCCTGGGGGGCCCGGTGCTTGGGTCGTGCTTTTCCACAGGAGGGCACCTGCACCAGCAACTTTGGGCCTTTCCAGAATGCTCCTGGCGCCTCCGTCGAACGTGATTTCGTAGGGCCACTGCGCCGCATCCGCAGATGGGAAGGGGGAGTCGCTTACGGTGATCTCGTCTCCCCGCTCCATGGGCCGGCTGGCCCACAAGGTGACGGTGTGGGTGTCGCAGGCGCGGCAGTATCTCCTGATCCAGTACGCAGACGGGTCTGCGTCCGTGCGGGGGCAGGAGAACAACCCACGGCCTGGGATCATGCAGGCTGCCCTCGTGTCCGAGGCCTGGAGCACTGCGAGCCGTTCCCCAGAGCGGGCGCTTCGACTCGCGACGGGGAGGCGTCTGACCTCCCCACCAGCGCGGACAGCTTGCTGTCCATGTGCGGCCTGGCGGCGCCGTTGATGCACTGGCCCGTCCCACCCTGTGGGTTACACGTGTCACAGGCCTCGAGCATGGGGGCCCAAACCGATGTCTCTGCTGGCTCAGGGGGGGGGACCTGACCCTCGTGCCAGTCGTCGTCGCTGTCACTTTGCTGGTCACAGTCGGGTACCACGATCCCTTGCAATATGAGCCTAGCTGCCTCTTGGGGCTGGTGGGGATACGCGATTTTTTTTGGAGCGGGAGCCTCGTCTGTGAGTGCGCGGAGAGGAAGTCACGAGTGGGAGCCCCCTCCCTATGGAGCCTGCACTTCATGATAGTAATCCGAGGTGGTCATCGGCATGCTTGTATCTGTCGTCATTTAATTGTAGCCACGTTCGGGCTCCCGATGCCCAAGTCAAAGAGAAGTCTGAAGCGGGAGCATCGTCTGTGAGTGCGCGAAAAGAAAATCTCAAGCCAGAACCCCCTCCGATGGGGCCCGCACTTCATTTTCTAAGACTTGGGGATCTCCCAGTATCTGAGCCTGGGTCCCTCTGGCTCACTAAGGCCAGAAGCTGCGAGAAGCTGCGACAGTTACACAAATTAAAGCCGTTGAGCTAAGTTCCACCACTTTGCCGGCGCCTCTGGCGACTCAGGCGACGCGCCCCTCGCGCGACGCCTTGAGCCGAACCTAAGCTCGGTCGAGAATGGTGTGGGTACACACTGTCTGTCAACGCTCCAGGCTTGCGATATTCGCGGGGCTGCTGCAGAAGCGAGATAAAAATGTAATACACGAAAAAATACTTCGGAGGGGGGGGAGGGGGAGGGAAAAGGGAGGACAAGGAGGGCGGGGGAGGTGCCTGCAACGCGCAGGTTCGGCCTAGTACAGGACGGAAGCCCCAGCACAAAGAGTTGTCGGCACAATGCGTGGGGGGTGCCAAGAGAGGACGACGAGGGGGGCGAGAAGTGGAGAAGGTGAGATGACAAAGAGAAAAGCATGAAGAGGATGCAAGGAACCACCGACGGTCTTCCGCCTTAAAATGAAGCGCTGACCAGTGCTGGCCCGGCGTCGTTGCTCTCGACAGGGAGGCAGAGCAGTGGTGAAGGGCGAAAAGAGGGAGGGGGAGGAAGACACATGAGGAAGCGTAAGGGAAGACAGAGGAGCGCGAGGTGGTGCGGATTACCGGCCAACAAAAAAAA
>CAUYUJ010022507.1:0-20000 GCA_963575745.1 Prorocentrum cordatum
ATCCCCCGCGGAGACGCGGTCACACGGATACGTTCGGCGCGGGGCATCCGCGAGCGAGCGCCCCGTATCCGCGGGTTCGCGGCCCAAGGGGCCCAGCCTGCGAGGCCGTGGATACGGATTTGTTTTTTTCGCCCACGAGGGGCCTCACGACGGCAGATGGAGGTCGGCGGGGGCGGGAGGGCAAGCTGGGGGAGCATGAGGGGGGGGTGAGCAGAAGGGGTGGGAGGAAGGTGTCGAGGGTCCTGCTTCTGCAGTATGCGCGGCTGAGACGCCCTCTCCCTCCCTCCCCCCCCCCCGCGTAGGGAGGAGGAGGAGGAGCAGGAGGAAGAGGAGGAGGAGGAGGAGGATGAGGAGGATGAGGATGAGAGTAATGATAATATGTTTGTGATCCGTATCACCACTTATAGTATTAGCAATGTCAGTACTCATAAGAAGACGGAAAGGAATAAAGCACATAATCATCATACTACGAGTAGGACTAATCAGACGAAGGATAACAGGTTGATAGTAATATTGGCCATACGAAGAAGAGTACTACGTCTAAGAGTACGAATAAGAAGACACACATTCCGAAGCATATTATGACTCACACTAATACGGAAACTGTTCTTAACATCCATATGACTACGACTACTACTAAGACGAGTACTATTACGAATCATACGAATCATACGAATCATACGTATACATGAGAATGAACAAAACAATACTACGACTAATAGTATCAGCATTGATACTGGTAGGGGCAATGTTAAGAATGGGAGGACTAATTCGAGTGAGAAATTATAATGCATAATCACATGAACCATACTAGGAGGATAACTACAATGTGAATCATCACGCTACTACGAACAATACGGATAAGAACAATCGTAACGATACTAAGAAGGAACCGGATACTGCGAATCATAATGACCATACTACGACGAGTAAGCATCGCAATCACATCAATAATGCTAGAACCAATAGCCATAATGATAAGGCTACTTCATGAACATCACTGTGCAATAATACCAAGAAGAACAGCGGTATGACAACTCATATGGATACGATTGATAGAACTAATGCGTTTGACCGTACTACTAAGCCAGAAACGAACCATTGTAACAACACGCGCAATAGTGATGTTACTAGCAGTAATTCAAACAGTGGTAATAACAATACTACTGCTACCAATACCAGTATTACCAATACTACGAGTCTTATTGTTACCAGTATTGCAACTAATATTATAATTACTGCTATGGGCAATATTAATGATCAGACTAAGACTAATACTCGCAACATTTCTGATACGGATACAACGAAAACGTACTACACATGAGAAAGGAGGAGGAGGAGGAGGAGGAGGAGGCGGAGGAGGAGGAGGAGGAGGAGGGGAGGTAAGAGGAGGAGGAGGAGGAGGAGGAGGAGGAGGAGGAGGGGAGGAGGAGGAGGGGAGGAGGAGGAGGGGGAGGCGGAGAGGAGGAGGAGGAGAGGAGGAGGAGAGGAGGAGGAGGAGGAGGGGGAGGAGGAGGAGGACGAGGAGGAGGAGGAGGGAGGAGGAGAGGAGGAGGAGGAGGAGGGGAGGAGGAGGAAGAGGAGGAGGAGGAGGGTGGGAGGAGTTGGAGGAGGAGGAGGAGGAGGAGGAGGAGGAGGAATGTAATGGAATGGGCTCCATCGCGGTGCGATATGAAAGGCAAGGAAACGAACTACGAGGCCTTCGCTCGGTTCGAAACCTTCGAAACCTGATCCTTGGGATATCTCCCAAGCTCGAAATTGGTGAGGTATCGTCTCCTAGCCGTGGTGAGGGGCTTGGAGCACGGCTCAGCGAGACTACTGCTGAGCTTCTCACCTCCGAAGAAACCACAGGTACTGCAAATCCATATTCGATGGACAGGGGCGTACACAAGCTGATGGGACGGGTGAACCCAGCCTCCCCCTATATGAACCTGTTTCCCCCTCGGCAACTGAAGCTTATCAGACCCTACGGCAATCAACTCGAAACACGAAGACCTTAACCAAACAGTGAGTGCCTCCTGAGACGACTGACCACGACACCGCAGACAACGCGTGCCTTTGTTGTCGAGACAATGTTGGGAGGCAAACAGTGCAATGGAGGAGGGAGCAGGAGGGGGGGTGGCCTTGTCGTACAGGTGCGGCTGGGGCTCTGGCGTGCTGACATCGCCTCGAGCGTAGACCGAAGCAGCCTCCGACGAACTAAACTGGCATCAACCTCCGTTCTCATGACCCGTGACCGTATCTCTGGTGATAGCCGACTTTTTTCGCAGCAACGCTGGCGAACTCATCTGCGATGTGATTTCCAAGAACCAGAAATTCAGGGAAGACCGAGCCTGGGATCTGATCAGCTTCAATGTGGGATGGTACTTGTATGACACAAACCTGCGACTGGTCGCGAAACTGCATTTCCTGGCCCACGAGCTTCCAAATGTTCGCATTGGCTCCTTGCGGAACCTTCCATATTCCCTGATACCACCCGTCAGCGACTCCACTGTTGTCAGTAACATACACCAAGGGCCCTCGAGAGTGCCTGAGCGCCAGCAGTAGACCCCAGATCTCGCCCCTTGGTACAGACTGAGTACCCCCAGGTAGGGGACCAAATATAACAGACCCAACTTGGGGCCCCTCGTAGTTGCTGATAACCACTGCTGACACTCCGACACGCCGTAGCCGTCGGTCGCGAGAATCTGCTCCTCCGCTGGCGTCTCCAAACGCCACTAGAGGTTCACCTGCGTGGCCGTCTCCGAGCGCGTGCTCGTCGAACGGCGCACCTAACACTAAGAAAAACTCCCAGGCCTCATCGGCGCTGGGAGCTGGTACCTGGGTCCAAGAACTCGGAATGAGACCTCGAAACCAAAACCACGGTTCAGAATCCTGGCCCGGCTGGGCCCTGGGAATCAAGTGGTCCGACCCAGAGTAGATTTTGTGTCCAGAATTGCTAGGGCACGTCCACCCCCTGTGGAGTGGTGTTTCACTACCCTGGCCACACCTGGGGCACGTATCGTCACTGATGGCACCCGTCTCGTCCTTCACCCTGGATAAAGGCCATGTCCCCCCGATCGCCACGCATAGGAGGGTCTCCGAGAGCTTGGTCCCATGCGGAACTCCACTAAGAACTTTCAGCAACTGTCTAAGCGATTCGTTGTCGACCCCGTCCTGTGAACCTTCACCGCAAAAATGCTTGAAAAATGCTTGGATGCTTTTTTCCCAAAGCTGGGCACGAATACTCCCCTCAAACTCAGTGAGCAAACCACTGATGTCCTCCGAGCTGGTAACTAGTTCATCTGGGAAGGACCAGATAGCACCAGCATCATCACGTTTAGCTGGTGTGTGCCACTCAGAGGGGGAGACAGGGTCCCATCCAAACTCCAGAAGATATGCGATGATGGACGAGATAGGGCCTCGAACGTGTCGTGAAACCTGCTGCGGTGCAAGTTCCCGCAGCTGTCGCACAAGCCGAGGCCATGCGGCACGAACGGGGCCACGAATGCTGGGCTCGGCCAGCCACGTCTTCAACCAAAGTTGTAGCCCATCACGAGGCAACTTGTACTCTGGATCGTGCCCTTCGGCACGAAGATCCAGCAAAGTAGTGCGGCATCGCCCCCGCTTAGAAGACGCCAGCGTACAACCTAATCGCCGACGACATTGTAATCGAAACTCCCAGATGCACCAGTGATCTGATGCCCGTACGTGCCAGCCTCTTGAGGCCCAGTCCTCTCGATGAGCCCCGTGGTACGATACTTCCTGAACAACCGAGCGAACTTCCGAACCTTCATATTCATGTTCTTGGCTTTGACGACCCTCTGGCGACGCATGGCCCTTGCGGGCCTCCCCGCGCCCGAGTCGACCCCGAAATGAACGGCTTGAAGGGCGTGTTGCAAAATGAAACTTTTCCTGCGAAGCCGACGCACAACCTCTTTGCCATCAGCTGCATTGGAACACACTATCACGCTCTTGCTAGCAATCTGGAGGCCGTGCTCCTGAAGCGTGTAGCAAGTGTCGAGCACACTGTGAAACAGCCTGTTCCGAACCAGCTTGCGCGTGCCAGCCGTATGCCGTGTCAAGTCGTCGACCCAAATACGGTATGACATGTTGACATGTGTAGTAGTCAAACGCATCAGTATGTAGTAAACCATGCACCTCCCAAATCCAGTACCACTGCGGAGACCCTGGATGATACTCTGCCACGGTTGGAACGCTGCCGAGAAAGACCCAAGTTGCGAAAGGATCCGAGGGGGCAAGCACATCTGTGGCTCCAAGGCGAGGACCACTGGAGGGAGCCCCATCTTGAGAGCAGACCTAGCCAGTGGAATCCACCCCATAGCATCGTATAATCCCTTGATGTCCAAGATGCCCCCTCCGAAGGCGATGCCAAGCCGAGCAAGCCCTTCATCGTGAAGAGCGCGCGCAAACACTTCACGGAGCGCGGAGTTGCCCGAGATGGCGGCATCCCAGGCAGGCTCCGAATCCTTAGACCAGCTCCTAACCTCACCCTCTCGGGCAAGATACCAAGTCCTGGAAAACATAGACATGAGCCCAATGACCCTGTCACCCCCGTTCTTTTTCCCCAGGAGACGCCCAATGACGAGCAGGATTTGCCAGGGCCAGGAGAGGCATTCCTCACGCGCCCCAAAAACCGAGACGAGCTCCTGGATTCCCTCTGGGGGAAGACGTTCCATATCCGTGGGGCTGAGGTTGCCCACCCCGAGTCCTGCCTTGGCCTTCCTGGAGTGCAAGGCGCGCTGGGCGCGCTCGGCAGACAAGGGCTCGAACTGCTCCACAGCTGCTGCCTCTCGGATATCCTGGAAGCGAGACGTGACGTCAGACAGTGGCAAAGGCTTCGGGCTCCAGAGCTCGTGCCAGTGCTTGGTTTTTTGATCCACAATATCCCGAGGGTGAAAAAGCGTTTTCCAGTCGACCTGGATTTCATCGGTGACAGGGGGAAGCTTCTTGATGGATTTGTGCAAAAACCCAGGATCCTCCGAGGTAGTGATCCACTCTCGAAAATCACGCAAAGAAGAATATAGAGCTCGCCGTCGTGCTCGACCTGCGACTCGCTTGGCTGCGTGAGCTAGTCGCTCAACAGCTGCATCAGAAAGCGTGGCCACTCGAAAAAGCTCGGCCTGCCATGCCGACCATGTAGAAAGTCCCCCTTCTTCATTGACCGACCTGGTACGCTCCAGAGCAACGTGCACCCCTGCAGGTTGATCCCCAGCGAGGGCTGTGCACGCCTGAACGAGCTGCGCTTGCTGTACTGCACCGTTCTGCTTAGACCTGTGCTTGCTAATGGAGCCCAAGACCGTAGCAAGGCGTCCCCACCAGCTGGCGACGACGTCGTGCATCGGTTGATCACGAGCCTTGTCTGGGGCCTTCATCTCCACCTCCCGAAAGAAGGGCCCATTAGATCTCGTGGTACCTGCAGCTAGTTGGACCCCATGATGCTGTGAAATAGCATGCTCAACCGTAGACGCCCAAGATCCGTATAAGGCTCCCAATTGACACACATGTTGACCCCCTACAGCATAAGCGGCAGAAGTACGAACAATCGGCCATACGTCCTGCTCATCAGAGTGCATGAACCCGACTTGCCTTCTGCGCGACTGCCAGAGCTCGGAGGGGATGGGGAAAGAGGGAAGGTCTGCTGAATTAAGGGTTGCCGAGGGGGGGGGGGGGGGGGGGTCAGAGGCTGGGTCCCCCGTATACGTCCCCAAGACATCCTTTTCCAGCACAATATTGCCAGCCTGGCCACTGGGTTCGCGCACAGAGTTACTACTGCTGCTGCCAGCGGGGGCGGAACTAACGGCGTCAGCCGCGTCGCCGAACAAAAACACTGCACAACTAAATCATACTCGGCGTCGGATTCGCCGTCCGACAGGCCGTCGTCCAGCTCAAAATTGGCTCTCTCGGGCTCAACCGTCAGATCCCCGAACAGAGCCTCAGAAGCTTCAGAGATTCGCTGCCTAGCAAGCTCACGTTTTTGACTGCGCTCAGCTCTGGATCGACTGGATTTTGACCCTGGCGTTGGAGCGACCCCTGGGCGAGGCACCTGAGGTAGACGTCCTGGTGTGACCAGTTCCCGACATAGTAGCTGGGCCCCAGACGATCGAAGTCGAACGAGAATAGCACTATGCGGTTTCCATGGTACTGATAAGATGGAGGACACCCCGACTATGTACGGAATGCACGACTGGTTCGCAATGACGAAATCGAGCAAAGCCCCTTTCCCCGACTCGCAAGTTGCCAAAACGCCACTCGGCTTGCATATAACCCCATCAATCTTATTGAGAAGCCCTCGTCGATCGAGCTCTTCTGGTTCTAGATTGAAGTCCCCCACAAGGAACCACGGTATACGTAGCTGTGATACCAACGCTCCGAGCTTAGCGTATCTAGTGAGGTTCCTGCCCGCGAACCCATCAGAGCAGAACCCGTAAAAAATGATGGCCACCAGTGAGTAGCCGCGCATGTGAACTATGGCTGCGCTGAACCCATCCAACGCAGTCGAGCCCGTCGCTCGTAGGTCGCGAAGAACAGCATCGGTCTCGCTGAGGCTCTGCATCTGAAGGTGTTGTCGGCACGTGAGCCATTCCCCACCCTCATTCGCCTTTCCCTGAGTATTCCCCGACTGCTCCCGCCCAGTGGCTCGGGCTCGATTGATGATGAGCTTAAATTGATGCTTCTTTGCCTGCTCTCGCCAATGATGCACGTCCTTCAAATTCTCGACGTGAGTCTCAGTGATCCCGAAATAGTGAAATGGCCTGCAAGCTGGTCATGTCAGGAAGTTCCATGCTTGCCGACCCATAGTTGTGACATTGCCGAAGAAGAAAAAGCTATCTGTGCCACTCTTGGATGCGGTGGCCAGCTCCTCCTCCTCATCATCAGCACCTGACTGCGCACGCCCAGATGCTGATCCCCTTGGGCCTGTTGATGGCGTTCGTCCCGCAGCGGCGCCTCCTGCGGGGCCCCTCTGCGGTCGTCACGCCGCCGCCTTGGCGGCTGGGGGCCCCGCTTGCGTCGCCGCCTGCGCTGCCGCCTCAGCCGCCGCCAGCTTGGCCGCCGTGATCTTCATGGCCGCCTCCTTGATCCTCGCAGCCTGAGCTGCCTTGTCCTCGGCAGGGGGGCCGCCGCTGGGCCCGCTGCTGCTGCTGCTGTCGGCGGTGCCCTGGGTGCCCTTGCCGCTCTCCTTGTCAGCGGCACTAGTTCCCTGAGCTTCACCATCCGCTCCCTTCCTCTTCTTCATGTACCTCGTCTCGATCTGCTGCTGCAGCTCCTTCGCGCGGGTGAGCCAAGAGACCACCTCGGAGTTCTTCGTGCTCAACTGCGCTCGAGCTGCCTTGAGATCACCTTCAAGCTTCCGCAAAACTTCTTTCTCGCTGGCCTCTGCTTCCAAGGTGTCGATCTTCGCGAAGAAGTCCTCATCCCAGGAGAGACTGAACAGCGTGTCGCCGTCCTTCTGCCCAGCGGGCTTGTCATGAGGAATGACGCCGACCTTGGATGCGAGGGCCTGCACGGCGAGCCGCTTGGACTCCTCCGCCGTGGCGAGCGTGATAGCCAACTCTGCCTCCTTGGCCTCCGCGCGCACCAAGTTCTCCCTGGCGCGCACCAGGGCGTGGAAGGCCTGGTCGTGCTTGGTGGTCGCATCTCTGACGGCACTATCTGCTTTCGTAGCAGCTTCCTCAGGTGAAGAACTGGCCTCTGCGGCCCGCATTTCGTTCTTGAGGATCTGGATCTGGCTGGTCAGGGCTTGCTTGCTCATCGGGTCTGTCACGACTGCCAGGGCGCTCTCGAGTGCCGACGCCTTGGACGAGACAGCTGCCTGCACGGTGTCCCCTGCTCTTGCCAGAACCAACTGCGTATTATGAACATCGGAGTACGTGTCTTTGTCCTTGCCACCACTTTTCTTTCCCTGATAGAGCTTGACCTGGCGTCCGCACTTCTGGCATCTGCGATCTCGCTCCAAGAGAATAGAATTCCATTCGCTTCGTCCACAGGCTTTGTAGGTGGACCACGGAGTGGAGGTGGCCTTGGACATGGCTCCCTGAAGAATGATTTCCCCTCTTCGCCACCGAGAAGAGAGGTCCCAGGCGTGGACTTCCGCCCCGGCCCCCCCAAGCGCCGACGTGAAGGCGAGGGGCTGGACTGAGCAACTTGGGGGGCCCAAATTGCTCGAACCCAAATTGCTTGAGAGGAGGAGGAGGAGGAGGAGGAGGAGGAGGAGGAGGAGGAGGAGGAGGAGGAGGAGGAGAGGAGGAGGAGGAGGAGGAGGAGGAGGAGGAGGGAGGAGCGGAGGAGGAGGAGGCGGGGAGGAGGAGGAGGAGGAGGCGGAGGTGGAGGGAGGAGGAGGAGGAGGAGAGGAGGAGGAGGAGGCGGAGGCGGAGGCGGAGCGGAGGCGGAGGGAGGCGGCGGCGGAGGAGGAGGAGGAGGAGGAGGGAGGAGGAGGAGGAGGAGGAGGAGGAGGAGGAGGAGGAGGAGGAGGAGGAGGAGGAGGAGGAGGAGGAGGAGGAGGAGGAGGAGGAGGAGGAGGAGGAGGAGGAGGAGGGAGGAGGAGGAGGAGGAGGAAGGAGGGGAGGAGGAGGAGGAGGAGGAGAGGAGGAGGAGGAGGAGGAGGAGGAGGAGGAGGAGGTGGAGGAGGAGGAGGAGGAGGAGGAGGACGGAGGAGGAGGAGGAAGGGAGGTGGAGGAGGAGGAGGAGGAGGAGGAGGTGGAGGAGGAGGAGGAGGAGGAGGAGGAGGAGGAGGAGGAGGTGGAGGGAGGAGTGGAGGAGGAGGAGGAGGAGGAGGAGGAAGGTGGAGGTGAGGAGGTGGAGGAGGAGGAGGAGAGGAGGAGGAGGAGGGAGGAGGAGGAGGAGGAGGAGGAGGAGGAGGAGGAGGAGGAGCAGGAGGAGCAGGAGGAGGAGGAGGAGGAGGAGGGGAGGAGGAGGAGGAGGGCCTGGGCGCTCCGCGAGGAGGCCGCGGCCACGGGCGGCGCCGACGGGCAGCCCCCCGCGCCGCCCGCTGGCCTGCAGGGCAGGTGTCTGCGGCTCGCTGGCGCCGACGTCGTCCGGCTGCGAGACGACGGCGCCTGCAGCATCTGCACTGCCGACTTCTGCGCGGGCGACGACGCCATCGAGCCGACCCCGAACTCGGCTCTCTCGTCTTTCGGAAGCGGCCAAGAGGGGTGTGATGACCAGAGGGTGGTGATATCATGGCGGATTTCAGGTTGCCCTCTTCTCCGTTCAATGCGTCCCCTGCCCCCCCACCCTCGTCCGCGCACGTGCCTCGGGCCAAGCGCTGCTCCCCCCCCCTGTTGGACGCCTTCCAGGCCGCCCCCCCTTCGGGAAGCTTCCCCGCCAGTGTTGCCGGCGGGCCTCGTTCGAGTTCTCCAGGGGCCAGCCGGGGCCTCTCGAGCCCCCGCGGGGTCTCCCTGGGGAGCTCTGGAGGCCTCCTGGGGCCCCTCTTGGGGGGGGAGGAGGAGGAGGAGGAGGAGGAGGAGGAGGAGGAGGAGGAGGAGGAGGAGGAGGAGGAGGAGGAGGAGGAGGAGGAGGAGGAGGAGGAGGAGAGGAGCTGGGGCCTCTCGAGTTCCCGCGGGGCCTCTCCGGGGAGCTCTGGAGGCCTCCTGGGGCCCCTCTTGGGGGGGGGAGGAGGAGGAGGAGGAGGAGGAGGAGGAGGAGGAGGAGGTGGAGGAGGAGGAGGAGGAGGGAGGAGGAGGAGGAGGAGGAGGAGGAGGAGGAGGAGGAGGAGGAGGAGGAGGAGGAGGAGGAGGTAGGAGCAGGAGGAGGAGGAGGAGGAGGAGGAGGAGGAGGAGGAGGAGGAGGAGGGAGGAGGAGGAGGAAGGAGGAGGAGAGGAGGAGGAGGAGGAGGAGGAGGAGGAGGAGGAGGAGGAGGAGGGAGGAGGAGGAGGAGGAGGAGGAGGAGGAGGAGATGGGGCCTCTCGAGCCCCCGCGGGGCCTCTCCGGGGAGCTCTGGAGGCCTCCTGGGGCCCCTCCTGGGCTCCCGGGGCCTCGGGCAGCAGGCGCCCTGCGCCGGCAGCCGTGGCACGCCGGGCGTCTCCACATCCGGGCGCCGCCCCGATCGGCGCTCGTTCTTCCTCCTCCTCCTCCTCCCCCCTCCTCCTTCTCCTCTCCTCCTCCTCCCTCTTCCTCCTCGTCCTCCTCCCCCTCCTCCTCCTCCTTCTCCTCCTCTTCCTCCTCCTCCTCCTCCTCCTCCTCCTCCTGGAGCCTGGGCTGGAAGCCGCACCGAGGCTGCGGGGCGGGCTCGCGCGCCGCAGGGGCCGGGGCCCCGCCGGGTCGAGCGCGAGAGCTCCGGGAGGGAGCGTCCAGACCAGCAGCCAGTCTAAGGTTCTGGAGGACGATCGATGGAGAGGAAGTCTGTTGCCGAATAATTTCCAGATGTTTAAAACATGTTCCAAACATGCTTTAAATATACAAAAACATGTTTGACACATGTTTAAAACATGTTTTTTCACACATGAAAACACGTTTTCAGTTCAATGGTAGGATTGGTGTAGCCTCCATAGTCATGGCATCCACAAGTCCAAGGTCGGGCACCGGTGGGCCCGGCCTCTGGCGGGGTGGAGCCGAGCTCGGGGTTGCTCGGCCGTAGAGCTGTCCTGTCACCACACGTTCCACCACCGGTGCCTCGGCGCGTGGCTCGCGAAGCACCCCACCTGCCCCCTCTGCCGGTGCGAGGCCATCCAGGCTGACGCGGCCATCCAGAGGCTCCTTGCCGACGTCCAGGCCAGCGTCGCCCCTGGCCGCCACAATCACGAGGAGCTCGCCTCTCCTCTTCTGGCTGGGCTTGCCAGGCCGGCCCCTGCCGTCCGCGACGGAGGGATTCTGTGACAGCTTGTCTTGCAGGGGGCGCTGTTCGTTTCAGCTGGAGCGTGGTGCTCGCCCGTCCGCTGCCTGTTCTCAGCCACTGGTTCGGTTGTACCGCAAGGGTGTTAAGCGTGGCGATCCAGCTGGCCTTGTAGTGGTATCCTTGCGAGGCGCGGGTGCCACCTGAGAGCCAGCCGGGAGTCCTCTTGGGGGCCTCTTGTAGGCATACTGGAGGCCATCTGGTCCAACTTGGCCATGTTGCGCCATTCTCGAGGCCATCTTTAGCTATCTGAGGCCATCTGGGAGCCATCTAGGGTCATCTTGTACCTTAGTACGACCCTCGGGGATGGGGTCAAGGGAGGGGGAGGAAGGGGTTGCTTTGAGAGAGCTGAGACTCTGAGGCATCTGCTCCCAGAGGGCTTGTGCGATTTGCCCCCGAGGAGTTCGTGCCTTTGCTGGAGCAGCTGGGCTCGCTCGCCCGCAACGAGCGTTTCGCGAGGGCGTGCGCCGACCAAGGCTGTCGCTGCTTGGCCGAACTGGCTGGCGCATGCCAGTGCACGACTGCTCGGACTATGATATTGGAGGTGGGCTGGGAGGAAGAGCGAGGAGGGTGCTGCGCTACGAACCAGAAGAGCGCAGACTTACCGAGGCGGATTGATGGTCGTTTTGAGCTGCTCGGAATGGGGATCTCGGCGCCAGGATCTGTCCCAGTGGGCGAGCCCCGCAGAGAGTTTGCTGGAGGCGTCAGCCTTTTCCTGAACGGCTTCCTCTGGCCCGAGCGATCCAAAAACCTTTGCCAAACCTGCTTTATCTACCTTTGTGATCACTATTTCCCGGAAGCAGCGCATGCTGTACGGTGGGGTGTTGGTTAAGGAAGGTGCCCAGGATGCTGCAGACCCTGGAGGGCTTCTCATCTGATGAGGACGGTGGCAACATCCATGGCCAATCCACGATCGGAGTTCCACGGGCTTCAGACCCTAGATTCCTTGTCCAATTGTTCCTCATCCAATGCCCTCACCGTATTGTTCCTTTCAGATAGTCAGGGCACTCCGAATGAGGCAGCGGACGATTCGGTTGGTTGCGGGGTGTTTGACACAACCTCTGGCGCAGCTTGCTGCGCGCCGTAGGCATGCGCGGCTCGCACCTGGTGGGGAGGCACCCGAGAGCCCCCAGAACTTCCTCCCCTCCTCCTCTTGGCACGGGTTTTTGTTTGTTTAATCGGCGGCGCCTTTGCTCCAAGCTGCGGTCGTCGCGTGGCTACGGCAGGGCTGCTGCGATGCGAATTGGGCACTAAGGTTCAGTCGGGCCTGTCCCTCTACAGGGGGAATATTCAAAAAATAGTAAACAAGCAGTCTGGGGAGGATTTTTGACTGTCTTTGAGCATTTTGGGAGCATCTTTTGAGTATTTTTGGTCTTTCGCCCGAAATCCCCCTGTCGGGGGACAGGCCCGACGTGACACTGAGGCGGCAGGGAAGGCCGGGAGGGAGAGCGAAGAGAGGCCGCGAGCGGCCGGGAGAGGCCGCGAGCGCCCGCGGAGCGCGGAAGCACTCCGGGATGCGCCGGGGGTGGGCTCCGTGTCTTGGTGGTCCCCAAACGTGTCGGGAGATTCTCCATGGGATCCCCAAGGGATCCTATGGGATCCCCCCCGTGGGATCCTATCCCCCCATGGGATCCCCCCCCATGAAGAGTCTCCCGAACGTGGTGATGAGAACACCCGGTGGTGAGTTTTGGGCGATTTGGGTAATGGTTTTCGAGCGCCGGCTGGCCCAGGGAACGCAAAGCCTCGTGGCGGCCGCGTGTTCCCAAGCCCGGCGGCGACCCAGAATTGCTTTTTGGGGGAATCGGGGTCACCACCAGGTGTCTCGCCACCTGGTCTGGAGACCACCAAGTGTCCTGTGCTGCAGGTGCTGCTGCGGGGGCCTTGCACGTCCAGGAGGATCTCTTGGCACAGACACAGCAACGCTGCGACGTCGTTTCAACGGGTGTCTTCTCCGAGTTTCGTATCCACTGCCTCCGATCTAGTCGGCTCTTGCTCGATCCCCTGCATCGTGGGCAGACCTGGCGGTCGGCAGGGGTGCGTACGAAATGGTTCCAGGTGTTCTTGGCGTTGTCGCTCCACGACGACTTGCACACCTATATCGAGGCCACTCGGCAGGCGCTCTTCGTGGTCCTTGAGGAGACGTTGAGGCATGGCCATCCGCCACTGCGCGCAGCGAGCTGTGGCTTGTTGTGGAACCTGGCCATACCAGGCGGGAATTTGCACGTTGCCACCACCACGGCTGCCACCCGGCTAATCTGCAAGGAGATGGATGGCTGGTGGCCGTTTCTGAGTATTCGGCCAGTGCGTTTATTTTGACACATTCCTCAAACACTGAGTGTGGGTGTGGGGGTGGGCGTCGGGTTCTGGTCCAGAGAGCATTCGCTGACGCTCAGTGGGCGCCTCGTGTGGGTGGGCTCGTGTGGGGATTCTCCCGGTGGGCGCCCGTCGTGCTGCGTGGTCGCCGCGTGCGATTTGTGTGTGTGTGTGTGTGTGTGTGTCTATGCGTATCGTCTTCTGCACCCCTGCCGTGCCACTGCGCCGCACTTGTCCACCCACGAAGGTCCGCCACCGAGCACTGGCTTGCACCCGAGCATCGCCTGTGCGCCTCCGCCCGGTCCTGGCCCCTCCTCTCGCTTCCCCCCGGTGCCCGCCGGGCTGCCCCCCCCCCCCCGTGAGTCTTGCGGCGCGGTTCCCTCCAACGGGGCGGTGACCACATCCGAGGTCCCAAAACCGTGTGTTGACGGACCGTGCGGTGAGGTCTTGGGGGATTTCTGAGCAATTTCTTTGGGTGGATGGCAAAGGGTGAAATCTGAAATGCCGTTTCGATGGGTTTTCGAGGCTTGAATCTGCAAAAAGCGAGCAACATAACGGACTGATATTCGAGGTGCAAAAGCCCACATGGGTTTCACCCTGAGCCCTCCACCCTAAGAAAATGCTCAGGACGTCGAGGTCCCCGCACGGTCCGTCGCCGCACCGTTCCAGGCTCTCCAAAACTGCAGCGCGGTGCCCTCCCAGGTTCCCCATGGGTGCACACCGCACCTCCACCTCTCTGCCCGACTCCGCCGCGCCGCCGCGCGCGTGGCCGCGGCGCCAGAACAGGTACTTCAGGAGGGGAAAAACACACACAGACACAATTAATCGTCGATTCCTCAGAAAATAAGGGAAAAGATAGGGAGGGGGGGGGGGGAAGACAAAAACCCAGAACATATGGGAACATACGGGGAATATTGTGAATTGTGTCTATTTATTCGTGTGTCCCAGGGCCCCTTCAGGTACGCGCGTCGGGGGTCTGCGTCGCTCCCTCGCACGCCCACCCGCACGCTTGGCCGCCGCGTGCGCCCTCTCCGCTGTCTCGCTCGTCGCTGCCTGCCCCTCGCCCGTCCCCCCGCGCGTTCGTGGCTGCAGCGCTGGAGGAGGGAATCTCGTTTTGCTCTTGCTCTTGTTTTTTGAGCATCCTCTTCTTTTTCTTCTTCTTCTCCCCACGCCCTTTTTGCGCATGCGCCTGCTCCTGGCTGCCCATTGGTCGACTATATACCCGTCTCGTCCTGAGGTGTCAGCCTTGCTCACGCACTCGCACATGGTTGTCAATTCGCTGTGGACGTACAGTCGGGGCCCTGAAGAAGGAACCCTTTTCGTTGGGGAGGGGCTCAGCGTTCCTTAAGTGTTTCACAGCTTGCCTCAGGCTTCCCTTATGTTTTCGACAGGAAATCGAAGGTTAACGTATAGAAAAAAGGGGCCTCGTTCCTTATTTAGGGTTCCTTAGGTCAACAACGCCCCGACTGTATCCCGTCGAACTTGCACCGGCGATTTCATCCCATCGGCGCGCCGAGGAAAAAACACACCCACATACAAGCTGCACGGCGGGGTCTTGCCCAGTGGGCGCCAGGGGGCGCTCCGTGGGCGCCTCGTGTGGGTGGGCTCGTGGCGAGCTCGCCCCACGGGCGCACGCGTGGGCGCTTCGAAGGCGCCTCGTGCGCTGGGTTGGCGTGCTGGGCGTCCTCCCGGTGCGCAGCAGTGGGCGAGGGCGCCTCGCTCGCTGGGCTGGCGTGGCGGGGCTTCCGCCAGTGGGCGCCCGTGGGCTCCTCGCGGGCGCCCCGTGCGCCGGCGCCTCACGACGTGGTGCTGCATCAAGAGGTTCGCGCCCGGTGCACTGCACCGTGCGCCACACGGCCTGCGCCACACGGCCTGCGCCACGTAAGCTGCGCCCCACGGCTTGCACCGCGTGGGGTGCACCACGCAGCTAGCATCAAGTCGGGCCTGTCCCTCTACAGGAGGCATATTCAAAAATAGTAACAAATAGTCTGGGGACCATTCTTTGACAATTTTCAGCATTTGTGGAATATTATTTGAGTTTTGTTTTTTTTGTTTTTCGTCCAAAATTCCCCTGTAGGGGGACAGGCCCGACCTAAAGCTAGCACCCGACCAGACTGCACCACGTGGACTGCGCCGCACAGCTTGTACCGCGCAGCATGCACCAGACAGCATGCACCACGTAGACAACACCACATGGCTTGCACTGCATGTCTTACGCCACATAGAGTGCACCACGTAGATTGCACCACATAGCTTGCATCACACAAATCGCACCAGGCAGCACACAGCACATTTATTTTGCACCACGTAGCTTGCACCACGTAGCATGCACCACCGATTGAGCCACGTGTCGCATTCCAGAGTGCGAGAAATTGCTGTTTGAGGTCCACTCTGACAGACATCCTCCTCCTCCTCCTCCTCCTCCTCCTCCTCCTCCTCCCCCTCCTCCTCCTCTTCCTCCTCCTCCTCCTCCTTCTCCTCATCCTCCTCCTCCTCTTCCCCTTCACTATCATCGCGGTCCTTCTGACACCTTGCAGATTACAGGGGGTCTGTGGTGATGATTGCCAAGTGCAGGCTCCTCGTAGGCCCCACGAAAGCCCCGGCACTCTGCTCGGAGCTCTGCAGATTCGCGACCGCCGTCGCGGCCCTCGTCGCCGACGGCGACCCCATGGTCGCGCGCTGCGCCTCGCGGGCCATCTGGTTCCTCGCCCGTTTTCCAGCCAGGGCGAGGTGGCTCCTGGAGAGGCAGGAGATCCTGGCGAACCTGCTCGCGTCCATCGCACAGCTGGGCACAGCCAGCGGGGAGCTTTCCTGGCTTCTGGACGCGGTGTCTCAGTGCCTGGAGCAAGTACCTCCGTGGGATGTCGCATCTTACGAGGACCTGGGAGCCAATGGATTCACATCCTGTCGGGGGTGGTGTTGCACGGGGCATACGGACTTGACCCGTCTCTGTTGGTGACGTCCTGCTGGGTCAAGGAACAGTTGCGATTGCTTGACCAAGGCACGGCGACCCTAGTAGTGTAAGATCTCCAGTGCTCTTCCACTGGCCCAAAGCACGATGTGACACATCTGAGTTCTTTTGCTTGTCGCGTGTGTATCTTTACCATCGAGAGCTGTTGACCTGCTTCCTTAGTTGGCGATCCAGTCAAGATGCTGAAATAGGGATCCCTTGGGCTCAGGAGGGGCTCAGGTTTTCGGGCCGCTCGCAAGATCTAGGTTGGGGAACCTATTCGTGGCCGAGGGTCGCCGTGGCCTCAAAGGCCCCTTCGTTCCTCATTCAGCGTTCCTGAGGGTTGCAAGATGATAGTATCCAGCTGCCTGCGGCAAATCCCGCCACCGTGCCTGTGCAACATCGCAGCAGCAATGAGGCTGAGTGTAGGAGCAGCGCAATTCCGAAAAGCGGGCTGAATTGGGACGGGTCGTGAACTCCACCTCGCCTGCAACCGCGCGGTACGGGGGCGGTCGAGTGCATGTCCCGTTGCAGTTCAGCGAACGGTCTGAACCGAGGCGGGTCGTGAACTCCAGTATTATCTTCGTCCGCGCGGTAGAAGGATGAGGAGGACCAGTGTAAGACGATGTTGCAACAAACTCTCCCTTCAAGTTCCCTCTTCCTATATCCTGACAAGAATGTATTTTCATTGCGGGAAGTGCTCCATTGGAAGACAACCGTCTGATAATCCTCCACCGTGCCAAAACATCATTCTCAGGATTTCAACGCCGCGAAGCAACGTGACTGTTGCGCTCTGGCAATAGTGAATCGTGCCAGACCACAATTCCTATGACTTCACTCATACAGATCCTTGAAACTGTTGCAGACTCTGAAGACGATAGTGTGTTGCGCTAAGGCGAGAGCCACATTATGGCAACCACCCGCCCTCCAACTTTGAAACTGTTGCAAACTGTTAAGACGAATGTGCGTGGCGCTCAGGGGAGAGCCACAGTTTGAAAACCACCCGCCTTCCATCCTTGAAACTGTTGCACACTTTCAGGACAAAATCGCTTGGCTCTACGGCGAGAGCCACATTTTGACAACTACCCGCCCTTCATTTTGAAAACGGCTGCACGTTTCAAGTTTCAAGACCATACGTTGTGAGGCAGTCTCAGGCCAAACACCCGGCCCATCCTGCCGACACGCCCTGGGGTGCGACAGGGAGGCGTTATTGTGTTGGCCTCCGGCCAATGCCGCCGATCCGGGGGGCTTCCCGCTGCTGTTGGCAGCAATCCAGTGCGTTCCTTCTCCTTCAGGGAGGTGGTCCGGGACGGACCGGGGAAGGTCCGGGACCGGGAGCGTCCGGGACCGGAGGGACGTCCCGGACTGGGGAACATTCCGGAACCGGAGCGGTCCGGGACCGCGAGAGGGTCTGGAACCGGGGAGAGGTCGGGGACCGCGAGGGGGTGGTCCGGAACCGGTCCGTGACTGGGGGGGTCCAGGACCGCGGTGGGCGTCCGGGACCGAATGTTTTCCAGGACCCGGGAGTTCCAGGTGTGGAGTGGTTCGGGACCGCGGAGCGGAAAGCGGAGCACATCGCCCCCCCCCCCCCCCCCCCACAGAGCGGAGCTGCGACGGAGTGGAAAGCGGAGCACATCGCACCCCCCCCTCCCCCACAGAGCGGCGGAGCTTCGACGGAGCGGAAAGCGGAGCACATCGCCCCCCCCCCCTCCCCCGCAGAGCGGAGCTGCGACGGAGCGGAAAGCGGAGCACATCGCACCCCCCCCACAGAGCGGAGCTCGAAGCTCACACGCCGGATCGGCGGATTTACAAGGAACAGGGATGATAGTTGAGGAGGAGGAGGAGGAGGAAGAGGAGGAGGAGAAAGAGGAGGAGTACGAGGAGGAGGAGGAGGAGGAGGAGGAGGAGGAGGAGGAGGAAGAGGATGAGGAGGATCAGTGTAAACCCAAGACTCATTAGCGAATATTGCAATAAGCCCTTCCTCCAAGTTCCCTCGTCATTGGCCCCTGCGAGCATTCATTTACACTGAAGGAAGTGCCCCGTTGGAAGACAACGTCTTGAAAAACCTGAATTATGCCGGAACGCGATACTTGGGGCCTCAACGCCGCGAACCGCCGCGAGTCATCGTTATATAATCGTGCCAGAAAGCTGTTCCTGGTATGTCAACACAACGAATCAACGTATCTGCTGTGCCCTGACAATCCGACATCGTACCAATATAGTGTTTCTAGATCATCTTTGAAGCTGTCGTACATTCTTTCTTACAACGGGTGCGCGCGGCGCTTACGCGACAGCCACAGTTTGAAAAGGAGCCGGCCTCTACCCACGAAGCTTCTGTATTTTAGTGACGGATGTGCGTGGCGCTAAGGCGGCAACCACATTTTGAAAACGACCCGCCCTTTACCCGTGAATCTCTTGCAGTTTTTTACCCGTGGTGTTTGGTCTTCGTTGTGAAGAGAGAGCGCCCAGCGTTCCTCTCCTCCTCTCCTCTCCTCTCCTTCTCCTCCTCCCGCTCCTCCCTCCTCCCATTCCTGCCTCCGCCCTCCGCACCAGTCATCCATTGCGGCACACCCCTAGCGCGTTTTGCGGTCCCATCGGGGGCTCCTCCGAAGGTCCCAGTGGTGCCGCCCACATGCGTCCCCGCAACCCATTTCGGTACACCTCTCACGCGTCTCGTGGCCCCTTACGGGAGCCCCACCCAAGTCCCACATGGTGCCGCCCGCATGCGTCCCCGCCATCCATTTCGGTACACTCCTCACGCGTTTCGTGGCCCCTTACGGGGGCTCCGCCCAAGTCCCACATGGTGCCGCCCGTATGCGTTCCCGCCGCCCGTTTCGGCACACCCCTCACATGTTTCGTGGCCCCTTACGGGGGGTCCAACCAGAGCCGCCCGCCTGCGTCCCCGCCAGCCACCCGTTTCGGCACACCCCTCACATGTTTCGTGGCCCCAGGGGGGGCTCCACCCAAGGCCCAAGTTGTGCCGCTTGCTTGCGTCCCGGTCGCCCGCTCCACCCGCGGCCCATGTGGTGCTGCACGCGTGTTGTGGCCCAGTTGGGAAGCTTCACCCACGGCCCACATGGTGCCGTCCGCATGCGTCCCCGCCACCCATTTCGGCACCCCCCCCTCACACGCTTCGTGGACCCATGGGAAGCTCCACCCACGGCCCACATGGTGCCGTTCGCAGAAGTCCCCGCCACCCGTTTCGGCACACCCCTCACACGCTTCGTGGCCCCATCAGTGGTTTCGTCCGCATGCGTCCCCGCCGCTCATTATGGCACACACTTCACACGGTTCATGACCCGACAGGGGGTTCCACCCAAGGCGCCAATGGCGCCATTCGCACGCGTCCCAGCCACCCATTCGGCACACCCCTCACACGCTTCGTGGCTCCAAACGGGGGCCCCGCCAAAGGCCCCATCTGGTGCCATCCGCAAGCGTCCCCGCCACCCATGTCGGCACGCCCCTCGCACGTTTCGCGGCCACACAAGAGCTTCACCTAAGGCTGAAGCGGCACCATCCGCATAAGTCCCCGCCATCCATTTCGGCACACCCCTCGCACGTTTAATTCCCCCATGTGGAGCTCCACCGAAGGCTCCAGTGGCGACGTGTGCATGCGGTTCCCTCCCATTTCGGGACACCCTTCACGCGATTCGTGGCTCCAGAGGCAGCTCCACCCAATTTACCAGTGCCACCGTTCGCATGCGTCCCCCCGCCCCTCCCGTCCCATGTTTCCCACGTCTTGTGGCCCCACAGGCAGCTCCACCCAAGGCCCCATGAGGAGATCCACTGAAGGCGATATCACAAAGGTGGTATTCACGACTGCGTATGGCTGGGTATTTCACCAGGATGATGTGAAGACGGATGTGCGCGGTGCTAAGGTAAAAAAACCATATATGTGAAGCGTTT
>CAUYUJ010022507.1:22500-92500 GCA_963575745.1 Prorocentrum cordatum
CGAGGGACCGCCGCGCCCCCCCCCCCCCGAGGACCTGTGCGAGCTCTACCTGTCCCTGCTCCCCGCGCTGTTGCCTGCCGAGGCGGCGGTGGGCCGCAGCGTGCACCGCGCAGCGCTGCTCCTGTCCAGGCCCAGGGCAGAACATGAGGCTCCCAACCCGCCACGAGCATCCCCTCCGCTCCTCCTCCTCCTCCTCCTCCTCCTCCTCCTCCTCCTCCTCTTCCTCTTCCTCTTCCTCCTCCTCCTCCTCCTCCACGAGCGTCCCCGCCCTTCTTCACCTTCTCCTTCCTTGGGGAGGCGGGGGTTCTCTTGAGCCGGCGGCGCGCCAAGGGGGCAGGCAGAGGAGGCGGGCCGTCTCAGAGGGCTCAAGAAGACCTCCAGCCTTCTGAGAAGCTTCCTGCGCCTTCTCCGAAGGCAAGGGCTCACCGCCCACCAAGCCACCCCAACCCAACCCGAAGGCCCCGATTTGACCTCCATTTTTCCACTTTGGGGGGGGGGGGGTCGGGGAACATTGAGAAAACACATCTGAAGCCCGTACCTCTCCGACCCGAAATTCGAGTCTTCGGGTTGGGTTGGGGTGGTTTGGTAGGTAGTCAGGGGCTGCTTCTCAGAAGGCCAGAGGGCTTCTGAGAAGCCGAAGCCCCGCCGCCTTCTGAGCAGGCCTGCCCCCCCTCTCGCTTGCCCCCGCCAGAAGCGCGCTGCCGCTCTGGTCCGCTCCCCGCAAGAAGGCTGACCCGTGGGCGCAATCCCGAGGCCTGGTACGCGCTCCTGGCGCGAGAGGGCCGCCTCGGCGCCGTCTTGCGCGGGGAGCCCGCGGACGCGGGCGAGGCCACTGCGGCCGCCGCCGCCTTCCGCAGCTCGCGTGCCGCGGCTGTCGGAGTCGTCTGGAACCTCGCGATGAGCAAGGAGCCCCCCCCCCCTCTTCGGGGGAGGAAGGGGTACCCGCACCGCTGCCCGTCCTGGAGACCCCTCGTCGCCATGGCCGGAGAGCCTCCCCGAGGCTCTGGCCAGAACGCACCCCGGGAGAGGTCCGCTTCTGCCGCTGGTCGCTCGCACCCTCGCCCGTCCGACGGTCCCCCCCTCCTCCCAGGGTTAGGTCGGGCATGTCCCCCTGCAGGCGGATTTTGGACGACAAATGAAACATACTCCAAAAATATTCCCAAATGGTCAAAAATCGTCCCCGGACTCTTTTTTTACTACTTCTGAATATTCCTCCTGCAGAGGGGCAGGCCCGACTTAACCCCAGGGTCGTGCTCCTCTCTTCCCGGCCGCCCGGCTCCCTCCTCCTCGCACAGCGCCGTCGAGGAGCACTGCCGCCCGCTGGCGGAACGTGTGCTGCCGGGGCTGCTGGAGACTGCTGGCGAGCGCGGGGCGCTCGACGCCGTGACGCGCGAGCGGCTGGCCACCGCCTCAGCCTCGCCCTTCCTTTTTTGGAAATGCCAGTGTGGCCAAGTTGAGCCAGGTTTTGGCAACGCTACTGCGTAGTGTGCTCCCCCCAGCCATTGTGGAAGCCACTGTGGGACTACTCAAGACGACGTTCCCCAATCAGAGCTTGCCTCCATAGGGGTCCAAGCGGATTCATACGTGTAGGTGACCTACGTCGCCGATTTCGGTGGCCAGGCCCTGGTGCCCGGGTGACCAGGGGTGCCCGGGTGCCCTGGTGCCCGGCGGTGCCCAGGTGCCCGGGTGCCCGGGTGCCCGGTAGCCCTATAGCCCTATAGCCCTATATCTTTATGGCCCTATAGCCCTATAGCTCTATAGCTCGATAGCCCGATAGCCCCATAGCCTTATAGCCTTATAGCCATATTAGCCCCATAGCCCTATAACCCTGAAACGATTCTGATTGGGTCTCTCTCTGGTATCAATGTATTCCCCGATCAGAGATTGCCTCTGTGGGGGTCCTAGCGGATTTATATACTTAGGTGAGGTACGGCGCCGATTTCGCCGGCACGCCCAGGTGCCCAGATGCCCGGGTGCCTGGGTGCCCGGTAGCCCCACCATAGCCCCATAGCCTTATATCCCTATAGCCTTATAGCCCTATAGCCCTATATCCCTATAGCCCTATAGCCCTATAGCCCTATGCCCTAATAGCCTTATAGCCCTATAGCCCTATAGCCCTATAGCCCTATAGCCCTATAGTCCTATAGCCCTATAGCCCCATAGCCCTATAGCCCTATAGCCCTACAGCCCTACAGCCCTATAACCCTATAGCTTTATAGCCCTATAACCCTATAACCTATAGCTTTATAGCCCTATAGCCCTATAGCCCTATAGCCCTATAGCCCTATAGCCCTATCGCCCTATAGACCTATATCCCTATAGCCCTTAGCTCTTTAGCCCTATGGCCCTACAGCCCTATAGCCCTATAGCCCTATAGTCTCATAGCCTGATAGCCTTATAGCCCTATAGCCCAATCGCCCTATAGCTCTTACAAGATTATGAGTGTTTTTTCTCCGGTATCATTTTATTCCCCAATCAGAGCTTGCCTCTGTAGGGGTCCTAGCGGATTCATATGGCTAGGTTGGGTACGTTGCCGATTCCGGCGGCATGCCCGGGTGCCTGGATGCCCAGGTGCCCAGATGCCCAGGTGTTTGGGTGCCTGGGTGCCCTACAGTCCTATAGCCCCAAAGCCCTATAGCCTTATAGCCCCATAGCCCTATGGCCCTATGGCCCTATGGCCCTATAGCCCTATGACACTATAGCCTTATAGCCCTATAGCTCTATGACCCTATAACCCTATAGCCCTATAGCCCTATAGCCCCATAGCCTTACAGCCCTATAGCCCTATAGCCCTGTAGCCCTATAACCCTAGAGCCCATAGCCCTAGAGCCCTATCGTTCCATAGCCCTATAACCCTATAGCCCTAAAGCCCTATAGCCCTATAGCCCTATAGCCCTATTGTCCTATTGTCCTATAGCTCTATAGCCCATAACCCCAGAGCCCTATAGCCCCATAGCCCCATAACCCCAAAACAGATTCCGATTGGGGTCGCTTTCCAGTCTCACATGATTGTTAAGCTGCTGTCATCCTCCTGGGGACCTCCACGGCCTTCCGAGGTCTTGTCGGGAGAGTGTGGCAGTTAGCGGCCTCGGGGAGTGTCTCTCTTGGGGTGCTCCTGTGGGCATCTGGGGCTCTCTTGGGACTCTCTTGGGCCCCTCCTGAGGGCCTCCTGGGCCCTCGTGGGGCGATCCTGAGGCTCGCTAGGTGCATCGGAAGCGTGGAACACGTGCAAACCTAAGCCGTTGACGTAATTGCATGCTCTCGGCGGCCTTTTTGCCTTGGAGCCATTTGAGCCTGAAGCCATCTTGGGCCAACTTGGGTCATCCTGGAGTCCATCTTGGGACGTCGTTGGGCCATCTCGAGAGAAAGTCAGATACTAGCAATATAGCAGTCGAGTAAAACTCTCAGAGCCTGGTGCCCTGGAAGGAGGGCCAGTCACAATCAACGAGCTAGGATAAATGGAGGGTCCACAACTTGTCCACCGCTGGCCATCTCCTGGCTGCGATACTGCGGGCTCTTCATCCAGCGACCCCTCACCCGACGACCAGACCAAACCCCGACCCCTCCCGGTCCCGACCCTCGTTGGCTACCCCGCGCGCTTCACCATGCCGATGTGTGCTTGCCTGGCCAGGTGTTGTCGAGGTGCCCAGATGAGGGACGCTCCCAGTTCGGAGCGGTCTCGAACTTGCTAAGGTTATGCTTCGGAGTCTTATCAGAAATCTCACAGAGAAAGTTTGACGTTGCTCCTTACCCAAGGCTACTCTTGGCCGTGGCTTCCAGCAGTCTCAAGCCCGAGGGCCCAGCCGCTGCTGGGCTCGGCTTCTCGGAGCACCCGGCTGAGGTCACCGCGCTGTGGTACCTCTCGCAGGACGCCGCCGTGCTGGAGGACGGCCAGTGGCAGGCGGCAGCAGAGGCGCTCTGCTACCACGTGGGGCAGCTGGAGGGCGAGGCTAGGGGGCCACAAGCGAACCCTACCCCTATCCCCCACGATTTTTGAGGGGGAGGGTGGGGTTCACTTCGCTCGGGAGCTCCCGAACGAAGTGAACCCCACCCTCCCCCTCAGAAATCGTGGGGGGTAGGGGTAGGGTTCGCTTGTGGCCCCCTAGAGGCGCAGTGGCGCCTGCTGAACCTGCTCGAGAACCTGGTGGGCAGGCACGGCAGCGCGGTGGCGCGGCCGCTGGTGCCGCTGCTCTGGACGCTGGCCTCCGAGGCGGGCGCCGCCAAGTGGCCCGCGGGCATGCACGGCCCGGTCTTCGGCCTGCTGCTCGCCCTGAGCCCGCGCGCCGACGCCCAGGATCGGAAGCTGGAACATCTATCGGGGGCGGAAAAGAGGGGGGTGATGACTAGGGGGGGTGGATATCATGGCGTGGGCCATGATATTTCCCCAGGTTTCATGGCGCATCTTATTATTTCATTACGTCCCTGGCCCCCCCGCTGGGCCGCGCACATGCCGCCGGTCATGATTTGCACCCCCCCTCTTGGACACCCCCCTCTTTGCCGCTCCCGAATCTACATTGCCAGTGGCGGGCGGGCTGCTTTTCCATCTAAGGGCTTCTCGATGGTCGGGGGCGACGTCGGGGTGGTGTGGCGTGTACTCGTTGTTTCCTTTCCCGGGGAAGCGGCGAAACATGTATACACCGGGATCTCGTATACACCAGGATCCGCTTTCCTGTGCAAATTTCAGTGCAGGGCTGGAAAAACGTCGGTGTGTAGAGTTCGGTTCCCTACAGGAGTGGCTCTGGGGGCGCCCGGGCTTCCCAGAAACCCTGGCGGGCCTGCTCGACCGCGCGGGCGAGTTGGGGGCGTCCGTGCGGGCGGACCTGCTCGGCATCGCCTGGAACCTGGGCATGCCCAGCTCGCAGGGGCGCCGCGAGGCGCTGGGCGCGGCCATGATGTCGCGGATCGCGCGGCTCCTCTGCTCCGAGGACCCCGTGGTGGCTGGCCGGGCGGCCACCGCCGCGTTCTACTTGGCCCAGGCCAGCCCGAACGCCGTGCTGTTCCGCGGGGCGGTGCTCGGGGCCACGGGAGGAGCGGAAGCACTGGACTCGGCGCTGCCGCGGATCCTGCTCTGCTTGCAGGCCAGCAGGGAAAAGCAGTTACAGGTTCTTGGCGTCCTTCGGATGGCCTGCTCCGTGCAGGACAGCTGCTCGGAGGCGTTCTACGAGGTGGTCAGCCGGGCCCTCCTCGATCAAGCAGTTCCTCTGGAGCTCTTCGGGGTCCGTGCTGACGGGTGCCAGGGCCGCTGGCGTCTCGCTTGCGCCGCGCAGCACCTGCTGCTGCAGATGTCGAGGAGCTGTGCGGTGTGCGAGCTGCTCGTGGAGTGGTCTGCGCTTCGGCAGGTCCTCTCCACCGTCCTGCTGCAGGGGGGGCCACCAGACCTGGCGTCGGACGCGAGGGCGTGCGCCCTGGGGACAGCCTGGAACATCGCCGTGGCCCGCCGAGGGACGCTCCGAGTGCGTCTGGCGGACGTCGCGCTGGGCCTCCTGCTCGACCTCGCCCGAGCGGACGCTGCATCTCTTCCGGCGGGCCTGGAGCCGAGCCAGGCTGGGGCGGCCGCGCTGGTGCGGCCGCTCGACTGCTGCGCACGCGGCCGGCTGGTCACGGCCCTCTTCCACCTGGCGAAGTGTGAGGAGGTGGCTGGCCGGCCAGAGTGGCTTGAGAGCTCGGACGCGTTGCTGACGGTGGTGTCGGCCCTGCGTGGGAAGGACCTCGTCACGGGCATGCGTCTGCTGGTCGACCTGGTCCAGGCGCACACCCAGCAGCTGGCGCCAAAGGCCCTCCCCATGGTCTGGGGCCACGTGACGCGCGAGGACATTGCCGACAGCGAGGAGGCAGAGGCGTGCTTCGGGATGCTCTGCTGCCTCAGCTGCCACGCCTCCGTGTGCTGCCAGGGCGGCCGCCTGCCCTGGCACGAGGCCCCGGGGGCCCTGGCCCTCGCCACTGGGCGGCTGCTGACCGGGGCCGTGGAGCGGCCTGCGGCTCGCCGCGCCCTGCGCGAGCTGCTGTGCGCCGCGGGGAACCTGTGCCTGGTGTGCGGGGGGGAGCGGCGCCGGGCGCTGGGGAAGCAGCTCGTGCCGCTGCTCGTCGCGGGCCTGCTCCGGCAGGCACCGGCCGGCCACCGGCCGCTGCTCGAGGTGTCGACCGCGTGCCTGCGGCAGCTGTGCACGGAGCACGGCGGCAGCGCGCTCCTGGCCGTGGGAGTGTGGGCGGCGCTCGAGGGTGGCTCCCGCCTGGACGACGAGCTGCTGTGCCACCTGGACGATGAGCTGCTGGGGCGCGTGCTGCTCGTGGCAGATGACGCGCTGCGGGTGCTCCAGCGGGCGGGCATGGACCGGGAGTTCCAAGAAGGGTGCGACGCGGCGGCGAGGGTCCTCGCAGGGGCCTCTTGGGCAGCGAGGCTATCTCCCAGGTGCGCTTGGCAGCGCTCCACCGAAGGTGAGCTCCGAGTGTTGATCCAAGTCTCCACCTCAGAGGCGTCGATCCTGACGCTGACTGAGGAGGCACTCTGGTCCGAGGGGGGTTCCCTGCGCCACGCACTGGCAGTGGATGCCGCGGAGGCCAGTGAGCCGTGGCTGCAGGCGCAGGCGCTTGCACTGTCGGCTGTGGCCACCTTCGCGAGGAAGGGCAGGGCACAGCTCGCTGGCCTGGAGCCTCGGCGTATGCAGGTGCTGAAGGGCCCCTTGGCAGGGTCGCTGCTGCAGCTGGCGGGCCGACCCGCCAGCCTGAAGCGCCCCGCCATCGCCCAGGTGCTGACGGCCGCGCTCACCGACCTGTGCGGAGAGACCGACGCCGGTGCTGGCCGCGGCGCCCTGGGGCCGCTCTGCGGCCAAGTGGAGAAGTGGCGCTGCGGCCAGGACGGCGGGTGACTGGCGGCCGAAAAGCAGGGTTGGCGAGCGTAGGCCTTGGCCCGCCGCGTCTGAGCTGACAGGCGGTTCGCGCGACCCAAAGAACACAGAGACTTGCCCCCCACCCCCCCCCACTCCGCCCCCCCCCGGGCGAGCCTTGAGAGATGCACCCGTGTACGGCTCGACAAGATCTGGAGACTGCCCCTCGGCCCTGGAAGTGGTCAATCGGGCTGGAGAGGTTGTAGGGGGCCATATGTGAACCCTACCCCTACCCCCCACCATTTCCCAGGGGTGGAGTGGGGTTCACTTCGTTCGGAAGCTCCCGAGCGAAGTGAACCCCACCCTCCCCTCAAAAATCGTGGGGGGTAGGGGTAGGGTTCACATGTGGCCCCCTAGGTTGGGAAACGGGTGATTCTCGGGCACGTGTGGGCAGAATTCTTGCCTTCCTCGGTCCGGTCAGGAGCGCTTGCCACGCGTGTCGCGCCGCCGGTTCTGGCCCACCATGCTTCGGTGCGGCAGGCTGGCCTCCTCCTCCTCCTCCTCCTCCTCCTCCTCCTCCTCCTCCTCCTCCTCCCTCCCTCTCCTCCTCCTCCTCCTTCTCCTCCTCCTCCTCCTCCTCCTCCTCCTCCTCCTCGCAAGGCGTAGCGTGTCGCCGCGGCCGCCGCCGTGACATGCTAAGCAGCACTTCCTGACCAGATCCCTTCCTCTTCGAGCCGCACCCCGGTGCTGCCAACCCAGCGGACGAAGTCTCGTGACGGTGCTGAGCGATCGGGGGCACCTGCCCTGGCGATCCCGCAGCCTCGCGCGCTGATGTGGCAGTGCTGCGCCCCTGTGCCCTGCCGCGAACCGTGCTCGCTTAGGGCCCCCGCGGGGGCGCGAAGGTAATCTTGCATCGGGGGTGCGGCGCGCGGGCGCGAGGGCGCGAAGATAATCGCGCGCCGCGCATCGGGGTGCGTGATGCGCGAAGTTGGAGGTGACCTAGATTCTTCTGGCAAGAAAGGGTCGAGAGGCCCCCAGGAGCGCCCAAGAGGCCCCCGAAAGGCTCCCAAGAGGCCCCAAGAGGCCCCTAAGAGGCCCCAAGAGGCCCCCAAGAGGCCCTAAGATGCCCCCGCGAGGCCCTCAGGAGGCCCCCAAGAGGCTCCCAAGCGGCCCCAGGAGGCCCCCCAAATGCCCCCCCCAAGCACGCAAGCAAGTGCCAGCGATGCCACAATATGGGCCGGCGGAATGAGCGAAGCGATCCGCCGCCCCACCGGGAACGGCGTGTGAGATCCCCGCCGCATGGTCTGCACGAACTCAGTCCCCTCAGTCTGCGCGCGCACGAACTCCTCGTACCAATACCCATTCCTCAGAGCCCTTGCAACCCCTCCTGGGGTCCTCCCCGCGGCCTGCTCATTCCGCCGGCCCGGGGGCCACAGCTGCGGAATGAGCGCTCTTTGGCCATCATTTTCGCTTCAGAACACACCTCGTTGGAAATGTTCGTCTTCAAGGCGCCGCCGGCCTCTCTCAGAGGCCTCTCCGGGAGCTCACTGACTCGATTTTGGAGGCCTCCAGATGCTCTCCGGGGGCGATCTTGGCCGTCCTCCAGGCCATTTTGGTCCAGTCTGGCAGCCCGCCCACCTCTCCTCGGCCCACTTCGACTACAAAAAATTATCCCGGCAAAGCAACCTAACAGCCATGTGTAGGAGCATATCTGGAAGCATTCCCCTTAAGATTCGGATGAGAATCCAGTTGTAGAATTCTGCTGTTCTCGCAGTCGTTGTCGCATTCGCGAGGACAGTCGCAGTGGCAACGGCAGTCGCAGTCACAGCCTCAGCCTCAGCCTGCCTCAGCCTCAGCCTCCGCCTGCCTCAGCCTCAGCCTGCCTCAGCCTCAGCCTCAGCCTGCTTTAGCCTCAGCATCAGTCTGCCTTCGGCCTCGGCCTCAGCCTCAGCCTGCCTCAGCCTCAGCCTGCATCAGCCTCAGCCTCAGCCTCAGCCTGCCTCAGCATCAGCCTGCCTCAGCCTCAGCCTCAGCCTGCCTCTGCCTCAGCCTCAGCCTGCTTCAGCCTCAGCCTCAGTCTGCCGTCGGCCTCGGCCTCAGCCTCAGCCTGCCTCAGCCTCAGCCTGCATCAGCCTCAGCCTCAGCACGAAGCGACCCAGCTAGAAGGACAAAGCGCTGAATGTACACCGATGTGTTCGACGACTGCGTATGTAATGATGTGACGATATACAGACTGAGCCCTTCGTGAATGTCTACATGTTTTTCTGACGCCTACAAACGGCGCTGACGTGTGTGAGAAAATTGTCCGCGCAGCAAAAGCCGGCGAAGCGTGCGGGAGCTCGCATGCTGAGACAGACTACGTCTGCAGACCGCCAGCTGCAAAAAGTTGCGAACGGCTCTTGGAAGATGTTTACGGAACGGAGCTACGGTGTCTGAAAACATTGGCATCGAAGGGAAGAGCCTCGGAGCCCTGCAACCTGAGAAACACCGCAGGAACTCGCATACTGAAAAGGAATGCATTGCAAACCGCACGCTGCGAACCCTGCAGGCTGAGAAGCACCGCAGGATGTCGCATGCTGAAAAGCACTTGTACTGCAGAGCGCTAGCATCTATCTCGGGCTCGGACCCCCCCGTCCTGATCCAGAACGTGTCCGGCCACGGCCTGAAAATGCCGTTCCAACTCCCGAGGATCAGCTGGCACTCCGGCTCTGGGACACTCCAGTACGTCTTGAGCACCTTGAGCCAGGCCCCATCTCGGGATCCCCACAGCACGCTGTACTTGACCGAGACCGTGCCGAACTCATAACAATTGACCTCCGAAGGACCTGCGAGTGCAGGCTGAGAAACACCACGCGATTGCAGGGCACGGCATTGCGTGTCACATGAGTGCAGGCTGAGAAGCACCACATCTCGTTTGCCAGAGATCACTCCCAGGTTATTTGATCCCGCAACACCAGCCACGGCGTAGCTGCCACAGGGGCCGCAGATAGCAACGGTTCGGTCACCCAATTGGCGTTCTGGTGAGTCACAATTCGCGCGTGGCTCCACGAGCCTGTGTAGCGCGATTTGCGGGGCACCAGTGTGCTGTAGGTGTTGTTGCCGTAGCAGAAGACGGCCTCTGGAGCCCAGTGCGGATTCCAGCGGACAGCGTAGACCCTGTGGACGCCATTGCGGATGACGTCGCGCGCACCTTCGATATGTGCCACCCATCGAAGCCAGTCAAATGCTGAGCCATCGGTGATGTCAACAGCACCTGGGGCAGTCTCGCCATGGTGGTAGTGCAACAGCGATTGGAGAGCGGCGCTGGCTTCGTCGCGGCCCACAATCTGGCGCGAGCAGGCTGCCTCTTGCAGGTGCTCCTGTGTGAAGAGCAGTGGGGCATCACCGCCAGTCTCGGCAGGCTGAGCAGCGCCACCGTCAGGCACGGCAGTCTGAGCAGCGCCGCCACGAGGAACATGAGGCTGAGCAGCGCCAGGCTCAGGCACGGCAGGCTGAGCAACGGCGCGTGGTGGACCGACATAGGTGGGCTCATCGGGTCGGCCGTTCTTATGGTAATGCAGGCGCATGGCTGAACCGTCTGCACGACGGAACTCGAAGAAGTGCCTGCCGTGGCCATCCGTGTTGGAGTAGTTAGGGTCGCGCTCTGTCTCGATGATGCGAAAGAGAACCTGGGCGATGCCCTGCCCGATTATGCGCTCAGCGAAACCCGGAGCGGCAGACCGAAGCAGTTGCTTCCAGTCGTAGGACGGGTCGTTTGTTACGTCTTTGAACGACAAGTTGTTGACAATGCACTCGGCGCGCAGCGCGCGCTGCCACTGGCAGGCGGTCTTGCCGCCCATCCCTGGTGTACGGCGGATGTCTTCGAGGTGAGCCTGCTCAAAGACCACGTCGACACCTGGCTGAGGAGTCGGTGCGGGCGGATCCGGCAGAATCTCCCACGGGCCATCGCACGGGGCCGGGGGTGGCGGGGGCGATGCCTTGCCGCGTGCTGGCATTGTGACAAGGCAGGCTGAGGAGCACCGCCGCGGCTGGACGGCCAGGTGAAACTCGAGCAAACATGGTTAAGGATGATGATGATGGTGTTGATAGGAAACCCGGTATCAGCGAGTTGATGTACAATGAGGTGTCCGCAAACGAGACACTGCTGTCAACGCTGTTATAACTAACCACAAACGAGACACTGCTATCAACGCTTGCACAATTAAAAAGAAACGCTGGCATTGACACTACTAGCAATACCAAAGTGGAGTTTAAACGAGGCACTGCCATCAACCGATTCAACTTCCAATGAAAGAAGATCACAAATGAGTTCACTCTGAAGTGACCCATGGGTATCAATGCGAGAAGTCTCTGCAAACTATTCACTCATGGCGACCGCCGCGCACACGCGTGTAGGAAATCGTTGATGATGATAGTGATAATGGAGTGGGGGCCAGTAATGCAGATACACTGCTGTGCATTCACTTGCTGCGAAAAGAAACTCTGTATGAATGAGTTGATATATAATGAGTTGTCCACAAACGAGACACTGCTATCAACGCTTGTATAAGTAAAAAGAAACGCTGCTATCGACACTTCCCCCAATACTAAAGTTGTCTTTAAACGAGTCACTGCCATGAACGGCTTCAACTACAGTGTAACGAAAGGAACTGCAGGCTGAGAAGCACCGCAGGCCAACGTGAACCAGTCGTGGTGATGAGGATGAGTGAAATCTGCGATGATGATAGCGATCATGAAGTCGGTTGTAGGAACCCACTTTTGTAATAACCAACATACACTGGTATGCATTCACTTATGGTGAAAGGAAACTCGGTATCAGTGAGTTGATATAGAATGAGTTGTCCGCAAACGAGACACTGCTATCAACGCTTTTAGAACGAAGCGAACCCATCAGAACACTGTTATCAACGGAAAGAATGCTGTAGAAGGACAAAGCGCTGAATGTACACCGATGTGTTCGACGACTGCGTATGTAATGATGTGACGATATACAGACTAAGCCCTTCGTGAATGTCTACATGTTTTTCTGACGCCTACAAACGGCGCTGACGTGTGTGAGAAAATTGTCCGCGCAGCAAAAGCCGGCGAAGCGTGCGGGAGCTCGCATGCTGAGACAGACTACGTCTGCAGACAGCCAGCTGCAAAAGGTTGCGAGCGGCTCTTGGAAGATGTTTACGGAACGGAGCTACGGTGTCTGAAAACATTGGCATCGAAGCGAAGAGCCTCGGAGCCCTGCAGCCTGAGAAACACCGCAAGAACTCGCATACTGAAAAGGAATGCATTGCAAACCGCACGTTGCGAACCCTGCAGGCTGAGAAGCACCGCAGGATGTCGCATGCTGAAAAGCACTTGTACTGCAGAGCGCAGGCTGCGAAACCTGCAGGCTGAGAAGCACCGCAGGAACTCGCATGCTTTCGAACACTACTGCTCGAGACCGCAGCTGGAGAGCGGCAGACCGCAGGCTGAGAAGCACCGCGGGCAGGGAGACTTGCAAAACTCAGATGTCCTGATCGTCTTGGAGGAAGTCACGCCAGTCCGGCGGCTGCCAAGAATCGATGATGCGCCTGGAGCCACCGCCCGTGCTGCCGCCGATGTCCAGGTAGTCGCCATCGCCCCTGAACAGACGGCCGTGCCCCAACGCCAGAATCGCTTGGTTGCGGATTTGAAGCAGCGCTCCGCTCTCAAACATCTGCAACACGTCCAGCTGCCTGCGCGTGAAGTTCGGCTTTGGCTGGCCAGCCTGGGCAGACAGATGGAGGGAAAGCCGCTCCCCCTCGTTGTAGCGCGCGATGGCCTCGGCCTTCTGGTGGTGCAGCCGGCGCCGCTGTTGCCGCAGAGCTTCCTCGGGAACTGCTGCATCACGGCCCTCACTGTGATCAGCTTGCAACGCTTGCGTTAGCCAATCAACGTCGAAGCGCCCTGAGAAGGCCAGCACCTCCCAGATCTGTTTGGTACCGGCCACACGTTGCAAATGGCGATGCCACCGCTTACGCTTCTGGTCTTTCACAAACTTGGCGACGCTACCCAGACCTGCACCCTTGGCCTGGCCACCTTTTCCCGCAGGCTGAGAAGCACCGTGAGAACCTTTCTTACCGCCTGGCCCTTTGTTAGGACCCTGCGGAACCGCATGGCCCCCTTGTGGCGCAGACTTGCCTTTCGCTTTTCCCTTTTCGATATCCCGTTCCTGAAGCGCACGCTGCTGCCGCGACTGCTCGTACTGGTCGCGAGCTACTCTGACCAATTCCTGGCGCTCAGGCTCCGTGAGACTTCCTCTTTTTGAAAAGCAAGAGACTGAGATGATGGAGGACTTTCGGATCGTACTCCTCGTCGTACCTGTCGTCCCAAAGCTGCCTCAGCTCCCTGTGCAAGTCGTCCGCGCGATTCTGAACGACATCCTCGACGTAGTCGGGATCACCCGGTGAAGTCGGTGAAAGCGGAGGAGTAGAACTCGGCGACCGATCCCAATGCACAGAAGACTCGCGGTCCGCCTGTACGCTGACGTCGGCGTCGGAGACGTTTTCGACGACAATCTTCCGCCTCTTGCTCTCCCCAGGCTGAATAGCACCAGGGAGAGTGAGCACAACCGCCACCGCATCGTGTGCGTCGTTGCGCATGCCACGATCCGTAAAAGACGCGCCAACGGCAATGGAGCAGAAACGGGCGACTGCTCCGCAGACCGCGACGTGGTCGCCTTTGAGGTCGGCCGGAGTGGCATGGACCTCCCATACCTTCTCGTCGTTCTGCTGGCGCTGGTAAGCCTCCCGCGCCTCCTGGAAAGTGAGGTTGTCGTCGCCGACTACAAGCAGAACGACTGCCTGGTTTAGATTCTCAAGAATCTTGGCCAGGCCGTCCAGGTGCAAGCGGAGATGGCGAACTGTCCGCTTTCGAGTCTGGATGGTCGGCGGTTTCTTGCCGCACACGATGTGCATGTTGGCGATCACCACGTGGAACTTGTCATGGCCTGGTTTGTTCACCTCAAAATGTGAAATAACAGCATCAATCTCTCGGCCGCTAGGAGGCCTGTAAACTTTGCTGTCTTCGCACAGAGTCAGTTCCGCAGGCTGAGAAGCACCGCGGAACCCCCAGAGAGTCAAGTAGTTGTCGACCTCCGAGAAGCGAATGCCATCACCGAAAGGCTTACTGAGGATCTCTGTCACGTTGATCCCTGCTCGGCGAAAGCCTTCACGGAACGCACCGACCTCGCAGCCACAGACAATATCAGCATCAGCGGTCTCCACTATCGTGGCGCACACCCTTCCGAAGTTAGCGCAGTGAGTGGCCGCCTGCTTACCAGTCATCATGCCCTGCTCGAACCCGAAATTGAACGAGGCGACCGTGAAAGACGCAGGCTGCACAGCGCCAGAACCAGGCGTCTGTCCACCTTCCTCCGCAGGCTGAGAAGCACCGCGAGGCGGCGCAGGCTGAGAAGCACCGCGAGGCGGCGACACTTCGGACGAGCCTCGCGGAGCAGAGGCTGCGGATGAACGTTGGACATGGGGGTACGGCCAGGGGAACGCCATTGCAATCAAAACTCAGTGGTCTGCAGTGAATGAATGCAGTGGCACGATTGAATGCAGAGGACTGCAGTGTCACTAGCAAGTCCTGAACCAAACACAGCTGTGGCGGAAGGAGTATGAAGCGTCTGGCTATTCAAAATGTGGCCCGGGAATGGAGTTCTGGGAACTCGAAGACCAGGAAGTGGACTAGAGTTGGCTCCGGGCATCCAAAATGTGGCCCGGGAATGGAGTTCTGGGAAATGGAAGAGCACGAAGTGGCTTACAGTTGGCTCCGGGCATCCAAAATGTGGCCCGGGAATGGAGTTCTGGGAAATGGAAGAGCACGAAGTGGCCTACAGTTGGATCCGGCCCCCCAGAATGTGGCCCGGGAATGGAGTTCTGGGAAATAGAAGAGCACGAAGTGGCCTACAGTTGCATCCGGCCCCCCAGAATGTGGCCTGGGAATGGAGTTCTGGGAAGGCGAAGAGCACGAAGTGTGTGACTGTTGGTGAAAAACGAGCCCGGCTCACTGCCGCCCGGCAACTCCCAACACCTGCCCGGACCCCCCTGTGGAGTGATCTGCTGCTCTCTTTTGATCCCACTAGAAACCTATCAGTCTTCGCTGTTAGGTAATTATCCCGGCAAAGCAACCTAACAGCGATGTGTAGGAGCATATCTGGAAGCATCCCCCTTAAGATTCAGATGAGAATCCAGTTGTAGAGTTCTGCTGTTCTCGCAGTCGTAGTCGCATTCGCGATGACAGTCGCAGTGGCCTGCATTAGCCTCAGCCTCAGCCTCAGCCTGCCTCAGCATCAGCCTCAGCCTCAGCTTCAGCCTGCCTCAGCCTCAGCCTCAGCCTGCTCCTGCATCAGCCTCAGTCTGCCTGCAGCCTCGGCCTCAGCCTCAGCCTGCCTCAGCCTGAGCCTGCCTCAGCCTCAGCCTCAGCCTGCCTCAGCATCAGCCAGCCTCAGCCTCAGCCTCAGCCTCAGCCTCAGCCTCAGCCTCAGCCTCAGCCTGCTTCAGCCTCAGCCTCAGTCTGCCTTCAGCCTCGGCCTCAGCCTCAGCCTGCCTCAGCCTCAGCCTGCATCAGCCTCAGCCTCAGCCTCAGCCTGCCTCAGCCTGCCTCAGCCTCAGCCTGCCTCAGCCTCAGCCTCAGCCTGCTTCAGCCTCAGCCTCAGTCTGCCTTCAGCCTCGGCCTCGGCCTCGGCCTCAGCCTCAGCCTGCCTGAGCCTCAGCCTCAGCCTCAGCCTGGCTCAGCATCAGCCTGCCTCAGCCTCAGCCTCAGCCTGCCTCAGCCTCAGCCTCAGCCTGCTTCAGCCTCAGCCTCAGTCTGCCTTCAGCCTCGGCCTCAGCCTCAGCCTGCCTCAGCCTCAGCCTGCAGCCTCAGCCTCAGCCTGCTTCAGCCTCAGCCTCAGTCTGCCTTCAGCCTCGGCCTCAGCCTCAGCCTGCCTCAGCCTCAGCCTGCTTCAGCCTCAGCCTCAGCCTGCCTCAGCCTCATCAGCCTGCCTCAGCCTCAGCCTGCCTCAGCCCTCAGCCTCAGCCTCAGCCTCAGCCTGCTTCAGCCTCAGCCTCAGTCTGCCTTCAGCCTCGCCTCGCCTCGCCTCAGCCTCAGCCTGCCTCAGCCTCAGCCTCAGCCTGCCTCAGCCTCAGCCTCAGCCTGCAGCCTCAGCCTCAGTCTGCCTTCAGCCTCGGCCTCAGCCTCAGCCTGCCTCAGCCTCAGCCTGCATCAGCCTCAGCCTCAGCCTCAGCCTGCCTCAGCATCAGCCTGCCTCAGCCTCAGCCTCAGCCTGCCTCAGCCTCAGCCTCAGCCTGCTTCAGCCTCAGCCTCAGTCTCAGCCTTCCTCTCCTCAGCCTCAGCCTGCATCAGCCTCAGCCTCAGCCTCAGCCTGCCTCAGCATCAGCCTGCCTCAGCCTCAGCCTCAGCCTGCCTCAGCCTCAGCCTCAGCCTGCTTCAGCCTCAGCCTCAGTCTGCCTTCAGCCTCGGCCTCAGCCTCAGCATCAGCCTCAGCCTGCATCAGCCTCAGCCTCAGCCTCAGCCTGCCTCAGCCTCAGCCTGCCTCAGCCTCAGCCTCAGCCTGCCTCAGCCTCAGCCTCGGCCTGCTTCAGCCTCAGCCTCATCAGCCTCGCCTCAGCAGCCTGCCTCAGCCTCAGCCTGCAGCCTCAGCATGCCTGTCAGGCCTCAAATGAAGAAGAGCATCTGCCTCAGCATTCAAATGAACAGAAGAACACGAAGTGGCCTACAGTTGGCTCCGGGCATTCAAAATCATGCCCAGGAATGGAGTTCTGGGAAGTCGAAGAGCACGAAGTGGCCTACAGTTGGCTCCGGGCATCCAAAATGTGGCCCGGGAATGGAGTTCTGGGAACTCGAAGAGCACGAAGTGGCCTACAGTTGGCTCCGGGCATCCAAAATGTGGCCCGGGAATGGAGTTCTGGGAACTCGAAGAGCACGAAGTGGCCTACAGTTGGCTCCGGGCATCCAAAATGTGGCCCGGGAATGGAGTTCTGGGAACTCGAAGAGCACGAAGTGGCCTACAGTTGGCTCCGGGCATTCAAAATGTGGCCCGGGAATGGAGTTCTGGGGTGTCAAGTACGAGGAATTGTGTGACTGTTGCATCCGGTTATTCTAAATGTGGCCCGGGAATGGCGTTCTGGGATCTCGAAGAGCACGAAGTGTGTGACTGTTGCATCCGGGTATTGAGAATGTGGCCTGGGAATGGAGTTCTGGGAAGTCGAAGAGCACGAAGTGTGTGACTGTTGGTGAAAAACGAGCCCGGCACCTGCCGCCCGGCAACTCCCAACACCTGCCCGGACCCCCCTGTGGAGTGATCTGCTGCTCTCTTTTGATCCCACTAGAAACCTATCAGTCTTCGCTGTTAGGTAACAACACGCAAAAAACTTTGTAAAACACATATGATTATGTCCATTCAGGCCTTGTCGAGCCTCTATTCTTGCCTCTTTTCGAGCTCACGTGCGTCTTCGCGGGCTCTTGGAAGCACGTTGGAATCAGCGGGCGCTCTCTGCGGCTGTCCTCCACGCCTCCCGACCCCGGCCTGGGCCGTCTGGCAGCATTTTTGGGGCTTTCTTGGGCCGTCCTGGGCGCGCCCAGGGGGTCCCCGGAGTCCCTTTTGAGGCCCCCAAACTAACTCGGATCTCGTTTGTACGCCTCTCCGTATGCCTCGTCCTTTCGTCCACACTTTTTCACACCCTCAGGCGTCTTTTTTTAATCATTTTCAGACTCTCTTGGGGCTCTCTGGAGTCTTTTTAGGTCATGTTCCGGCTCTCTTGGGGCTTTCTGAGAGCCTTTAAGACCCCACTTTCGTATTTTTCCAGGCCCTCTGAGACCTTATTGTCCAATCTGGCGTCTTTTTTAGGTCGTTTTCCGGCTCTCTTGGCTTTCTGAGAGTCTTTGAGACCCCACTTTCGTATTTTTCCAGGCCCTCCGAGTGAACACCCCCGCTACATCCCGATTTGCCCCCCACGCAACCTCCGCGTTCCAAAAAAAAAGTGGGGCGGCGGTGTCTGCCCCCTCAGGGGCGTTCAATTGAATAAAGGGTGGATGGACATCTATGGAGCCGTGTATTACTCCGATTCACTCGGCCGGAATGGCGACCGAGCTGTTCTCCCCCTGGGTGGCTGCGAACTTTCCTTGCAACTGGCGCCGCTTTCGCGGGCTCCCATTTTTAACCGCGCGGCGGAGGCAGGAAGTAAACGGGCCATTTGAGGCTTCGCAGCTCCCTGGGTGGCTGCGAGCTATGCTACTGTCGCCAATTTCGTGGGCTACTGGGAGGCAAGGCGCAGTCGGGAAATAAACATACCCATTTGAGGTCTCGCAGCTCCCCGGGGGGCTGCCGTTTGTGCTGCTGTCGCCATTTTCGTGGGCTCCTGGGAGGCACGGCGGAGCTGGGAAGTAAACGGACCATTTGAGACCTCGTAGCTCCCTGGGTGGCTGCGAACTGTGCTACTGTCGCCATTTTCGTGCGCTCCTGGGAGGTCCAGCGGAGTCGGGGGCCACGCGCACCCATGTGAGACCTCGCTGCTCCTTGGAACGCGGCGAATCGCGCAATTGTTGCCACTTTCGTTGGCTCCTGGGAGGTCCAGCGGAGTCGGGGACCACGCGGGCCCAGCCGGGCCGAGACCTCGCTGCTCCCTGGGAGGCTAGGATATTTGCAATTGTCGCCACTGTCGTAGGCTCGCGGGAGGCAAGGGCAGCGCAGATGGTGCATGTCTGGCAATCTGTTCCTTCGTATGGAGCGTTCAGGCACATGCTAGCCTCGCCCGGAGAAGGGGTTGGGCACGTCTCGGGTACTTTTCTCAGCCGTCCTGTGGTGTTGGGTCCTCGCTTTGGAAGGGACAGCGCCCCGCGTCACTCACTCACTCCTCCTCCCCCTCCTCCCCCTCCTCCCTCCTCCCGTACAGCGTTTCGTGGCCCCATAGGGAGTTCCACCGAAGGCCCCAGTGCCACCGCCCGCATGCGTCGCCCAAAACCATTTCGGCACACCCCTCACACGTTTCGTGACCCCATAGGGAGCTCCACCGAAGGCCCCAGTGCCACTGCCCGCATGCGTCACCCACACTTTTTTCGGCACACCCCTCACACGTTTCGAGGCCCCATGGGGAGCTCCACCGAAGGCCCCAGTGCCACCGCCCGCATGCGTAACCCGCACCCATTTTCGGCACACCCCTCACGTTTCGTGATCCCATGGGGAGCTCCACCGAAGGCCCCAGTGCCACCGCCCGCATGCGTCACCCGCACCCATTTTCGGTACACCCCTCACACGTTTCGAGGCCTCATAGGGAGCTCCACCGAAGGCCCCAGTGCCACCGCCCGCATGCGTCACCCGCACCAATTTTCGGCACACCCCTCACACGTATCGTGGCCCCATAGGGAGCTCCACCGAAGGCACCAGTGGCGCGTTCGCATGCGCTCACCGCGCCCATTTCGGCACACCCCTCACACGTTTCCCTGCCCCATGGGGAGCTCCACCGACGGCCTCAGTGGCTGCGTTCGCATGCGCCCACCCCACCTATTTCGGTAGACCTCTCACGCGTTTCGTGGCCCATAGGGAGTTCCACCGACGGCCCCAGTGGCTGCTGTCGCATGCGCCCACGGGACAACTTTTGGCACACCCCTCACACGTTTCGTGGCCCTATAGGGAGCTCTTTCGAATGCGGTGCATACGGCGACGGTATTCACAACTGAATATGGTTGGGTCCTTCGCCAGGCTAATTCCCAACCGTCCTGTGGTGTTGGGTCCTCGTTTTGAAGGGGCAGCGCCCCGCGTCCCTTCTCCTCCTCTCCCTCCTCCTCCCCCTCCTCCCTCCTCCCATCGGCCTCGTCACCTCCGTGCGTTTCACCCACCCAGTACAGCGTTTCGTGGCCCCACAGGGAGCTCCACCGAAGGCTCCAGTGGTACAAGCCAAATGCGTCAACGCCACCCAGGACAGCGTTCCGTGGCCCCATATGGGGGCTCCACCGAAGGCTGTAGTGGCAGGGTCCGCATGCGTCAACGCCACCCAGGACAGCGTTTCGTGGCCCCACCGGGAGCTCCACCGAAGGCTGTAGTGGCAGGGTCCGCATGCGTCAACGCCACCCTGGACAGCGTTTCGTGATCTCATGGGGAGCTCCACCGAAGGCTCCAGTGGCAGGGTCCGCACGTGTCAACGCCACCCAGGACAGCGTTTTGTGGCTCCATATTGAGCTCCACCGAAGGCTCCAGTGGCAAGGTCCGCAAGCGTCAACGCCACCCAGGACAGCATTTCGCGGCCCCGTAGGGAGCTCCACCGACGTCTCCAGTGGCAGGGTCCGTGTTCGTCAACGCCACCCAGGACAGCGTCTCGTCGCCCCATAGGGAGCTCCACCGAAAGCTCCAGTGGCAGGGTCAGTATGCGTCAACGCCACCCAGGACAGCGTCTCGTGGCCTCATAGGGAGCTCAATTGAAGGCCCCAGTGGCACAGGCCGCATGCGTCAACGCCACCCAGGACAGTGTTTCGTCGCCCTACAGGGAGCTCCACCGAAAGCTCCAGTGGCAGGGTCCGCATGCGTCAACGCCACCCGGGACAGCGTTTCGTGGCCCCACAGGGAGATCCACCGAAGGTTCCAGTGGCACAGGCCGCATGCGTCACCGCCACCCAGGACAGCGTTTCGTGGCCCCATAGGGACCTCCACCGAATGCTCCAGTGGCAGGGTTTGCATGAGTCAACGCCACCAGGGACAGCGCTTCGTGGCCCCATAGGGAGCCCCATCGAAGGCTCCAGTGGCAGGGTCCGCATGCGTCAACGCCACCCAGGACAGCGTTTCGTGGCCTCATGGGGAGCTCCAGCGACGGCTCCAGTGGCAGGGTCCGCATGCGTCAACGCCACCCAGGACAGCGTTTCGTGGTTTACGAGGAGCTCCACTGAATGCTCCAGTGGCAGGGTCCGCAAGCGTCAACGCCACCCAGGACAGCGTTCCGTGGCCCCAAAGGGGTCTCCACCGAAGGCTCCAGTGGCACAGGCCGCATGCGTCAACGCCACCCAAGATAGATTTCCGTGGCCCCATAGGGAGCTTAATTGAAGGCTCCAGTGGCACAGGCCGCATGCGTCAACGCCACCCGGGACACGCAGGACAGCGTTTCGTGGCCCCACAAGGAGCTCCACCGACGGCTCCAGTGGCACAGGCCGCCTGCGTCAACGCCACCCAGGACAGCGTCTCGTGGCCCCATAGGGAGCTGCACCGAAGGCTCCAGTGGCACAGGCCGCATGCGTCAGCGCCACCCAGGACAGCTTCTCGAGGCCCCATAGGGAGCTCCACCGAAACCGGTACCCACAATGCAGCATTCGCAACTGCATATGTTTGGGCCTTTCGTCAGGCTAATTGTTTGTTGTTTTCCGATACTTTTCCAAAGTGGGAAGGAGAAGGAAGAGGACGATGATGATGCTGTTGATGATGATGATGATGATGATGATGATGATGATGATGATGATGATGATGAGGATGAGGATGAGGAGGATGAGGAGGAAGGAGGAGGAGGAGGAGGAGGAGGAGGAGGAAAGGGAGGAGGACCAGTGTAAACCTCAGAGTGTTGGAATGAATCCTTCCTCCAAGCTCCTTCTTCATAGGCCCCTACAAGGGTTCATGTCCACTGAGGGAGCTGCCGCGTTGGGAGACAACCGTTTGAAGACCCTGACGCATGCTAAAATACCATTCTCGGGACTCCAACGCCACGGATCAACTTGACTTTTGCGTCTTGACGATCCTGAATTGTGCCAGAACGCCGTTCGTGGGATTCCAACACAGCGAATCAACGTAACCGTCCATCCTTCACAACCCAGAACCCTTCCCAAACACGGTTCTTGGTACGTTGACCATGGGAATAAGTGAAGCGCTCCTAATGGTCTAAAATGAATGTGCGCGGAGCTCAGGCGAGAGCCACATTTTGAAAACGAGCCGCCCTCAATCCGTGAGGCCCTGTCAAATTTTGAAGGCGCATGTGCGCGGCGCTAAGGCGAGAGCCACATTTTGAGAACGACCCGCCCTCAATCCGTGAAGCCTTTGCAGATTTTTTCAGAAGAGTGTGCGCGGCGCTAAGGCGAGAGCCACATTTTGAAAACTACCTGCCCTCCATTTGTTAACCTGTTGTCAATTTTTGAGCTGCAGGGTTATAAATGGCGAGGAAGTCTCCGGCGAAACGCCCGGCCCGCCCTTTCGACCAGCCTCGGGGTGCGACAAAGAGGATTTATGTAGAAGGAAATTGAACTGAGGAGGAGAGGGTGGAGGAGGAGGAGGGGGAGGAGGAGGAGGAGGAGGAGAAGGAGGAGGAGGAGGATGAGGAGGATGAGGAGGGGGAGGAAAAAAAAGAGGATGAGGAGGAGGGGGATGATGAGGTGGAGGAGGAGGAGGAAGAGGGGTTGTAATACTCATAGGAACAATAATAGTCATAAAACCCATTCTAAGAAGAATGCCAATCATGAGATGGATAACGGTAATCACAATTCTAATTAGTAGTATTTATATTAATACAAAACCCTACTAGTAATAACAATAGTATCAATAAGAAGAGGAGGAGGAGAAGGAGGAGGAGGAAGAGGAGGAGGAGGAGGAATACCAGTGTAAACCCATAGTCATCATCGATGTTGGAATACATCTCCCTCCAAACTCCTTCTTTCCTTCTTCATGGACCCCTACAAGGGTTCATTTACACTGAGGGAGCTGCCTCGTTGGGAGACAACAGTTTGAAGACCCTGAGGCATGCTAAAACACCATTCTCGGGACTCCAACGCCACGGTTCAACCTGATTGTTGCGTCTTGACGATCCGGAATCGTACCAGAACGCCATTCTTGTGACTTCCAGACAGCGAATCAACATAATTGTGGCGCCCTCATAATGTTGAATCGATCAGAAGGAAGAGGATGATGATGAGGAGGAGGAGGATGAGGTGGAGGAGGACAGGGAGGAGGACCAGTGTAAACCTCAGAGTCATCAGCGATGTTGGAATGAATCTTTCCTCCAAGCTCCTTCTTCATAGGCCCCTACAAGGGTTCATGTCCACTGAGGGAGCTGCCGCGTTGGGAGACAACCGTTTGAAGACCCTGAAGCATGCTAAAACACCATTCTCGGGACTCCAACGCCACGGATCAACTTGACTTTTGCGTCTTGACGATCCTGAATTGTGCCAGAACGCCGTTCGTGGGACTTCAACATTCAACACAGCGAATCAACGTAACCGTCCCGCCTTCACAACCCAGAACCCTTCCCAAACACGGTTCTTGGTACGTTGACCATGGGAATAAGTGAAAAGCTCCTAATGGTCTAAAACGAATGTGCGCGGGGCTCAGGCGAGAGCCACATTTTGAAAACCAGCCGCCCTCAATCCGTGAGGCCCTGCCAAATTTTGAAGGCGAATGTGCGCGGCGCTGAGGCGGGAGCCACATTTTGAAAACGACCCGCCCTCAATCCGTGAAACTTTTGCAAATGTTTCCCAGCCATCCTGTGGTGTTGGGTCTTCGTTTTGAAGAGACGGTCCCGGCGTTCCTCCTTCCTTCCTTCCTTCCTTCCTTCTTCCCCCTCCATCATCATCGTTGTCACCTGTTTCAGCACACCCCTCACACGATTCGTGGCCCCATAGGGAGCTCCACCGAAGGCCCAAATGCTACCGCCTGCGTGCGTCACCCCCGCCCAGTACAGCGTTTCGTGGCCCCACAGGGAACCACCGAAGGCCCCAGCGGCACCGCACGCATGCGTCACCCCCACTTAGTACAGCGCCTTGTGGTCTGATAGGAAGTTTAACCGAAGGCCCCAGCGGCACCCCCCGCATGCGTCACCCCCACCCAGTACAGCGTTTCGTGGCCCCATAGGGAGCTCCACCGAAGGCCGCAGTGGCACAGCCCGCATGCGTCACCCCCACCCAGTCCAGCGCTTCGTGGCCCCATAGGGAGCTCCACCGAAGGCCCAAGTGCTACCGCCCGTATGCGTCACTCCCACCCAGTACAGCGTTTCGTGGCCCCATAGGGAGCTCCACCGAAGGCGCCAGTGGCACCGCCCGCATGCCTGCGTCCCCCCCCCCAGCCAGTGCAGCGCTTCGTGGCCCCATCGAGAGCTCCACCGCAGGCTCCAGTGGCACCGTCCGCATGCGTCACCCCCCCCCAGTATAGCGCTTCGTGGCCCCATAGGGAGCTTCACCGGAGGCCTCAGAGGATGCACTCGCCTGCGTCCCCCCCCAGCCAGTGCAGCGTTTCGTGGCCCCACAGGGAGCTCCACCGAAGGCCCCAGTGGCGGTGTTCGCATACGTGTCCCCCACCAAGCACAGCGCTTCGTGGCCTCATGGTGGGCTGCACCGAAGGCCCTGGTGGCTGTACTCGCATGCGTTTCCCCCACCCATTACATTGTTTCGTTGCCCCATAGAGTGCTCCACCGAATGCCCCAGTGGCGGCCCCGCCCAACTGCGGCGCACCCCTCAGAGTTTTCGCGACCCCGTAGTGCGGTCCGCCTAAACCACCAGTGGCAGCGCCCACATGGCGGCCCCGCCCCTCATCGGCACACCTTTCGCACGCTTCATGGCCCCATGAGGAGATCCCCCGAATGCGATACCCGCAACGACGGTACTCACAACTGCGTATGGTTGGGTTCTGCGCCAGGATAATTAAAACGAGTGTGCGCGGCGCTAAGGCGAGAGCCACATTTTGAAAATGGCCCGCCCTCAATCCGTGAAGCTCCTGCAAACTTGCTAAACGAATGAACGCGGCGCCCAAACGAGATCCACATTTTGAAAACGGCCCGTTTTCAATCCGTGAAACTGCTGCCAATTTCTGAGCCTCAGTGTCATAAGTGGTGAGGGAGTCTCAGGCGAAACGTTCGGCCCGCCCAACTATATCTTTTAGAAAAAATAGGTCTAACCAGGGTTGGCTGGAGGGGGTCAGCCAGTAGGGTTGGCTGGATCTCCGGGGGTTGGCCGGGAAGGTTGGCTGGCTGGGCCCGTCGTCGCACGAGTCGATTTGCGACGTTGGTTATGACAAGTGAGGGTTTTCGCCACATTCATCCTCAGACCAATTATCCTGGCGAAAGACCAAACCATTGCAGTTGTGAGTACCGTCGTTGCGGGTATCGCCTTCGGGGGATCTCCTCATGGGGCCATAAAACATGCGAAAGGTGTGCCGATGTGAGGCGGGGCCGCCATGTGGGCGCTGCCACTGGTGGTTTAGGCGGACCGCACTACGGGGCCGCCAAAAGTGTGAGGGGTGCGCCGCAGTGGGGCGGGGCCGCCATTGGCTCCTTCGGTGGAGCACTCTATGGGGCAACGAAACAATGTAATGGGTGGGGGAAACGCATGCGAGTACAGCCACCAGGGCCTTCGGTGCAACCCACCATGAGGCCACGAAGCGCTGTGCTTGGTGGGGGAAACGCATGCGAACACCGCCACTTTGGCCTTCGGTGGAGCTCCCTATGGGGCCACGAAGCGCTGTGCTTGGTGGGGGACACGTATGCGAACACCGCCAATGGGGCCTTCGGTGGAGCTCCCTGTGGGGCCACGAGGCGCTGTACTCGGTGGGGGGGGACGCAGGCGAGTGCATCCTCTGAGGCCTTCGGTGGAGCTCCGTATGGGGCCACGAGGCGCTGTACTGGGTGGGGGGTGACGCATGCGGGCGGTGCCACTGGTGCCTTCGGTGGAGCTCCCTATGGGACCACGAGGCGCTGTGCTCGGTGGGGGGGGACGCATTCGGGCGGTGCCGCTGGGGCCTTCGGTGGAGCTCCCTATGGGGCCACGAAGCGCTGTATTGGGTAGGGGGTGGCGCATGCGGGCGGTGCCACTGGGGCCTTCGGTGGAGCTCCGTATGGGGCCACGAAGCGTTGTGCTGGGTGGGTGTGTCGCATGCGGGCGGTGCCACTGGGCCCTTCGGTTGAGCTCCCTATGGGGCCACGAAGCGCTGTATTGGGTGGGGGGTGGCGCATGCGAACACCGTCACTGGGGCCTTCGGTTGAGCTCCCTATGGGGCCACGAAGCGCTGTCCTGGGTGGTGGTGACGCATGCGGGCGGTGCCACTGGGGCTTCGGTGGAGCTCCCTATGGGACCACGAGGCGCTGTACTCGGTGGGGGGGGACGCATGCGGGCGGTGCCACTGGGGCCTTCAGTGGAGCTCCGTATGGGCCACGAAGCGCTGTATTAGGTGGGGATGACGCATGCGGGCGGTGCCACTGGGGCTTTCGGTTGAGCTCCCTATGGGGCCACGAAGCGCTGTCCTGGGTGGTGGTGACGCATGCGGGCGGTGCCACTGGGGCTTCGGTGGAGCTCCTAATGGGGCCACGAAACGCTGTACTGGCTGGGTGTGACGCATGCGGGCGGTGCCGCTTGAGCCTTCGGTTGAGCTCCCTATGGGGCCACGAAGCGCTGTACTGGGATGGGGGTGGCGCATGCGGGCGGTGCCACTGGGGCCTTCGGTGGAGCTCCCTATGGGGCCACGAAGCGCTGTATTGGGTGGGGGGTGACGCATGCGGGCGGTGCCACTGGGGCCTTCGGTGGAGCTCCCTATGGGGCCACGAAGCGCTGTACTCGGTGGGGGGTGACGCATGCGGGCGGTGCCGCTAGGGCCTTCGGTGGAGCCCAGGCCACGAAGCGCTGTAGTCGGTGGGGGAAGCGCAGGGAGGAGGGAGGAGGGAGGAGGGAGGAGGAGGGGGGAGAGGAAGGAGGGAAGGAAGGGAGGAATGAAGGAAGGAAGAGGGAGGGGTAGGGAAAATCGATATGGTTCTACGAAAGATAAGGTTCCTGCTTGCCAACTCGCAAAGGGGTCTGACGCGAAATCGAGGGGCCATGGAAACACATGCATCACAGCACAGCACAGAAACGAGTATCCTCGTATTCCACGCCATGGTCTGGTACCTGTGCCATGATGTCGTTTGACCTCAATTCCTTACCAGGTTCGTGGGCTCTCAGGCCGTGGGTTTCTCCGTGCGCCTCTGCGGGGGGGCGGTGAAAGCTTTGGGTTCTCTCGCACGTGATGGTCAGTGCTCCTCCGGGCCCCGCCGGGCGACGCGTCGTGGCTCGGCTGGGCCGCCCCCGGGCCCCGTCGTCGCCTTCGTGACGAGGGGAGGAGGAAGAGGAGAAAGAGGAGGAGGAGGAGGAGGAGGAGGAGGAAGATAATGAGGAGCAGGAGGGAGGAGGTAGGCGGAGCCAGAGGGAGAAGCGCAAGGGGTCCACGCACTTGCATCATACCTTATGGCAGCCACCCTGGCCTCAAGCCCGCCAGCTTGCAGTAGCTTGTGCTCTGACCTCAACTTCGGCCGCATGTCGGCCCCCACCCACACAGGCCAGAAAATCGAGGACGGCTACACCATCCATTGTTTGCGTGACAAGCACGACAAGTCAGTGGATGCCAAGACGTAGTTGAAGGCGCACAAGGTCATGGAGGGTTGCGTGCCGCCTGGGTGGACCTCTTGGCGCTCGAACGACCAGCGGATGTATAAGTTCATCTTCAGGTGGCGCTGCGACGAAACATTCGCCGAGCTTGGCCAGAGGAAGTATTTCGGAACTCCGCGCGCGGACACAAACGTCCAGACGGTACTGGTTGCCGTGGCCTTGACGGCGCAGTGGATGAACAAACGCCAGACAGCTCGCCCCGTGGCCCCCCGCCAGCCCCACGCCAGAGGGCGAGCGTATATACGGGCACAGCACCGCGCTGCATGCGTAGCCTTCGGCTGGGCCAGGCAGGGCAAGACCCAGCACTGCATTGCGTGGCGCGCGGATGCCCGCGCCGGCCACGACTCCTTTCAGGCCCTCCCTCAGACCCCCCCCTTTCGCCACCTCCTCTTCGTCCTCGTCGCCCGTCCTCCTTCTCACCCACCCCCTTCCGTCGTCCAGCTCCTCTGGCTACTCCTTCCGCCGGCTCCTCCTTCTCCTATTCCCTCCTCCTCTTCCGCCTCCTCCGCTCTCCTCGTCGTCCACTTCCTCCTCCTCCTCCTCGTCCGACGACTTCCCCGTCTTCCTCCTCTTCCTCCCATTCCCCGCCAGTCCCCCTCTCCCCCTCTCACGACGTCGGTGTCCGCCTTCCTCCGCCGCCCCCCTCCTCCCCTCCTCCTCCTCCCCTCCTCCTCCTCCTCCTCCTCCTCCTTTTTCCTTCCTCGTCCCCTTCCTCCTTCCTCCCTCCCTCCCGCCTCCCTCCTCTTCCTTTCTCCCCTTTATCGCCTCCTCTCCTCGTCGTCGTCCTCCTTCTCCTCCTCCTCCTCCTCCTCCTCCTCCTCCTCCTCCTCCTCCTCCTCCTCCTCCTCCTCCCCCGTTTCCCCCTCCTCCTCCTCTCCTCCTGGGCGCAGTCTGCGCTGAAACCGCGTTGGGCGCCCCCGTGGGACAGACTTTCAGCGCTCCCTCCGCGCCTGGTTTTCCGAAGCGCTGTCGCGGGAGTAGCGAGCGGGAGCTGTCCGTTACGATGCGTCTGAAACTGTTCCGGTGGCGACGGCAATGGCGCGGCGCGGTGGTGCTCGAACTAGTGGGGGTGATGCCACTTGTGGAGCGGTGATGGCAGCGATGGGGCGCAAAACAAACGGTCGAAATCACAGCGGCCGGAACCGTCAATGAAATTGCGAAGGGTCGTATTCCTTGTTATGGTATTTGATTACAGCTCAACCGTGGAATCAGCCAGTGCCAACTGCTCGGCCGCGGTTTCGACCGAGCCGCCGATGGTCTCTAGCAGTGCTGCTTCGTTTGCCCCCCGTCTGCGCAGCAACTCTTCAAGGGTGGACTGAACGCGTCGAGCGTGATACAATGTCGAAGTTGATCCATATACCAACGCTGTGGCTGCATGGGGCGCCAAGGACCCCGGGCCAACGAATCCGCCGATCACTCCTGGCCGCCTGTGCGTGGTACATGGTGCTGCTCGGTTACGCCTGGGGCTATCCTCGCCGCCTGGCCTTGAAACTGCTGGCGACATATCCTCGCGCCCTTCGCTTAAAAACTGCCAGCGAAATATCCTCGCGCCCTTCGCTTGAATTTGCCGGTGAGATATCCCCTCGCCGCCTCTCGCCTACTGCCAACTAAATATCCGCATTCCCTGGGCTTTCAAATGCCAGCGACATATCCCCACCCCCCTGGCCTACAACTGCCGACGAAATATCCTCACCCCCCCGACGTGCGAAATACCCTCAACCCCCTCCCTGGAAACTGCGAGCGAAATCTCCTCGCGCCCCTTGCTTGAACTTGCCAGCGAAATACCCTCACCGCCCTGGCTTAGCACTGCCAGCGAAATGTCGAAATATCATCATCCCCTGTATTAAAGCTTCCAGCGAACTATCTTCACAGTCTTCGCTTGAAAATGCCAGCGGAACATTCTCGCGCCCCTTGCTTGAACTTGCCGGCGAAATATCTTCTACCCCGTGACTTAACCTCACCGCCCCTGGCTTCGAACTGCCAGCGAAATGTCTTCATCCCCTGGGCTCGCAACTGCCAGCGAAATGTCCTCGCCCCCTGGCTTAAAACTGCCGCCGAAATATCTTCGCCCCCGGATATACAACTGCCATCTAACGGATTCTGATTCAGTTGTTAATTCAGTCAGTCAGTGCTTCCCGAAAACCAAAATACGGGCTGCGCCCGTGAACCATCCAGAATGCACGGTGGCAGCGTGGCTGATGTCAGGGGTCGCCACGCGGGCGCGCTGCGACAAGGCGGGCCTCGGCGACTTCGCGGCGCGCGCCAGGCGCGCCATGGCCGCGCCTGGGCGCCGGGCGATTTGGGGCTGCGCGCGCGGCGTCGGTGTGTGGAGGGCGGAGGCCGCCCTCGTCAACGTCAGCGAACAGGCGCGCGACGCCGTGGAAAACGTTGCAGACGGTGGAGGGCCCGGGGCCCCGGTCGAGGCGGCCGTGCTGAAGGCCGCGTCGTGGCGGTAGGAGGCGCGCCCGCCGCGCGGAAGCGGTGCGTTGGCGGCGACGGCGAGCGCGGGGCGGCAGCGGCGGCGCAGGGGCCCGCGGTGGCCCGGCCGGCGATGAACGGGTGTCGTGAACAGGGCGATCGCGGACATTGCCGCGAGAGTCAAGGCCGAGCGAAAGAATGAAGAGCGGAAGGCGGCCGAGAAGTTGCTTGGGGTGGTCTGGGGGGCGGCCGTGGCGCAGTTCGAAGGAGAGTGCGGCGGCGCGCAGGAGACGCCGCCCAATGCCGTCCGAGACAGGTTGGCCAAGGCCTGCAAGGGCGCCCAGACGATGACGCCGGGGTGGCACGCAGGCGCGCGCAGCCTGCGCCTTGCGAGGCTTCGGGGGCAGCTGCAGAGGAACGTCGACCAGAGGGCCGGGGCGGCCGCGCAGCTCCAGAAATCCTTGACCTTGTCGCCGGCCCAGCGCGCGGAGGCCCTCGACCACCTCTTCGGCCTTCCCGGGCCGACGGCGGCGACGAGCAGTTCGTCTTCGTCGAAGCAAGCTTCGTTCTCTTTGCAAGGCGCCCGCGCGCCAACTGAGGGAAATCTTGGGGGCTTGGCTGGGGGCTTGGCTAGGGGTGTGGTTAGGGGTTGGTGAGAGGTTCGCCGAGCTCCTCCCTCCCGCCGCTGGGTTCTGATGAGAGAAGACAAACTCTGCTCCTCCCCCTCTCGCCTCGGGGCCGCTCCCCCCTGAGGGAAATGGGGGGGGATCGAGTGGCGGCCGCGCCCCGCCGCTGCCGGATTATGCGCGTGGGTCACTTTACAACCAGAAGCGCACTTTACAACCAGATGGGTCACTTTACAACCAGCTTACCAAATCCGAGAAGGGCACTTTCCAACCAGGAAGGGCACTTTACAACCAGGCAAGTGAAAACACATATTGAATGCACGCGGGCCTTTCCCTGAAATCTCCGTGGGCAAGCGCAAGGGTGGCTTTGGGCTCTTTGAGGCATGTCGGTTGTGAAGTTGCCCATCGCGCACGAAGAAGCACTGCGCACGCGTTGGCGATGCGGCGACCTGGTGCGCCATGGTTTGTTGCGTGCTGGTGGGCGGATTAGGGTTTTGACCTGCTCTCTAAGCTCTGTCGGTCAGTTCTGCCATTGCTTGCTCTGCCTTTTTTCTGACGGACGAAGGCTAGTCGCGCAGGACATACGAATAAACCATGATCCCGTCCAAGACTGGAGCTGCATGGCAGTGGGAAGCTGTAGTGGGAGATGTGGTGGCAGCGGGGGCTACAATGGGAACTGCATGGTGTTGGGAAGCTGCGGTGGTAACTATGGTGGTCGCCAGGCAGCGGTGGGAACTGCGGTGGTAGCTGGGCTGCAATGGGATTTGCGGTGGTAGCGGGGGGTCAGTCGGAATTGTGGAGGTAGCGGGGCTGCAGCGGTAAGTGTGGCGGTAGCAGGCACAAAGGTGGCGGTGACGCGGTGTCACGATGGCTCAAGCTGCTGCGCTGGCACGGTGGCTGAGGCTGCTGCCCGAGCAGGATACCTGCGTTGCTGCGCTGGCACTGTGGCTGGCGCAGGAAGGAACGACCTTCGAAATAGTTGCATTTATTCGGAACGTTGAACCTCGATCTTCCAAGAAGAGGAGCAGCAGGGGGCCAACTGGAGCTGGAGCACTTAGCCCCTTGCAGAACACCGCGGGGCTTCAGGGGCCAACGTGGCCCAAGAGACCCGCGGTGCCAATGGCCTAGTTCCCTGGAGCGCTGGGCCCTTGTGGAGGCCACTGGGCTCGCTTCCTGTGAGTGATCCCTAGAATGGGCAGCGCGTCGCCCTGAGCCTTCCTACGTACGCTGTCGCCTTATTTCCGTGCGAGTACGGGGCCCTTGTTCAGGCCGCTTGGCCCCTGCTAGCAAGCCCTGTCTTAGTCTGCTGGGCTCAGAGCGCCAGAGCGTCCAGGCGCTCGGGCTCAGAGGCATCGCTGGGGCCTGCTCAGAGCGTCCAGAGGCATCGCTGGGGCCCGCGCAGATCGTCCAGGTCCTCGGGCTCAGAGGCATCGCTGGGGCCTGTGCAGAGCGTCCAGGTCCTCGGGCTCAGAGGCATCGCTGGGGCCTGCGCAGGGCGTTCAGGCGCTCGGGCTCAGAGGCATCGCTGGGGCTTGCGCAGAGAGTTCAGGCGCTCGGGCTCCAGGGCGCCCACGTGCTCTGGAGCACTTTTCAGAGCGTCCGCGCGCCCTGGAGCACTTTTGAGAGCGCCCACTTGCTCTGGGGCATTTTTTAGAGCGCCCACTTGCTCTGGGGCATTTGTCAGAGCGCCCACTTGCTCTGGAGCACTTTGCGGAACGCCCAAACACGCGCGGCCACTCTGAGCTGGTTGTAAAGTTGTCCGTTCTGGTTGTAAAGTTGTCCGTTCTGGTTGTAAAGTGGTCCGTTCTGGTTGTAAAGTGGTCCGTTCTGGTTGTAAAGTGGGCCGTTCTGGTTGCAAAGTGGACGTTCTCGATGAAAAACCATACTTTCCAATCCTATGTTGGTTGTAAAGTAACCCATCTGGTTGTAAAGTGGTTGTTCTGGTTGTAAAGAGACCGAATCTCCGCCGGATTATGGGTGGATGGGCGGCTGGCGCTGGCTCGCAGCCTTGATTCCGCGGACCTCGGGGCAGTCCGGGGTGGGCTCGACAGCCGTCCGCGGCGTCGCGGGGGCGCTGTGCGGAGGGGGGAAGGGGCGGGCGGGGGGGGGAGAGGGCGGGGCTGCGAACTCAATCGTGTCCGTTTCGTTTCCGCAAGTGCGAGACGAGTGTCATTTGCAGCTATCCGTAATCATGGTGGCTTAGGGGCCCCTTGAGCCGCCTTTTGGGCGGTCAGACACATTACTTGCTGGTTCCAGAGAGCCAGCCAGATTATCGAGATTGAATCTCAGAATATTCAGACAGAGAGATTTCCCTGGGACAGATTCGAGGGCTGGCTATCTGGAGAATACCCGGACTGCGCGCAGACCGACGCTTGCGGCGAGGAGAGATATACATTTTTGGCTTCGCGCGTGCTGAGGTAAAAGAGAGCTTGAGATCCACGGACCTAGAGAGAGTTGACGATATTGCATCAACACTTATTCAGAGACACCTATCGGTGAACCTGCATTGGTAGCGGAGCCGCTTGGCTCCAACACCTGGACAGCCGGCAAGATGAGAGACTCTCGCGATGACGGCAAGAAGGTTCCGACATGGGATGGAGACGTCACCAGGTTTCAAGAGTATCGCGAACGTGTGAAGTGGTATGTGGCTGGTCTTTCACATCGAGATAAGCAAGTGGCTGGAGCTCGACTGGCGGCAGCTCTCACTGGCGAAGCGTGGAAGGCGCTCGAGGAGGTCTCGGACGAGGGGCGGGAGCTGCTGGAGAAGGCGGGCGGCCACAAGATATTGCTGGAGTTCCTGGACGAGACGCTCATGGACGAGCCGATCCCGGAGGCCGCGAAGTACCTGAAGGAGTACCTGTTCACGCTGCGACGGCGGAACAACGAGGGCATGAAGGCCTACGCTCAGAGAAGCAGGATCGTCGCAGACAAGCTGGACCAGAGCTTCAGGCGGATCGAGGAGAAGGACACGACGACCGAGATCAAGCTAGCAAGGAAGGCGCGGCCCGAGGAGAAGACAGAGTCCGTGAGGCTGGAGTCCACTCGCGAACGAGAAGGCCCCGAAGGCGAAGATGAAGGCGCAGAGGACGACGGCAGCTGGAAGGACGAGAACGACGGCTACTGGAAGGGTAGCTGGTGGCATGGCAGCAGCTGGTGGTCGAGTTCACCGACGGGGTCAGCTGGCTGGACCTGGCCACAGGCGACGACATCGCTGAAGGCACACAAGAAGGTGACGCTGAAGGAAAATGCTACGGATGCGCTGTGCTCGCTGATGGCGCGTTTCGACCTGGAGGATGACGATGCCGACATCAAGGCGCTGAAAGAGGTGGCGACAGAGGCGCGCGAGACGCTGATCCCGTCGGTGATGGCGGGCTGGCTGCTACTACAACGAGCCGGGCTGAATGCTCAAGAGCGCGCGGGAGTCCTGTCGTCAGCCAAGAACTCGCTGAATCTGAAGAACATCGAGGCAGCGCTGCGGGACCAGCGGGCAGACGTGGACCTGAAGGAGCACGACGCGCACAACAAGAAGAGAGACATATTCCCGCACAAACCTGGCCGCGGACGAGCACGAGGAGTGTTTGGAGAAGATGAAGATGATCAAGAGGAGGCTCCAGACGACTACGACCCGGAAGACGACTACGAAGCCTACGCGGAGTTCGATTGGGACGAGGACGAACTCGACCTCGAAGGTCTGGACGAGGAGGAACGCGCGGAGGCAGAGGAGGCACTGGCGGTCATCGCCGGAGCCAAGAAGGACGTCAAGAACCAGAAGAGGACGCTGGCACAAGCGCGGGCCGTGGTGAAAGATATCAAGCAAAGCCGAGGGTTCTTTCAGACGGGCAAGGGCAAGGGCAAGAAAGGCGGCAAGGGCCAAGGAGGGCCGTGCTTCATCTGTAGCGGACCGCACAGGAAGGCCGACTGCCCGAAGAACCCGGAGAATCGAAACAAGGAACAACCACGCGGACGAGCATCTCAGGTTGGAGCGTTGGCGTTCAGCTTCGCGAGCTGGGAGGCCAACGACGACGAGTTCGAGGAGAACGACCTGGAGATGGCCTACACGGAGTTCGAGGTGGAGCACGCGCTGGCCGGTCTCGCGGACGAGACGGAGGGGTGCATGGTGCTCGACAGCGGAGCGACGAAGACGTTCGGGTCGATCGTGGCGCTCGAGAAGATCATCGAGAAGCAGCAGCAGGCAGGAATCGACACGAGCAACGTGAAGGTCGATGTGACAGATCGACCGAAGTTCGGGTTCGCTAACGGCGACGCGGAGCAGTGTTCGTGCCGGACGAACCTCCCGCTGCAGGCGAACGGCAATCTAGGTAGCGTGTCGGGCTACGCGCTGGTCACCAAGGGGGACCGCTACGTGCCGTTGCTGGGGTCAGTGGATCTCTTGAAGCGTGCTGGAGCGATCGTCGACTTCGAGACGGGGATCGCCTGCTTGAACAATATCACGAAGAACAAGGTGGCGAAGCTCAAGCGGATCTCGACGGGACATCTGTGCATCGACATGACGAAGGACCTCTACGACGCGAAGGTGAACTACACTGACAGGGGGGACTCCAAGCAGAAGCTCGAGGATTTACAGCAGGCTCTCGGCACTGCGAGGGTCGCGGCGGCCGATCCAGCCGCGAACCCTGAATAGGGACAGCGCCCCTCCTTCTGCGGTGCTGGTTTCAGGAAAACAAAGCCAGCATCACGTCACTGGATTGGAGGACCTACCAAGACAGTGAGAGCAGAGGAGGGGGCCGAGAGCAAGAGGGCACCGTTTGAGACTTCCGAGGATGTGAATTTCATTACAGAAACCACTGAGGATTTCGTGGGCACGGGTTTGGAAATAAGACCGACGAGTTCCGAGCTGGAACGGGTTTCGAGTACATGTGCGAGTCCGACACGAACGACAGCTCGATCAAGGACTGCGAGTACTTCGACCCGATGTCGGAGATTTTCGGCGATCCAGACCACACCGACGCGGTCGAAGTACGTGACTACCGATACGTGTGAGACTTCTTTCAGGGGATCTCAGAGGCCTGAGAGTATCTCGAATGGGTTCGAGAAGACTCCAAAGCCCCCAGAGATGAAAGTAACTGATGTCCTACACGAGAAATGCAAAGTACCTCAGATAATCATGAATGATGGTGGCGGTGATGCTGATTGCGATCCGCGACGTGGTGGCTCAAAATCCAGGTTTCAGTGGATCAACGCCCAACGGGTCGAGGCCATCAGGGGCGATGCCCGGGGCGGCAGCGGCGGCTTCGACGCCCGCAGCCGACGTCCCGATCGACAGCAACAAGCACCGCGACATCAAGAAGGACCAAGGCCTCGACGGTGGTTCAGGACATCGGAGGGGCAGTGGAGACCGACAGCGACGACAGACCGATCCAGAGCGATGGGGCAAGCGGACCATCGGCGAATGGATGACACTGGATCGTCGGGACCTACGACTGGACTGGGACAGAGCGGAGGCTGCCAACGAGAAAGACGATCGCTACACGGGCAAGCCCTGCTACGGCGAGCACGACACGACACACCCGCTGGCGAGGCACGCCAACGGATACAAGGTGAGCTACAAGTGCGTGAGATGCGAGCTGGTCATGCTGTACATCCCGAAGCACGGGGCGACGGGCAGGTACAGGCAGAAGGGAGCTCTGGGACCGACCGTGGGAAAGATCAAGATCGAAGAAGTGACGAAGGAGAAGGTCACCAAGGAGAAGGCGACGTCGGAGAGAGAGAGAGAGAGAGAGAGAGAGCCAGACCAAGATCGAAGAGGTGTCTTCGGAGGACTCATTCGAGAAGGCCGGGGAATCAGAGGAGGAGGGGATGCCGTACCCGAGCACCGATCAGATGAGCAAGGCCGACATGATGTTCGACCAGATGCGCGACAGCACCAAGCGGAGGACGGCCCCACCGACTCGCAGGAAGAAGAAGGAGTCTCCCCAGGCTGGGGAGCCCGTGGGTCCTTGAGAACCGACCTAGACGTCCCCTCAGGGGACGACGACGTCGAGTACCACAAGGAGGAGATAAACCTGAAGGACTACAGCTGGGTGCTAGAGCAGGTGACAGAAGCTGGGATGGCGACAGACCTCTACGTGAAACAGCTGATCGAGTTCTGCACGGAGGAGGACAGCCAGCTCGGGAAGGTCGCGGAGGAACGCGAGGACGCCGAGATCATCAGGATCACGCGGAAGGACGCGGATCTCAGCGCGAAACATGGACTGGGGTTGGCCAAGAACCTGGCGGCGAAAAGCCCTGGAGCCGACGTCTGGGGAAGCCTACCGTGCACAGCCGTCAGCGCGCTTCGCAGCGGTTGCATCGGCAGACAGGATGGCCAGTACTGGAAGAAGCTCGAAGCACGAAAGAAGAACCTTAAGAAGATCGTGAATCACTTCATGGAAGTGAGCAGGATTGTCAAGGACAATGGTGGGGACGTGCACTTCGAGTGGCCACGCAACTGCCATGGCTGGAAGTACTTCCCGGAGCTGATAGAGTTCTTTGGTGAGCTGGGCATGGAGAAGGTGAACTGCGACGGGTGCCAGGCCGGGGTGGTCAACACCAAGGGCGAGCCGATATACAAACCGTGGGCGCTGTGGACCAGCAGGAAGAAGCTCGCAACGGCCCTGAGTGGCAAACGCTGCCCAGATCCCCAAGGACACGGACATGCAGAATGCTGTGGGGAGGATGCTACACTGTCGGGCAGATACCCATCACGAATGGCAAGGATCATCTGGCGGAATATCGTGGAACCGCCGAAGCTGATGGGCATGATCGAGGAGCTGAGGCAGGAGGAAGCCCTGGCGAACGACAACAAGGAGATGTTCGACCATGAGGGAGCTAGAGCTGACAAGCGACGAGCAACAACAATGGAACGACTTGCCGGCGCTGAAGCAGAATTAGTTAATGAAAGCAGCGATGCGGCTGCATCGGAATACTAGACATCGACCACAGAGGGTGATGATCAGGATCCTGCGAAGACGCGGGGCTTCAGCGACGACAGTCGCAGCCGTGAAGCAGATCAAGTGCAGCTCGTGCATTGAGAATCAGATAGCAAGACCCAGACCAGCAGCGGTAATCGAGCCAGCTCGAGATCTATGGCAGGCGGTCGGCATCGACGTGAAGGAGATCGTAGGCAACGACCAGATCAAGCGGAAGTACCTTGTGATCGTGGACGAGGCGAGTAAGCTGACGCTGGAGGTCAAGATCTTCTCAATACCCGCCCAGGAGTCGACGAACTGCGCCGCCAAGGAGCTGCTGGATGCGTTCAGAGGACATTGGACAGATCGGCATGGGATGCCAAGCGTACTGAGGCTCGATCCGGAAGGAGCATTCGTGTCACACGAGTTCTATGACAGTATTGCAGGTGAAGGAATACAGGTGGATCCGTGTGCCACCCAGGCTCACTGGCAGAATGGCATCGCGGAGCGCGCAATCAAGACGGCGTTCGAGTGCGCCAAGGCCATGCGTCGTGATCATGGGACCGACCTGGAGGCAGCTGTACATGCGGCGGTGGAGGCACACAACGCGGTCGAGAGAGTCGATGGATACAGTCCGAGCCAATGGGCCTTCGGACGAGACAAGAACTGGTCAGGGACTCTCAAGAAGGAGGATCACCTGGACGTCGTGAAGTGCACGAACCAGAGCTACATGGAGAACCTGTCCATGCGGGAGCTGGCATCAAAGATCATTGGCGAGCGGATTCTCAAGCAGCAGCAGACGAGAGCAGCAGCAGCACGATATCAACGACCACAACACCTGTATCCTGGGATGCTGGTATGTGTATGGAGGTGTGGCAAGCAGGCTAAACAACCAGCACCAGCAGGACAACGACATCATGGGATTGACAAGGGCAGATGGTTTGGACCAGGTACCATCCTCGGGGTGCAGACGACCAAGACAAGCGACGGGGCGCTCGTTCAATCCAGAGAGGCATGGGTCGTGATTGGGTCGAGGCTGTGGAGGTGTGCGCCCGAACAACTACGAGCGGCAAGTCCAAGAGAAGAAGAGATGTTCTTCGAGGAAAAGCACACGCCCTGGACATTCGTGGAAGGACTGGAGAGTCTCAACAAGGGGGATGTGATTTCCGTGGACAAAGAGGACGCGCCGATGAATGAGGAGACCTACACACCGGAGACCACAGCTCGTGCACCAGAAGACGGAGACAAGGAGGACCACTGGGAAGAAGGTGAGTTCGAAGGACGACCTGCACACATCAGAGTACATTTACGACCGAGAGTGGCGTTGTTTACGCTAAGAGGCTTCAGAGCCAAACCGGAAAAGACGACCATGGAAAGGATCACCGTGATCAGGTATGAGGACGGATCCGAGGAGACGGTCAAGGACGACAACTGGAAAGTGCATGGGAAGTCTACGAGGTCAATGGGACGACGCTGGACTGGCAGGACCTACCTGTTTCCCATCACGGACAAGCCAGAGGAGATGAAGGTAGACCAGAACGCCAAGGAGGTGATCCATGAGAAGGCGAAGAAGATGGTCGTGGAGCAGGTACCGGAGACCCATGGGGACAATGGGAAAGACCAGCCGTCAGTGGATGACATCGAGAGCGAGAAGGTAGAGAACACGAAACAGACAACTGCAGGAGGAGCAGATCTCAAAAAACGGATCGTCGAGAAGAGAAAAGTCAAGACCGACCTGTTCGAAAAGACGAAGAGGAGGGTCAGGATGCGGACCAACTTCGGACCAGCACTGAGGAGCTACAGTGCCTTCTTCAATGACAAGATCGCGGACGGTGACCAGATGGACTGGGACAAGCTCGACTGGGAGAACTTCGACGTGGCGGCATGGGCTGCTACGGAGATCCAGGAGGACCTGGAGATCCCGACGGGGATCGACTACATCGAGGTAGCGTTCGAGGCGTTCGACGCGAACAGTATGAACAAGTTCACGAGGCAGCCGGAGCAGTACATCACCAAGGCGATGAAGAAAGGAAGGTCTGAGGCAAGTGTCAAGCACATGACCGACGAGCAGAAGAGTCTGATGAAGGTGGCGAAGCTGGTCGAGGTGAGAGACTGGATCGCCAACGACGTGCTGGAGAGGTTACCGCCACACATCAAGCCGAAGTCGTCGGACGTCCTGAAGACGCGCTGGGTACTCACCTGGAAGAAGGACGAAGCGACAGGAGGCAGCCGAGCAAAGGCGAGACTGGTAGTGCTGGGATATCAAGATCCTCGGCTAGGAGAAGAACCAGTGGCATCGCCGACCATGACCAGGAGAGCTCGGAACATGATCTTCCAGCTTACGGCCATGAAGAAGTGGAAGCTGAAGAAGGGGGACGTCAAGGCCGCTTTCCTGCAAGGAAAAGGGATGCCAGACGACAAGCCGACCTACATCGAGGCCAACGATGAGCTGGCGGAGGAGTTCGGAGTACCTGGAGGGACAGCGGTGAGACTAAAGAAGGCAGTGTACGGACTATGTCAAGCACCAAAGTCGTGGTACGAGAGCGTGGACACCCTGATGGAGCAGCTCGGTGGACAACGATGCGTGTCGGACCCGTGCGTCTGGGTTTTCAGCGACGAGAACAACAACGTGTTCGGGGTAGTTGGCACACACGTGGACGACTTCCTGATCGCCGGAGATGGTGGAGTTCGATGGCGAGAGATCGAGGTGAAGCTGCAGAAGGCGTTCCGCTGGACTCCATGGGAGGAAGGAAGCTTCAAGCAGACCGGACTGTCGGTCATGCAGACGGCCAGCAGCGAGATCACCATACACCAGAAGGAGATCATCGACAACATCACCGAGATCAACATCGGACAAGAGCGTCGCAAACAACGGGACCAGAAGCTGACGGATAAGGAGATGACGATGCTTCGGGGTGCACTGGGCGAGATCCAGTGGGTGGCGACGCAGACGATGCCGAAATATCAGGCGCAGTGCTCAATATATCAGAGCAGTGGACCGACGGCGACAGTGGAGACGCTCTTCGGGATCAACAAGCTGATCAGACAGATGAAGAACGATCACGGCTACAAGCTGAAGTTCGAGAGTTTCGAGGGAGAAGGAGTGGTCGTAGGCTGGAGTGATGCAGCCTGGGCGAATCGACCAGACGGGCTCTCGACAGGAGGATATGTGATCGGGATTGCGCCAGCGGACATTCTGAACGGCAAGCGGGCCCCAGTTGGATGGGTTTCGCATCGCAGTGGTAAGCTACAGCGTGTGGCCAGGAGTTCGTTGGCGGCCGAGGTTCAGGCACTGACAGTGACAGAGGACGAGCTTTTCATGGTAAGAATGATGTGGGCCGAGCTGAACGGTTTTGTTTCGGACGTGGCCGTGGGAACCGCGAGCGAGAGCAAGACGGCAGCCGATGCTGGAGGGCGTGAAGCAGGTACGATCGTGCCTGTGCGTGGACGCTAAGAGCATCTACGACTGTCTGGCCAAGCAGGTGCAGATGCAGAGCCTGGCCGAGAAACGGACGGCGCTCGAGCTGATGGCCTTCGAGAAGTGCATCAACGAGACAGAGTTGATTGTGCGGTGGTGCCACTCCGAGGCCAACCTGGCCGACAGCTTGACAAAGACGACAGCTACAGGGCCCATCGACCTGTACATGAAGACGTGGAGCTGGGCACTGGTAGACGACGACGAGCAGCTCAGTGCCAAGACGCGTAAGGAGCGCGGGATGAGCAGGTTCGAGAACAGCAAGGATATCTCTGGCCTCATCAAGATGGCATTCATGAAAGTGGGAGTGTCGTTACCATATGCAGCAGATGGTGATGACAATGATGACGATAACATGATAGTGAGTGAGCCGACATCCTATGGCTGACGCCGCTGTGCTGCAGTTGCCTGTCCTGTTGCCTGTCTGATGGCCTGTTCTATTGCGTGTTTTATTTTCTGAGACGCACCAGAGCGGGTGCGGACGTTTCGAGGCTCTAAGCCATTTCCATGGAGTAGCTGCATTAAAGATTTCTGGGGATGCGAACTCAATCGTGTCCGTTTCGTTTCCGTAAGTGCGAGACGAGTGTCATTTGCAGCTATCCGTAATCATGGTGGCTTAGGGGCCCCTTGAGCCGCCTTTTGGGCGGTCAGACACATTACTTGCTGGTTCCAGAGAGCCAGCCAGATTATCGAGATTAAATATCAGAATATTCAGACAAAGAGATTTCCCTGGGACAGATTCGAGGGCTGGCTATCTGGAGAATACCCGGACTGCGTGCAGACCAACGCTTGCGGCGAGGAGAGATATACATATTTGGCTTCGCGCTTGCTGAGGTAAAAGAGAGCTTGAGATCCACGGACCTAGAGAGAGTTGACGACATTGCATCAACACTTATTCAGAGACACCTATCGGTGAACCTGCAGGAGGGGAGGGGAGAGAGGGGAGGGGATGGGAGGGGAGGGGAGAGGAGAAGAGGGAGGGGAGGGGAGGGGAGGGGGAAGGGATGGGATGGGAGGGGAGGGGATGGGATGGGAGGGGATGGGAGGGGAAAGGAGGAAAGGAGGGGAGGGGAGGGAGGGGAGAGGAGGAAAGGAGGTGAGGGAGGGGAGCAAGGGGAGGGAGAGGAGGGGGGGAGAGGCGAGCAGGGAGGGAGGGGACTCGCCCGCCCCGCTGGGCCTACGGCAGCCGCGCCAGGGGTGCCGGACGTCACTGCGCAGCAGTCCGTCCTCCCTTCCAGGGGGGGGGGTGCAGACCCAATACTGCGTGAGGGGTCTGAATGCGATGATAACCGCGAGGTTGTTATTGTCAGCGATGACGTAAAAGTATCTGCGAAGATATCAGCAATGATAGGCGATTGATGTTGCTTAGCGGCACCTGCGAGGTGTCTACCGATACGCCCAAGCTCAAGGGCCCTTAAAGGATTGAACCCAAATAGTTACGAAAGAGCATATGCTTGCTGGCATGCTATGCTACACTGCTTACATATCAGCACTGACACTATTTATTTCACACTCGTGCAGAATTCTTCTGCTCTGTGCATCTGCCACTATATCGCATTTAGACGTGGTGATGGCACGTCAACGAGCTAAAATGAAACCAGGCGCACTGCGCGCTTGAAAAGTGAGCCGGCACTGGTCAGGTGTGCCTCGTGCTCTCTGGCCTGGTCCGTCGGCTCTTGATGCTGCAAAGCGAGACGTGTGTCTCGCAGCACTGCCCTGATGGCACTGCCGTCCGATCGCTTGGTGAACTGATCACCGAGCTGCTGATCAGTCGGAACCCAAAAAAGAGGTAGTTGGCTGCGCTGATCGTCAGCGACAAACTCGTTGCTAACTTCCTCTTCTAGTGACTCCTTGAGGCCCACTAGGTCGAGTAAAAGGCGCCGCTCTGACGGGAGCTTGGAATAACCGTCTTTATGCATCGTATCGTACAAGCTGGCGCAATCTGTGACCTGAGCGAGCGGCAACAGACTCGGCGGGATGTCCTCTGGATGGGCATCCGGAATCTCTAGCGAAGCGAAAACACAGCGTGTAATCTGAGCACAGCCTAGAGCGTCTACTGCCGACATCGTTTCGGCTGCCAACGTAGATCAGCAAACTCTCTTGATGCTGCCCGATCTCCAATCAACAATTCCTGCTCGAGCTCGATCTCCGCGTAGTAGCTTGGCTTCTGCGAGAAAACTCACGTAGCCGGCCTGCGAGCGAATCTGGATCTTCTTGTCCTTACTGGTTGCCCCCGCGGTCTTGGCGAGCAACTTGGAGATGGCGCCTTCAGCGGGCTCGTCAGCGTTGGCCCAACTGGCGTCGTGGTACGTCACCAGGCACAGAGGTCCACGTAACTTAGGGAACTCCAAACCCACGTCCGCGTGCTTCCGCGCCAACTTGATGAGCCTGTTCGTCTCGAACAAGTCCTGGATGGTGGGCTTGTTCTGGGTCCGCTGCCCCATGGCCACTCCAGCTGCCAGGTCGGGACGAGTCTGCGATGAAAACCACCCGAGCGCTCCGAGTGCGGAGCGGTTGTCCGAGAACTCGGCTGGCGTAGCATCTGACGACAGGTCCGTCTTGCGCTCCTTGCTGAGCGGAATCTCCTCGATGGTGTTCGCGTACTCGGTCTGTCGTAGATGCAGTACTTCCTCTTGATCTCGCCAGGCCTGCTTGCCGCACAAGGTAAAAGGCAAGCCTCGCCAGTCGCCCCAGGGCAAAAGCTTGTGAAGCCTGTCGTAGAGGCCCGGGTACTTGTGCGAGATCCCCAGCAGCAGGTCGTCCACGTGGGCGACCACCACCGCGCAGAGCTCACCGTGCTGGTCGTAGCCGTAGTACAGCGCTGGGTCTAGCGAGTGCTGGTGTAGGCGAAACACGTAGTTGTCGCTCAGCTTCTCCTCCACCGCCAGCAGTGTCCTCTTGAGCTTCGCCCACCATTGTCTCGGTGCCGTGGCCAGCCCGAAAACTCCCTTGAGGATTTTGATCAGCTGCTTCGGGTTCAGCCCAGGCAAACCTTCGCGAGGCTGGGCCATGCACAGCTGCTGGTCGGGCTGCTCGTCGCCTTGCATGAAAGCCGCCTCCACGTCCGCCGCGTAGATCTCCAGGTCGAACCTCTGGCAGATGGTGAAGAACAGCATGGTCGAGTTGCGGGTGACCGTGGGCGCGTCCGTCCGCAGGTCGCCCTGAGCGAGGCGCGGGTCCATCTGACCCCCGACGCAGAGTCGGGCCTTTGCCTTGACCGGCAGCGGATGCTTGTCGGTCCGCAGCGGGGCGTTCTTGTCCCGGTACACGAACCGGCTGGGCAGGATGAGGCTGGGCTTGATCACGCCCCTGATCGCCTCGGACTCCTCGATGGAGAGTACCTGACAAGAGCCATACTTCTGCCACTCGCTCCACTGCTTGGCGGCCGCCTCCCTGAAGAGCTCCCGATCGGAGTCCTTGATGGCCCTCCAGTTGATCTCCTTGTCGGACTGCTTGCGCTTGATCCTCTCGGTCACGATGGAGGTTTGCAATACTTGTCTTGGAGCCGACCTCGAACGTTGGCGGGCTCCTCCTGCTTCGGGTCCGGCCGCTGCCTCCTGATCGGGGGCCGCCGCGCGGTCCCGCGAAGTTGCCCTTGCGGGCAGGGCGCCAGAGCCTGCGTTCTTCCTCTCGGTCTGGAGTCGCTTGAAGGCCGGGCCGAAGTCGCCGCTGTCCCCTCCGTCGAAGGTAGCTCGACGTCGTCGGAACTCGTCAGGGCCGTAGGTTCGCTCTTCTTCAGCTTGTTGCGGAACGTCGGCGGGCAGCACCTGGATCTGCTCCTGCTGGGGCGGATCCTCGGAGACGTTCAACTTGAGGTCGCTGTCGTCCGGGTTGTCGATGAATTCCCGCCACGCCTGCTCCATCTCGTCTGGCTTGACCTCGGGCTCGCCAGGCGCCGGGCGGATGTCCTCCACCTGAGCCTCTTCTTGTTCGAGCGAGTCGCGAGCCCGGTTGAGCTCGGCCACGGCCTGACCGATCTCGCCCCTGCCGTTCGGGAACCAGACGTCGTCCGGAGCGAGTGCCTTGATGTGCTCCGGGGCCACCAGCATGGCGTGCCCTCCTAGCGAGACCCAGGTGTTCTCGCCTTGGTGGCCGATGACTACGCACGGCCCTCGCCAGATGCCCTTCTTGGCGTTGCGGTTGTGCTGCTCCCGCTGCTCCTTCTTCTTGACCTGGCGAAAGACGTAGCACATCTCGCCCACTGACAAGGGCGTCGCCACCGTGCGCGCGCGAGCCAGCATAGCTCGCCGGAGCTGGTCGTCGTTCTGCATCCTCATGAACGACTCGCGCGCCGCCGTCCGAATGGCATATCGGCGGCGAATCTTCTCGTCGTTGGCCGCGAGGCTGTGGGCGCTGTAGTTGGCCGTGTCGTCGACTAGGTCTCCAGGCATCTTGGGGTCGCGTCCCAGCACCCACTGCGCGGGGCTGAAGCCTGCTCGCCTTCTCAGCGAGTTCTTCGCGCCCGATACCATGATGGCCAGCGTCCGCATCTCGTCCTCGCCCCTGATCGACGAGTGCTCGATCGTCCTCGCCGCGAGCTCCTTCCACCAAGCTCCCTGGCGTTCCACGCGACCGAGCTGCCAATGTGCCTGACCAGCGATGGGCAGCTGCACCGTGTTGAATGACTGGAACAGCTCGCTGAGGGCGCCGCCGAACCCCTTCTCCATGTCGAAGTGAACTCGGTCGGGTACGCCCGCCCAAGAGGCCCAGCACCTCTCGAACGCGGCAGCGATCTCCTGGCTGGTGTGGCGACCGATCAGCGTCGCGACATGGAAGGTGGTGGCCAGGTCGACGATGCTGAAATACCAGTAGCTCTTGCCGTCGACGTCCTTGAGCTCGAAGCAGTCGAAGCCGAGGTCGTCTCCAAAATCTTGCACGAAGTGGAGGTGCGCTGGTCTCCTCGCGCTCGGGCGCTGCCGCGAGCGGCACACCCCGCAGATCAGCCCCTTGACGGCCTGGACGGTGGCCGACTTAGCGCCTTTGAGTCGCAAACTGCGGCCCAAATCTTCATTAGACGGATGGCCCAAGTTGACATGGAGTCTCTTGAGCATGGCCAGCTCGGCTGGCTTGCAGCAGGCCGCTGCTTTCTTTGTGAAAGTAATCGCGCCGACCCTGATCCTGCCGTCCACAGTATCTTCGGCCCGCACGTCGTGAGTGTCGGCGAAGTCGTCTCCGCCGCCCATGGGGTCTGGGTCCCCATCAGGCTCGCCCGTCTCTCCCAGGGGCGCGGTGTCGTTTACGTAGGCGGTGGCCTGCTCCCTGGGCACTGTCACGATGAAGGGCGACGAGTGCGACTGGCAGTCCACCTGGTAGGCGCGATGCCCTCCTTGCTGGCGAATCACCTGCTCCACAATGCGCACCACCGCTCTGCAGAACTTAGCGGGATAAACGCCAGACTTGCGCACCGCCACGTTGTCCCCAAAGGTCTGGTCGTGGTGCTTGCGGCTGCAGGTGCGCTTCAGCTGCTCGAACTCCTTGTGGGTAACGAGCAGCTTCGTGGGGTGCTTGATGAGCCCCCCCGTCTTGTAGTGTCGAGCTCCGTACTCGCACATGTCGCACCTCACCTGGTACACGCGCTCGTCTGCCAGTAGCTCCAAAATCGCGCGCTGTGTCCAGAGCCGGCTGGTGGCCGGGTTCTCGATCATGGCCATGTCGCCAGAGTCGAGCTGGTACTTGAATAGGTCGCGGGCCAATAAAAGGAACGGCCGCTCCGTCCTCCAGATCCGTCGGAGCGCCTGCCTGGCCTGCGGCGTCCGAAAGTTGAGGTGCGTGATGTTCGTGTAGTGGGTGCAGGGTAGCTCGATTGACACGAACTTCGGCCTTGAGGCGTAGTGCAGGTCGTACGTCGCGTCGAGGTCCTTCTGCTTGCGTAAGTCCCATCCGTATCTGCGGTCGATCACCTCTGTGGCCGTCATCCGACGCTTCCACGCCGCCTCGGTGATGCCGCCTTCGCCTCCGAACACCTGCATGATGTCCACGCGGTGGCTGCGAACGCTGTAGGCCTCCTTGACGTCCTGGACGTGGTCGACCACGTCTCGCGCAGCACTGGCAGCATGCTGCACCACGGGCTTGAGAGGTCTAGCCAGCCAGTCCGCGGTGAGCACTGCCTGAAAGGCGAAGGCGCTCAGCAAGCCCGTGACCTGGTAGAGGAGGCCGACGCGCTTGCCCTTCTTGATGCCTGACCGCCGCCTCGGGGCTGGCGACCCGTCCTGGCGGCCACCGCCGCCTAGTCCCTGCTCTGCTGAGGTTCCCGGGAGCCGCTCGGGCGATCCTCCTTGTCGGTCTCGCCCGCCTTCTCGAAGCCCATGTCGCTGGTGTCCATCTCGTGCGGCTCCGGAGGTCGCTGGCGCCGATGCCCGGCCCAGCTCCCCTGGCTTCCTGAGGCGCTCGTAGTCGTAGCCGCCGGCGCCACCCATTCGTCGTCCAGCACCACCTCCTCGGCCATCGCTGCCTCCAAGGTGGTCTTGGCCTTCTCCGGGGGAAGGGGCGGCGCTCCGTGCGCCTTTACCCACCTGGCAAACCGCGCCAGGAGTGGGCTTGCCCGATTGTTGCTGAGCTCCAGGACCGCCCACTGCGCGTAGCCCAGGTCGTTCTTGAGCACCCAGCGGAGTCGGCCGTGGGGTACTTGCCAAAGCGCATCTTGTCGGCCCCGGTGATCTACGAGCTCGGATGAGCCACCGTCGCCGCGGCACTGCTGACCGCGTCCTCGACCTTCCAGCCCTTGAGGCGCTGCCTGAGCTCCGGCACGGGCGTGCGCTGGTCGAACTCGATCTGGCGGTCCCGACGCAGCTGCTGGAGCTCCTCCCTGTTCTTCTTGCCGAGCCCCGGGATATAGTCGTCCTGCGGCGTGCTCTCGTGGCCCTCGGCCCTCAGCGCACGCGAGATCACCCGGAGCTGGTCGCGCGTGGCGTCGCGCACATCCAAGTCGTAGCTTGCCAACTCGGCCTGCAGCTCCGGCATCCGCGCGCTGGATATCGCCGGAAGACGGGCAGTTCTCGTCGTCGGCAAGTTCTGGCCGCTGCCCCCCGGGCTCGTCTCCTTGGGAGATGTCGTGCATCGCTGGTGCGACGGGGGCATAAGCGCCGGCCGCTGGTTCGTGAAAAGCTGCGGTGGCTGGATCTGCCACGGCGCGCGTCGTACTCGCCGGTGGAGCCACAGTTGAACTCGAGCCGGATGGCTGCGGTGATGATGTAGTTTGATGACTGCGTGCTGATGGCTGATCTCGTGGCTCGCTACGGCTTGCTTGCTGCTGAAATCGAACATGCCGTGACTGAGTATCGCTGCGAGGTTTAGCTCCCCGTTCGTCATGATCGTGGTTTGTCTGCGTAATCTGTGCTGTGCTGACTGACCTAGTACACGCTCCCCATGCCTCGTCTTCCGATCCCGATGACGATTGACGCGATGGAATGTATGCGCTCATGGCCTGGCGCACCTGCTGCTCGAACAGTTCGGCGCTATCGAGAGCATTGCAGTCAGTATCCGACGGAGACTCGTCGGCCTCCGAGGCAACTCCTGGGTGGCGAGCCTCGGGCGCCACCGGCTTGGCGGCGCTGGCCACAGCTGTCTCAGCATGGTAAGAAGCGCAAGGATGAAGACGAATCTCGGCCTTGGTATCCGAGACGTCCAAAACGGGCTTATAGTTCGGCGTGAAGCCTGCGATGTCCAGCGTCGGGTGTCCGGCGCGGCTCAGGCCCATCTGGATGTTGTGCTCGTCGATCGACTTGATGTCCAGCTTGTTGTCTCCGGCGTGGAAGACTATGTCCAGCTCGCTCTGGGCCTTGCGGCTGAACAGTCCTGGCACGGCGCTGCGCACGATGCTCATGCGGACGGTGAAGGCCCTACCGTTCACCGAACAGGGGATCAGCGCCGCCTTGAGGCTGAACGCCACCTTCGACGCCCCGAACCGGAACGGCTCCTTCTCGGGGTACTCGATGGGCTGGATGTTGAAGGCGGCCAGCCTCTTCTTGATGTCGTTGCACCAGTCGAGGCCGCCGACGCACCGAGTGCAGGCCGTGTCGAAGGTCAGCTTGCCCCCCGACTCCTTCAGCAGGTCCTCGACGCTGAGGTAGATTAGCGCCGAGCTCGTCGCGGCCATCAGGCACTGGTGGTCCTCATTGATGAAAGACGCCGCCGCCGTAACTTCTTCGGGTAGCTCGGCGGCCTGGCGGATCTGCGTCCAGTCGATGCTGAGCAGCGCACCGTACTTCCTGTCGCGAGCCGCGGCCCGCTGGTCCTGCTGGTAGACCGCCGCGACCGTCATCTCCGCCACGTGAGGCTCCTGCGCGTCGCTGGTCTCGTGCGTGGCGATGTTCGTCCTGTTGCTTCCCTTCTTCGGGATGTCGGCCTTGGCGTTAGGGTCGTTCTTCTTCGAGCACTGCGGGTCACCGCGCCAATGGACCTTCTGGCCGCATGCGCCGCAGTGTGTCCTGGCCTTCATATTGGCGATCTTGGGATCGTCTGCGGGTTGCCGCCGTCGCGCTTGGCGAAGTAGCCACGCGCCTGCTTCGCCTCCTTCAGCTTATCCTTGGCGCGCACCATCTTCTTGGTGAAGAATGCTACCTGCTCCTCCGCCTCGTCGATCACGTCCTGCAGCTCGTCGGGCAGCTCGTCCTCGTAGTCGTCGGAGCTGTCTGAGGACGCGCCGTCGAGCTCGGCCCTACGATCCTCCTCGTACGTCTCCGTGGCGTACGCCCGCTTGTGGTCCTTGTTCTTGTGACCTCCGTAGCCTCCTTTGTCGTGGCTGTCCTTGTTGCCGTCCACGACCGATACCTTGGGCAAGTTGATCATCAACTGCTCCTGGATCTTGGTGGGGTTGAACTGGTTGCCCACACCGTTGAGCACGCTCGCCGCGCGCTCCGGGGGCAGGCGGGCCCCCTTGCTGTACAGGTCCGCCAAGACCTCGTCGGGCACTTGGATGCCCTTGGCCTTCAGCTTGGTGGCGATCCCATTGAAGCGGTTGTTGCAGTCGCGGATCTCCTCGTACTTGTGCCGGACGCAGGCCGGGCGCACGAAGGTCTCCAGCAGCGCTGGGGTCTCCAGCACTTCGATCTCGGGAAAGCGCTTCCCGAGGTACTCCAGGAACACCTCCACCGAGTCGTCACCCTTGATGGCGTCCAGGTCGAGCTCCTCGCACGCCTCCTCGGCCTTGCCCTTGAGGCTGGCCAGCAAGGTCGCTCCCTGCTTGGGCGGCTTGACCTCGGTGCCGATCTGCCAGGTGGCGACCTCTCGGCGGTACTTCTTCATGGTCTTGCTCGTGCCATCGAAGACGGGTGCGGGGATCTTGCCCCCGTTGCTCTTGTCCTCGCCGCTGGCTGCAGCGGCTCCTCCTGTCGCCATGATGGCGACCCCGAATGAGAGGTACAGTCGCAATGACACGAGCCTGTAGTGCTTGCTAAATGACTCTGCAAAGTCGCGCACGTAGCTGCCGTGATCGAGTTAGCTCCTGCTACCAATGCAGACCCAATACTGCGTGAGGGGTCTGAATGCGATGATAACCGCGAGGTTGTTATTGTCAGCGATGACGTAAAAATATCTGCGAACATATCAGCAATGATAGGCGATTGATGTTGCTTAGCGGCACCTGCGAGGTGTCTACCGATACGCCCAAGCTCAAGGGCCCTTAAAGGATTGAGCCCAAATAGTTACGAAAGAGCATATGCTTGCTGGCATGCTATGCTACACTGCTTACATATCAGCACTGACACTATTTATTTCACAGGGGGGGAGGCAGAGGCGAACTGGGCGCGGGCGAGGGGGGGGGGAGAAGGGGGCGAGGAGGAGGGGAAGGGGAGGGGGGAGGGGAAGAAGGGGGGGCGGGCGAGGGGCGGGCCGGCGGCGGGAAGAAGAGAGGAGGGCTGCGTAGCCGAGGAGGGGAGGGGGGACGGAGGGGGGGGGTAGGTCGGGCATGTCCCCCTGCAGGCGGATTTTGAAGGACAAATGAACAAATCAAAGCTAATGTCCCCAAATAATCAAACACCCCCCGATTATTTTCTAACTATTTCTGCATCTTCCTCCTGTAGAGGGACAGGCCCGACTTCAAGCCAGGGTGGGGGGGGGGCGGGGCGGGCGGGGGGCCGCCCGAGCGCGTGGCCGAGACCCGAGAAAAAAAACACATGGCGAGCGCGGCGCCGGCGGCGGCGCTCGGCATCCCACGGCAGGGGGAGAGTGTGCTCGCTGGAGGCTCGCCGGCGAAGCCACGGTGTGGCAGGGGGAAGTTGCGGAGGGAGGGAGGGCGAGGCGAGGAGGGAGGAGCGAGGAGGGAGGAGCGAGGAGGGAGAGGCGAGGAGGGGGAGGGAGGAAGAGGGAGGGGGGGGAGGGGAGGGAGGAGCGGGGAGGAAGGAGGAGCTGAAGGAGGGGAAGGAGGCCAGCAGGACTTGTGTGCACCGTGCTGAGGCCCAGGATCGCCAAGGGCAGGCACCGAGGTGGTGTACGGATGCCTCCCACGGACCCGCGAGTCCAGCACATCGAGTCGTCGGAGATCTGGCCGACACGGCGCGGGGCGCCACTCCCCAGGGGCCCGGGGCCTCTCGACGCCCTCAGCACGGGCACCCCCGCAGCCCCGAGGCCTTCTCTAGAAGTCAAAGCATCCACCACCCCCGCAAGAACCACCCCCGACACGCGAGGTCGTTCCGTAAACGCGCCCAAAGCGGGGATCGCGCAGGGCAGGGCAGGGCTGGTACACGCCCAAGGCCGCTCCTCAGCAGACGTCAGTTGTCAAGTCTGGGTGGTTTCTCCTCCCTCGACTCTCCCCGTGGGCCGGCTCTTCGTCCTGAGCCGCTCTCTGGAGCCCCGACACGGTGCGGTGACAGACCGTGCGGTGACCTCAAAAATCCCCTCGGACCTCACCGCACGGCCCGCCAGCGCACGGTTTTGGGACCCCCGAAGGTCCCTGTCGCCCGAGACGTCCTCGGAGAGTCAGCGCCCCTCAAACGGGGACTCCACTAACGGGTACTTTGGCCAGTGATTCAGCGAACCCAGCCCTTCCCGATGTGGGCAAAGCTGCAATGCAAGAAAAAGGCCCTAAAGTGGCAACTTTCGGCAAAATTGCAAAGTACCCGTTAGTAAGTACCCGTTACGGCTCCGCTGAGAGAGGGACTCGAGGCCAACACCGGGCGGTGACCCCGAACCCCCACCGACTCGCCACACGGTGTGGTCGCCACCCCGTCCGGGGGCCCCCGACGCTGCTGCGGGCGGCCCCCCGGGGCCCCGGCGCAGGGCCCCGCCGCGAGCGGCGGGAGGCCGCGCCGCCCTCGGCTTCTCGGCGCGCCGGAGGCCCGGGCCCGGCCCGCCGGGCGCGGGCGGGCCCCCCTCGGCGCAGCATCGGCGCAGCGTCGGCGCACCGCCGGGGCGCACGCAGCCACAGCCACAGCTGCTGGAGGCCCGCGCAACCCACGCTGTCCCGGCGGGGGTTTGGACGGCTCTGATGACTGAGTGATAAGGACCTTTCTCCGGTCCAGGCGGGCAGGGCCGCGCTTCTGCACGACGCCCTTCTTGGAGACCGGGAGCGGGATCTCGTCCTCCATCAGGTTCTTTGCCCCCCCCCCCCCCCCGTCGGGCCCTCGGGAGGCTTTCGCGCACGCAGGGGCGGACGAGTGCGGTCAGAACTGGTGGTGGAGGATTCGCGGTCAGAGTGCAACCTCCTGGGGCGCCGACGCTGGAGCTTTCTTGGGCGGGGCTGGTCATCGAGAGTAGTCGGAGATGGACCGAAGAGACAAGGATGCAAGGGTTCCCTTGGAAAAGCTCCCCATCTTTACCATCGGTTTCAACTGTATTGGGAGGGTGAAGAAGTACTCATACCGCTACTCCACAGACCTCTCCTGTGGTGCGTTCTGACCAAGACATCGAGGCGAATCCAGCCGTGGCGACGACGGTCGGGCAGCGATATCAGCACCTGGTCTCCCAATGAAAGTATCAGTATCCAACACTCCTCGAAGGAAAAAACAACTTCAGCGCCGCCCCTGGCGCGCTCCGCGCGTCAGGGAGGGGGGTCCAGCGCCAGAAGTCCGCGCGGACCGTCGAAAGCGCGCGTTTGCGCAATGGATGATGGCTCGATCGTCTGCAGGCGCTGGCGCCGTCTTCATCGCCCTGCTCCGCCCCTCTGCGCGCACACTATAAGCGACGAGATCTATGCGTATCCACTGCTCCCTGGCCACGCCCATCCTCAACCTGGCAGCGGTGCATGCGCGACGCCCTCCTGGGTTGGCCAGCAGGGCGCATGCACAGTGCGTGTGCAGGGCGAAGGAGGAGGAGGCGGATGAGGACGAGGAGGAGGGGGAGGAGGCGGCGGAGGAGGAGGAGGAGGAGGAGGAGGAGGAGGAGGGAGGGGGGGGGGAGGGGGAGGAGGGGGAGGAGGAGGAGGAGGATGGGAGGAGGGAGGAGGAGGAGAGGAGGAGGAGGAGGAGGAGGAGGAGGAGGGAGGAGGAGGGGAGGAGGATGAGGAGGAGGAGGAGGGGGGAGGGGGAGGAGGGGGAGGAGGAGGAGGAGGAGGAGGAGGAGGAGGAGGAGGAGGAGGAGGAGGAGGAGGAGGGGGAGGAGAGGAGGAGGAGGAGGAGGAGGAGGAGGAGGAGGAGGATGGAGCATCGGTCGGCGATGCCGAGGTGAGACGGGCCGAAGGGAAAGACTCCACCACGGCCACGGGGCCCTCCGCGCGCGTATTCTCGCGCGTGCGGCGCGGCAGCGGCGGAGCCTCGCTCTCGCCGCGGCCGGCCCGAGATGGGCCGAAGGTCGGGGAGCTGCTGGCACGGAGCAAGCCAAACCTGGGTCGGTCGGGCTTGCTGCGAGATCCTGGAAAATCCTGCACGCAGGCCCGCGTCAAGGAGCCCCTGGCTCTGCAGGGCCCTGCAAACTAGCCGGCGCTCCGACGGGCCCCCTGTCTGCACTGGCCCCCGTGCGTCTCGGGTCCCGAGGGGGATTTATATCTCACAGCACCGGGGTGAGCGGGTTGGAATCAAAACCTGAGCCCACGCTCGCTGGGGGCTGTCGCTTATTGGCGGGGAAAGCGAACTGAGACTCGCATGCGCGCCTCAGATGGACGAGGTCCTTCCGGATGACCGTCTGCAGCTTGAGGATGCGCGTCATCTCCAGCGTCTGCCCGCGTGTGATCTTCGTCATGCCGTCCATAAATTCGTCGATGGATATCTCCATGGAACCGTCCTCGTCCAGAGCTTCAAAGATGTCTGGAAAATGACACCCATTCAGGAGGCTCTCGAGCTCGTTCTGCAGCTCCAGAGGGGCAGACTCGACCTCCTCCAGGGTGACAAGGCCGCTGCCGTCCACATCCAACTCTCGGAACATGGCTGTCAGCCTCGGTATCAACTTCTTTACGCGCTGCTCGTTGACAAGGCGACGTGCCTCCAGGTCGCGCTTCGCGCTCTCCATGAAGGATTCGATCACCACGGCTGTCCGCCACCACGCTTGCAGCGATTGGTGTGCATGTGTGACCGTCCTGCCACACCTCCCTTCTTCTGGCCTCTCGGCCTCTGCTTCGGTCTAGGCTCTCGCCCCTTCCTCTTTCGCCGTCCCGCTCCCGGCTTCGCCCGCGACGCGGTTCCTTCCCTGTTCCTGCCTTCCTCTTTCGCCCCTCCCTGCATCCGTCCTCCGCTCTCGCCGCCCAGCCGCCGCTTCAACCGGCCCCTCTCTCCCGCTCCGCTTGCCGCTCGCTTGACCTTCGCCGTGACCGCCTACGACGCTGGGCGCGGAGCCGCTGAGGTGGAACGTGAGCTCGTGTCGGGCCATCGGTTTCGTTCGCCTGCGCCGCCTCTTGCAGCGAGATGATTACTGAGCCACTCCCCCACCACACACACACGCACTCCACACTCCACGCACGCACGCACGCACGCACGCGCACGCACGCACGCCGCACACACACATACACATTCACAAACAACACACACAGACACAAACACACACAGACACGCACGCACGCACGCACAGACACACACAGACACACACAGACGCACACTCAGACACACACAGACGCACACTCAGACACACACAGACACACACAGACACACACACACACACTGACACACTGACACACACACACACACCCACACACACACACACCCACACACCCACACCCACACACACCCACACACACACACCCACACACACACACCCACACACACACCCACACCCACACCCACACCCACGCCCACACCCACACCCACACCCACACTTACACCCACACCCACACCCACACCCACACCCACACCCACACCCACACCCACACCCACACCCACACCCGCACCCACCCACACACACACACCCACACACACACACACGAACGCACAGACACACACACGCACACGCACACGCACACGCACACGCACACGCGCACACACGCACGCGCACGCGCACGCGCACACGCACACGCACACGCACACGCACACGCACACGCACACGCACACGCACACGCACGCGCACAAGCACACGCACACACACACACACGCACAGGCACACACACACACATACACGCACTTACGCGCGCACGCGTGCACGCACGCACGCACGCACGCACGCACGCACGCCCGCCCGCGCGCGCGCACGAACGCACGCACGCACGCACGCACGCACGCGCGCACGCACGCACGCACGCACGCACGCGCGCGCGCACGCACGCACGCGCGCACGCACGCACGCGCGCGCACGCGCACGCGCGCGCACGCGCACACGCACGCGCACACGCACACGCACACGCACACGCACGCGCACGCGCACGCGCACGCGCACGCGCACGCGCACACGCAAACGCAAACGCAAACGCAAACGCAAACGCAAACGCAAACGCAAACGCAAACGCAAACGCAAACGCAACCGCAACCACAACCACAACCACAACCACAACCACAACCACAACCACAACCACAACCACAAACACAAACACGAACACAAACACACGCAAACACAAACACAAACACAAACACAAACACAAGCACAAACACACACAAACGCAACCGCAAACACAACCACAAACGCAAACGCAAACACAATCACAACACACACACACAACCACAACCACAACCACAACCACAAACACAAACACACACAACCACAAACACAAACACACACAAAACACACACACAAACGCAAACGCAAACACGAACACAAACACAAACACAAACACAAACACAAACACAACCACAAGCCCAAGCCCAAGCACAAGCACACACACAAACACAAGCACAATCACAAGCACAATCACACGCACAAGCACAAACACAAACACAAACGCAAACACACACACACAAACGCAAACCCAAACACAACCACAAACACGAACGCACGCGCACGCGCACACGCACACCCGCACGCACACGCACGCGCACGCGCACACGCAAACGCGCGAGCACACGCACACGCACACGCACGCGCACACGCACGCGCACGCGCACGCGCACGCGCACACGCACACGCACGCGCACACGCACGCGCACACGCACACGCGCGCGCACATGGACGCGCACACGCACGCGCCCACGCACGCGCCCGCGCACACGCACGCGCACACGCGCACGCACACGCACACGCACGCGCACGCGCGCGCGCACGCGCGCGCGCGCACGCACACGCACACGCACGCGCGCACGCACACGCATGCGCGCGCGCGCGAGCACGCACGCGCGCGCGCACGCGCACGCGCACGCGCGCGCACGCGCACGCGCACGCACGCGCGCGCAACGCCCAGCCCACCCCCCACCCCTGCCCCGCCCCGCCCCACCCCCCCCCCACGGGAAGGGGCCACCTTACTTGTCAGAAACAATGCCATGCTGATTTTCCCTGCCCACTTCGCTGTTTCCCTCCCCCCAGTCGTGCCATCGCTGTTTCTTATGTTGTGGGGGGGGGGGGGGGGGGTGGGGGGGGCGGGTGGGGATGGGCATGCCGTGCTTGACTCGCTCGAGCTGGCTAGCTTGACCCCCGCCCCCACCCCCGCCCCGCGCCGCCGCGCCCCCGCGCTCCCGCGCCCCCGCCGCCCCCACGCGCCGCGCCCCCATGCCCCCACACCCGCCCACCCACGCCACGCACGCACACGCACGCACACGCACACACGCACACACGCACACACGCACACACGCACACACGCACACAAAACACACACACACACGCACGCACACACCCACGCACACGCACACGCACCCACGCACCCACGCACCCGCGCAACCCACGCACCCGCGCACCCACGCACCCGCGCACCCACGCACACACGCACCCACGCACCCACGCACAGGCACCCACGCCCACACCCACACACACACGCACACGCACAAACACACACACACACACACCCACACCCACCCACACCCACACCCACACACACCCACCCCACCCACGCCCACCCACCCACCCACCCACCCCCCACACACACGCGCACGCGCACGCGCACGCGCACGCGCACGCACACGCACACGCACACGCACACGCGCACGCACACGCACACGCGCACACACGCACATGCACACGCACACGCACACGCACACGCACACGCACGCGCACGCGCGCACGCACACGCACACGCACGCGCACGCGCACGCGCACGCACGCACGCACACACACCACACACACGCGCACACACACGCACACACGCACACACGCACACACGCACGCACGCACAGACGCACGCACGCACACACGCACACACGCGCACACGCACGCACGCACACACGCACACGCGCACACACGCACACACACACACACGCACAAACACACACACACACACGCACACACACACACACGCGCACACACACGCACGCACGCACGCACGCACGCACGCGCACGCGATCGCACACACACGCACACACGCACGCATGCACGCAGGCACATACACACGCACCGCATCGCACCGCACCGCACCGCACGCACGCGCACGCGCACACGCATGTGCACGCGCACGTCTGCACACATACACGCACGCGCATACGCACAGCCACGCGCACGCGCACACACGCGCGCATGCACGCAAGCACGTACACAGGCACCGCACGGCACGGCACGGCACCGCACCGCACGCACGCGCACGCGCACGCACACGCGCACGCACACGCGTGATCGCGCACGCGTATACACGCACACACACAGACACGCACACGAACACCCACGCGCACACGCACGCGCACACACACAAACACACACACACGCGCACTCGCACACGCACGCGCACGCGCACACCCGCAAACCTGCACGCCCGCGCACCTCCACGCCCGCGTACCCGCACACACACACACACACCCGCACACACACAAACACACGCACACACACGCACACGCACACCACGCACACACACACGCACACCCGCGCACACACACGCACACACGCACGCACACGCACACGCACACGCGCACGCACGCGCACGCGCACACGCACGCGCACACGCGCACGCACACGCACGCGCACGCGCACACGCACGCGCACACACGCACGCACACTCACACACGCACGCACGCACGCACGCACGGACGCACGCACACGCAGGCACACGCACACACACAGACACACAAACACGCATACGCGCATACACGCATACACGCGCACGCCCGCAAGCCCGCGCGCCCACCCTCTCGCACGCCCGCGCGCGCTCGACAAGCGCACGCGCTCGCGCGCATGCGCGCACACGCACACGCGCACATGCGCACGCACACACGCGCGCGCACACACGCAGGCGCACGCACGCGCGCACGCACGCACACACAAGCACACGCACACACGCACATGCACACGCACACGCGCACAAACACACACACACACACACCACACGCACGCCACGCACACGCGCACGCACGCCAGCACACGCCCGCGCACGCGCGCACGCACAACGCACGCAACACAGACAACGCACACCACGCACAACACACACACAGCACACACAGCACACACCACGAACACACAGCACACAACACACGCACACAACACACGCAACACACACAACACACACAACGCACAACACACATACCCACAACACACAACATACAACAAACAGACAACACACCCAAACATTCACACACACACACGCACACACGCAAACACAAACACACACGCACACACGCACGCGCGCACACATGCACGCACACGCACGCGCACGCACGCACGCGCGCACACGCGCACACACGCACGCACGCGCACACGCGCACGCGCACACACACGCACACAGGCACACACGCACACACGCGCACACGCGCACACGCACACAGGCACACGCGCAGACACGCATACACGCACACACTCGCACGCACGCGCACGCGCACGCACACGCACGCGCACGCACGCGCGCGCACGCGCATGCACGCGCGCACACGCTCACACACACACACACACACGCACAAACTCACACACGCACGCACGCACACGCACACGCACGCACGCGCACTCGCACACGCGCACACGCGCACACACGCACCCGCACACAGACACTCACATACCCACACAGACACACACACACGCAAACACACACATAGACACACGCAGACACACACACATATCCACGCATACACACACGCACACACGCAGACAACACACAAACACACGCACAGACACACACAAACGCACACCGACACACACAACCACACACATACATACACACGCAGAGACACACGCATACGCGCAGCCAGACACAGACACGCAGACACATAAACAAACATACACAGGCACACGCACATGCACGCAGACACGCACGCACAAACGCACACACAGACACACGCACAAACAGACACACGCACGAACACGCACAGACACACACGCAGACACACCTTCGCACAACCGTGCACACACAGGCACACACACATACACATGCATATACACAGACACACACAGGCGCGCATGCACTCACACACGCAGGCGCAAACGTAGGCACTTGCACAGACGCACACACAAAGAGACGCACGCCTGTTTCCGTCGGCGTCGAGGCAGAATGGCTGCGCCAGGTAGAAAGCTATAACGGGGGCGCCGAGGATCGAGGTGGCCAACGTGCAGGGGAGGGGAAAGACGGACAGGGCGGCCGCGGAGGAGGGGGGAAGAGGCGCCACTCAGAAGCAGAAAACTCCGGACCTGAGCGCGCTGGCGCGGCCGGCCCCGTCAGCGGGGGCCACGGCAGCAGCGGGGCCGCGCCGCTGGGGCGCCCGCGGGCGATGACGGGGCCCAGTATGTGAAAGCAAATGCCGCAGTGGCGCCGTCGGTGAAGTAGGGCAACTTGCACGTCAGGAAAAGCGCCGTGAAGCCGCCCAGGTGGGTGGCTGGGTTGACATGGTACGGCAAGTCTTCAAGAAATCTAAGTTTCAGACCGCCGCCGGCAAAATGCTGGGCCCGCGAGGTGGGCGCGGGCGGCAAGACCAGGCCCAGGAGCGCTGCCGCGCGGGGGGGCTGCAAACTGCGGCAGCAGCGCGAGCGCCATGGCGGCGCGCGCGCGGATGGGGGGGGCAAGGCGCAGGGGAAGGTGAGGGGGGGATATGGGGGAGGAGCATCCCGCCTGCGGGGGGGGCCCAGCAGGCGGGGCGTCGGCGCTGGGCGGCCCGGCGCCAGCGGAGTGGACAGTGCCCGGCCAGTCTACGGGCGCCGAATAGCTTGCGCAGTTACCTGTGTCAAAACTGTGGCCGAAAGCCGTTGGGGGCCACGCGCCGTCGGGGTGGGCATGTCGGGGTGGGCAGCGCATGGCCAATCTAGGGGCGCCGCGTTGGTGCAGTTTCCTGCGCTTGTGCACGCGCGGGGGGCCGCGCGTGGTTGGGGAAGCAGCGGGGGGGGGGCGGCGTCGCGCTGGCTGGGGCCGCGGGCGCCGCCGCCGCGCAGAGCGCAAAACCTATGTCAGGCCGCCCCATGTCCACCACCTATCTGCGGCATCCTCCTGCCCCGGGCCACCGGGGCCCCCTTCGAGCTGAGAAAGTCGAGCAGGAGCAGCACGCGCGTTGGGGCATCCTCAGGGCGCGCCTGCCCCTTGCCCTGTCCGGGGTGGACGAGCCCCATGGGGCGCGAGCGTCTAGCAACGCAGTCCAAGTGTTAACGAGTAGCAGGAGCTCGCGCCGCGCAGGCAGAGATGCCCCCCTCGCGGGCTGGCGCCGCAGCAGCCCGCGGTGCTGGAACTGCCAGCGGCCGTCGTCGCTGGGGAGGAGCGAGGAGCCTCTGGGGCGGTCGGTGGGCTCACGCACGGGTGCTTGTCGGCGGTGACCCAGTCGCCGGCTGGCGCCAGTGGCGTGGCGGACTGCAAGGGCGGGCGCCGCGCGTCGCCCCGACTTGCGGACAGGGGGCGGGCAGGGGCGTCGGAGGGGGCGCGGGCCGGGCGCGGGGGTGGCGTCGGGAGAGGGTCGGTCGGGAGGAGTGCAGGGCTGGGCGACGACGACGGCGGCGTCGGATGGGGCGTTGGGCCCAGGCGCGTTGGCGTCGGCGCCGCTGTCGTCAGCTCGATCGGCTCAGCAGAGTCTGTCTGGCCGCTCGCGGTTGCAGAGCTGGTGTTCTTCTGACTGCCCACTGTCTCGCTGCTGGACTTTGGCGCGTTGCACAAGGTCGACCTGTTGAGGTTCGTCGTGTCGTTCGCAATGTTGCTACTGGAGTGCGTCCTGCTGCTCGCGGTCGCGCAGCAGGGGTCCGTCATCCTGCCCCCGACGGCGCCGCTGGCGTCAGCACTGCTGCTCGCGGCTCCGAGGCATAGGTTCCGCCGTCTGTTCGCGGCGACGAGAAGTCTTCAGGGCGAGCAGCGGTCGACGGACCCACCCCTTCCTGGTCGCCCCCAAATCTGGCCGCGGCAACGAGGGCTCTCCAGGGCGCGCGGCGGTGCCAGGAGGCCCCCTTCCTCCGCCCCCTCGGGGCCCCCCACCTCGATCCCAGAGGGCCCCCCCGCCGCCCCCGGGCGCGCCCGAGCGCCCGCCGTCATCCTTCCTGCGCGAACTAGGTGCGCCGCTGAGCGCGGCGACGTCTTGTGCGAGGGTTTTTGCCGATTCCTCGGTGGCCCCGGCGCCCCCCGGGCAATGGCCGCAACGGTCTGGGGGGGCCGTGCGAACCAAGTGGGGGGGCGCCGTCCTCGTCGCCATCGTAGTCGTCTTGGCCCAGGGCCGTCTCGATGCAGTCTCCTCCCGGGGCGCCGTCGCCGCCCCTTGGCAGACGGGGGCCGCCCGAAGCGCTGTCGGCGAAAGGCGGGCAGATGGGGGCGAAAGGGCCTTGGCTGACCAGGCGACGGAGTGCGGCCACCTCCTCCTGGGGCGGCGGCGCCGCGCCGACCCGCGGGCCCGGCCCCCTGGCAACTGGGCGCAACTGCAGCCCGAGACTCACCGGGCAGCGGCGGCCGCGCGAGCCGTCGGGGTGCCTTGCCAGCAGGGCCTCTGGGCAGGCGGCCGCACCAAGGAGGATTGCGCGGACCTGGCCGTCTGCGTCTGCGCGCCCAGGAGCCAGGGGGCGCGTCGGTGGCGACGTCTGCAATGGATCCGAAGGGATTGGTCGTTCTCGCAGCACTGTCCCGCTGTCAGTTGCCGCGCGCCGCTGGGCGTCTAGCAGCTGCTGCGTCTAGCAGCTGTTGCGCGCGCCGCGGGGAAGGCCCAGCCCCGCGGGCGCCTCGTGGGCTGGCTGAACCGCGTAGCTTGCGCAAAACCTGTCCCTGGGGGCGTCGCTACTCGTGGTGACTTCTTGTCGGCGCCCCCACTAGGTCTGTTTTTGGGTGAGCCGGGCCCAGGAGAGGCGCCGCTGGGTTCTCCTGTCTTCCCAGCGGTGTCAGGTCTGGGTCCGAGCCCCGATCGTTCGCTTGGCCCAGCCGTCGCGGCCTCTGGATGGCAATCGCTGTTCTCCCCGCCCCATCCACCCCCGGTCTCGTACACGCGTGGCGTGTCGCGAGCCGTGGCAGGATGCAACGATATCCCTGCAACCAGCAGCGCGCCCGGGGCGGGGAACGACGCGGTGGCCTGGGGTTCGCAGAGGGGGGGGGCCGGGGGGCAGCAGGCGGCTCGGGGTGCACAGTCCCTGGATCGCCTCTGGGGCCGTGCTGGGGGCGCAGCGGCGCGGTCCGATCGCCGGCCCCAATGTCTGACTGGGTGCCATCAGTCCGAGAGGGCTGCTCCGTGACAGGGCCGCGTTCTGACGTCGGCGAAGAGATTGCGTCAGCTCTTGGTGGGGCCGTCGCGTTCGAGGTCCTGTCGCTTCCCTCTTGCCGCCCGCGCGTGGTTCCTGCGCTCTGTCTGGGCTCGTCGCTGTGGGTAGCAGGGTCAAGCCTGGATCCAGGGCGCGCCCCCTCGTCTAAGTCGGCCGTCGCACCCCCGGCCAATCCATCTTCAGGAAGGTGCGCGCTGCACTCCCCGCTCCCTTCCCCCCCCGTCGCGCATCGCTGAAGCGCGCCATCGACTGTGGCAAAAAACTGTGGCATGATGCCGCGTTCCCCTTGCGGCCAGCAGCGAACCCGGGGCGGGGGTCGCGGCGGCGCAGGGAGGGCGGGTTGGGGGCGCAGAGTCCCGGTGCGTTCGCTGCCCCTGGTGTCTGGCTGGGGGCGCCGCGCGCGCGTGGGATGCCCCATGCAATCCAAGTGCGCTGCCTCGACGGGTTCCCCGCTCGTCGTGGCCGTGCGCCAGGGGGCCTTCGTGGGGCCCGGCACCCCAGCGGCCAAGAATCTTGGCCCCGGGATCCCCGGGAAGATCGAAGGGGTCGTGTGACAGCTCGTTTATGCCAGGTTGCTGGGCTCCGCCTTCCAGCCGCGGTGGCGAGGGCTCTCCAGGGCGAGCAGCGGTCGCAAAACCGACTCCCGTTCTGACGCGTCGGGAATCCGGCCGCGGCGACGCGGGATCTCCAAGACGCGCAGCCGCGCCAAGATCTCTTCTACTTCCGCCCCCCCGGAATTCTCCGACTCTTCGAGAATCCTGCAGTGGCGACGAGGGCTCTCCAGGACGAGAAAACGGCGCCAGGTTCGATCGTGGTCCCTCCCGACCAGGGGCGGCGGGGCCTCGCCTCGCTTCCAAGGCAGCCGGCCGTAGACCCACTGGGGACGTGACTACTCGCGGCAACCCCTTGAGACGCAAGTGTGACGACGCGACAGAGTTGCTGGGGTCCGTTGTGCTGCTCGCGATGCTGCGGCTGGACTTCGTCGTGCTGCTGGCGATTGTGCAGCTGGTTCCGCTTTCCAGCCGCGGCGACTAGGGCTTTCCAGGACGAGCGAGGGTCGATGGATCGACCGCCTCTCTGACGCATCGGGGAGCCGGTCGTGGCGACGAGGACTCTCCAGGGCGCGCAGCGGCGCCAAGATGGTGGGAACGCGCGCGCGCGCCTCGTCCGTCACCTCCCCATCGACGTCCTCGTCCTCCGCGACTTCCACCTCCACCTCCACGATCCTGTCGTCGAAGCCCTCCTCCACCACCTCCCCCATGTCCTCCACCTCCTCGTCCACCACATCCTGCGCCTCCTTCGCCTCCTCGATGCCCTCCTCGACGCCTCCTGGATGCCCTTCACAATCGACCCCGCTAGGTCGCCAGTCGGCTTGCCGGTGATCCCGGGCGCGATTCAGCCCAGGTCGCCACCGCGCCCGCGCGGCCGTGCTGAAGGAACATGCCACTGATGGCCATCGTGCTCGTGCTCGTTCTCGCGCTCGCGCTGGGTGGGGATGTCGGCGCGCGCGCCCCCCCCCCCCCGCGCACACACACACACACACACACACACGCACACACCACCAAAAAAAGCAAAGGCCCCACCCCCGACCCCATCCTGTAGAGTAGGCGAGAAAGGGGGGGTGAGGATGCAGAAGGAGAGAGCGAGGAGGAGACGCCAGGTGCCCATCCCAGACTCAGCTACTTTGCGCGTGTGCTATACGATGTGAGACAGAAGGTTTGGTGCCTGCATTGCACCGCGACGTCGATCTCTGGATGCAACAACCTTGGCCTGTGAGGCCGAACGACCCGGCGCGTGGCACTCAGCGCGCCCATGCTGCCCCTGCCCCCCTCACCGCGAAGTCAAAGAGAACGCGCCGTTCACCCCTCGTGCTCCTGCCCCCCCTTCCGCGGCCGGGAAACGCCGCCTATTTTGCTTCATGCCCGAATCCAGCTCGGCCCCCGGCCGCGCGGCCGAAAGAGGGGAAAGGAGGGGAGGGGCGCTGGCGCCGCCCTGTCCCGGGATGCCGGAAGCCCCGCCCCGTTGAGCCCCTCTTTGCTCTCGAACCCTTGTATTTCCAGAAGCGCCAGAGAGGCTGCGCAGTGACCGCGGCTAGCTCGGCCCCCGCCTCGCGGTCGAGAGGGGGGGGGGGGGGGAGGAACAAAACGCTGGCGTTCTTCTGGTCCAGATGTTGGAAGAAACCCGTTCCGGGAGCCCTTTGGCGCCCCTGTTCTCCCGGCACTGCCCCGAAAAAATCCAGGAAGGGTGCGCCGCGGCCCCGGCTAGCTCGGCGTCCAGACACACGGCCGGAAGGGGGGGGGAGGCGCAGGTGCACTTCTGGTCCGGATGTCGGAAAAACCCATCACGCGAGCCCTCCGGCGCCCGTGTTCCCCCGACATTTTCCCGAGGGGCGCCGGAAAAACTTGTGCCATTATAGCTCGGCGCCCGGGCTCCCGGCAGGGCGCGGCGGCGAGCCGGCCGGCCGGCGTTTTACCTCGCTGGAACACTCGGCCGGCACCGCGACCAAGAAGCTCTGGAACCCATTCCCCCCGAGGGGGGCGACCGCGTCCAACGGTGTCCCACTTGCGCCGCGCCCTGCGCGGTCGGCCCCGCCGAGCTAGCTACCTGGCCTGCGCCCCCCACCCGCCCCCTACCCCTGCCCGCCTGTCTCTCCGTCCCCAAACGCACCGGCCGACCGCCGTCGGGCGCCCTATTCACTCGCGCTGGCGCTGGCGCTTCTTCTCGCGCTCCGTGTCCGTGGTCGCAAAAAACATGATGAGCGCGTTGGCGGTTGGGCGCCGCGTGAGGGCGGGCGCCTGTAGACCGTCTGGCTGACGTACCGGAAGCCCAGGCGCCATGCGCAACGATCTGTCCAGGGCCTCGATGCATTTGGCGATCTCCCCCGCCGGCCCGAGGAACTTGAACTTCAGCTCGAAGTCCCCGTTCACGACGCGCGTCCCCCCTGGCCCCTTGCGCGAATTGGCGTGAATGTTCTGGGCGGCGCCGGGGGCGCGGAGAAGCTGGTTGAGGCGGGCCAGTGCTGGCCGCGCGCTCGCGAACACCCCGTCCACGTCGGAGCCGACGGGGCCGACGAGGTCGTCGGGGGGCCCAATGTGGCGCGCGAGCTCGGGGACGAGGGCGTCGGCGACGCCTGCCTTGAACGTGCCCCAGCGGTTGCCGCCGTTGAAGACCTTTTCCGCGTGGAGGTTCTTGAGGGCGGACGACCCTACGATCACCGCGTTCCGATGCCTCACCAGGTCGTCGATTTTGGCGTGAGCGCGGGCGTGCCCGCGCTCCAACGCCGTCGCGCGATCCGCGAGCTCCGTAATCTGGCGCTTCGCAGGCATTGCGGCGCACGAGAGGGCGAGAGCGGGGCTTCTGCACCTGGAAGGCACGCACTCGAGCCGACGTGTCTCACGACGTTCCCCCCCCACCGCCCCCCCCCACGACGCGTCCAGTGCGCCCTCCATCCACCACCGCCACTACCACCCACCACCACCTCCTCCCCCTCCCCCCCGACACGAGCAGCCCCCGAGCTTTCTGCCCCACAACCTACCCCGCGCGCGGGCGGTGGCCGCCCGCCGCAGCCGGCGGCGGCAGGACGCACGGGGCGGCGCAGCAGGGCCTTCACGCTTGCGGCAGCAGCACGCCGCTGCCGCCGCCGCCTCGCCGCGGCGGAGGTCACCACATCGGCAGCCATGCCGAGGGCCAGCGGCGGCGCGCTGCCCGGCCGCGCCGCCCAGGCCGTGCTGGCCAACTTCGAGCCCTGACCCTGTGGGAGGAGGCCCCCCCCCAGGAAATGGTCTTGAGCCAGAAGCTACGGTAAAGACACACACGCACACACCGAAGCACACACAAAGACACACACACACACATAAGCACACAAAGGCACACACACAGACACGCACACACAGAAACACACAGAGACACACACACACATACTGACACACACATACAGACACACACAGACACGCACATACACACAGGCACACACACAGACACACACACACATCAAACATACGGACACACATACAGGCACACACGCACAGACGCACACAGAGGCACAGAGAGAGAGAGAGAGAGACACACACACACACACTGACACACACACACACATACAGACACACACAGGCACGCACATGCACCCACAGGCACCCACACAGACACACACATAGACACAGAAACAGACACACGCACAAACACGCACACGCAAAGACACACACACAGACACACACAGCACACACATACACACACTAAAACACACACACAGACACACACTAAAACACACACACACACTGGCACACTCTGACACACACGCATACACACATACACACAGACACACAGACACACACACACACAGACCCACACACACAGACACGCGCACACACAGACACACACACAGACGGGCACACATACAGGCACACACGCACAGACGCACACAGAGGCACAGAGAGACACACAGAGACACGCAGAGACACACATATCTATATATATATATATATACAGATACACACAGAAACACACCGAGACACACAGAGACACACAGAGACACCGAAACACACGGAGCCACACGGATACTCACACACAGACACACACAGACACGCCAAGCGGCTGTGATGTGATGTGATGTGCTGTGATGTGCTGCGACGCGCTGTGATGTGATGTGTTGTGTGTTGTCTTGCTGTGTCGTGATGTGCTGCTTTGTGGTGTGATGTGCTGCCACACACACGCACACACGCGGTCGTGCTGTGCTGTGCTGCGCTGTGATGTGTAGCGGTGTGGCATCTGGAGCCAACGGCTCCGTGCCTGGAGCGCTGGCCCCGGCCCCCGACTAGTCGTGCTCGTCGTCCTCTCCCTCCCATCACCCTCCCCTCTCCTCCGCCTCCTGCCTGGCCTTTTGCCTCCTCGCCCCGTTCCCTCCTTCTGGCCTGTCCCCCTCCTCTCCTCCGTCCCTTTTCCTCCCCCATTCCCCCTCCATCCCTCTCAGGTGTGATGGCACGGCCGTGGCCGGCAGCCCGAATCTCTTTGTGGCCCCTCTCCCCTCCTCCTCTCTTGCACACGCGCAAACGAGTGGGTCAAACATGCTCTCTCGCCCACCCGCGCTCCCAAAAGCTACCGTGAGCTTTGTGTGGGGTCGCGCGGTGCAGGTGCCGTCCCATTACGCCACCCGGAACGGGCTGGTCCACCCACCCAAACCGACAGCGGCAACCACCAAGGTGGCGTGTGTTGCTCGCAAATCGTGTGAGCGTCAGTGTGCCCGGTGCCAGGAAGGGGCCGGTCCAGGCGGATTGGTGCGAAAAAAACAGCGTGCGGAGTGTAATTTGGCGTTGGGTGGCTGCACAGTGGGCCGTGCCCCACCCACGTGACTCCCCCTCATCCACTGCAGCCGGCAGTGCTTGCCGTGGCGTGCAGCCTTGTATGAAACGGTGCGAGGACACGGTGTTTCCGCTTCCGGCGGGCAGCGAATGAACGAACGGGGACACACAGAGACACTCAGAGACACACAGAGCCACACAGAGACACACAGAGACACACCGAGACACACAGGGACACACAGAGACACACAGAAACGACGAGTGACACAGCGAGACACACAGACACAGACACACACACACAGAGACAGAGAGACAGAGAGACACATTGACACACAGGGACGCAAAAACACCGAGACACAGAGGCACAGAGACACAGAGACACCGAGACACAGAGATTCAGGGACACAGAGACACAGAGAACATGAGACACACAGACACAGAGAAACCGAGACACACAGACACAGAGACACACAGACACAGAGACACGCAAACACACATACAGACACGCATCCAGCCCAACATGCGTTCACGTGTTAGCCGACGTTCCTGGTTTTCATTGCCTTCCGAGCGAGGGGTTGCGCCAGAATGCCGCGGCAGCGCAAGTGAATCACCAGGTTCATGAGGATTATGGACACAACGAGGATAAATGGCACGAAAAATAAAGTGAGCCAAAGGTCTTCACGGATCATGGGCGCGTATATCGCCCCGATACTGTCCAGGGTTACGAACTGAACTAGAGTCAACATGGTGTGCGGCAGCGAGGACCAATGCTCTTGCACCAGATTTTGAAACTCCCCTCCCTGGGAGCTCTTAGCGTGGTTGGTGATAACCTCCACTCCCAGGCACGAGAACGCGAAAAGCACCAACACGAGGACGATGAGAACGTTCACGATGGTGGAAATCGATGAAATGATCCCAGAAACCAACATCCACAAAATCCGAAATTGCACGAACAACCGAACTGCCCGGCCGACACGTGCCAACCGGAAGATCTGCAGATACGACGGCTTCGCTATGGCTTCGCCAGACGCGAGAAGGATGATGGGCACTAGCCAGTCCCCAATGACACCAACGGTTACGATGAGCACATCAAATTTGACCCAAGAGCTTCGCAAGCACGACGCCCCGCAAGCGTAAAATCGGCACGCCAACTCCACAATGTATACGACAAGAAACACGCTCTCCATGACCCCGAAGAACAGCCGCGTCTGTGGAGTTCCACTCTCCGCGGACGGCTGCACTGTGAGCTCGACGCCCATCATGATGGAATTGAGCACGATCACCGTGCTGATGAAGAGGTCGAACATAGGATGAGCCAGCATGGCAAAGCACCGCGCACGCCACGTTCCTTCTGCCAACCCCTTCTCATCGAGGCTGTCCGACGTTCCCGAGAGACCAAGCTTCTGCAGCCGCACCTCAGTGTAGTCGGCAGACGCGCGCTGCGACTTGACCGACGCGCGCTGCGAGTTGTACGTCCGCGACCTGGCCATCGAAGCGCGTGCTGGAGCTTCCACGGGGGACGACCTAGAAGAAGGAAACAGAGCATACACCTAGACTGTCCGAGGTCCGCGCGGATTTCTTGGGTCGGCGCAGTGCCCCCCTCCTTGGCGCGGGGAGCGCGCCAGGGCCCCAGCGCCGATCCAAGAAATGCGCGCGGACCTCCGACAATCTACCCGTAAGTTCTGTTATTTCAAGACTGGAAACCGCCTAGCTGGGGTCAGAATAGATGGGATCGGAGAATCCGGTCGCATCGCACGATGCATCGCCGATGCATCGTCGATGCATCGGCGACGTTTGCGATGCATCGGCGACGTCGGCATGCATATAATCGGGATCCGCGTCGATGGATCGTCGATGCGGCGCATTCCTCCGACCTCCCAGACGACTCCCAGACGTCCAGCGTCTCGATATCTTCGAGACACGGGCTCCCGACCTCTCGACCACTTCACCTGGACCGGTTTTTCTCATCCCGGGCAATCCTTTGACGGTCCCGAGGCCCGGCGAGGGCCCCGAGAGA